>JACAGA010000003.1:15238084-15263410 GCA_029231665.1 Morus indica | reverse complement strand
ATAGACTCTAGATTGAATTAATAGCAAAAGAAAGTAATTGAACACGAAAAACAACCACAGGAACTTCAATTATCAACAATGGCGGAAAATTCAATTATAGAGGGTATGGGGATATTCGAGAGATCCTGTGCTCTCCCTAACTTCTCTCGGAAGTTTACAACAAAACAGAAAAACTGAATCCTAACTTCTTCTAACTCTAGCCTATTTATTCACTCAGTCTAGTAACCGACTAACCTCCCTAAATCTAACTAACTTCCCTTGCTGACTCATACTCCACGTGTCCTCTTAGCCTAAGTGAAACGCACTGGGGCTTATCATTACTCCCGCCCCAAAGAGGCACCTTGTCCTCAAGGTATGGTCAAGTGACCGCAGTGGAATGACGCCATCTCCTTCCTATGTCGTCAAGCCCACTTTTCAGGATGTTGAAGGGCATCGCATTCCTTGAAGAGCCAACTTCAACAATGACAAACCAAGACAGGAAAGGTGCCACGGAAGTGTAAACGAGAGCAAAAAACCCATTAGAGCCATTGTTCAGTCCATGAAACATAGAAATCTTGGTTTTTGGAGTCACAAACTCGGAATTATCACATCTTCCATTTGCAGAGTGTCCAAGCCCTACTCCAATGAAGTCAATTTCTCCAGCCCTAGCCTCAGGAGAGCTGGAATTCCCAGACTCAGTCCAATTTGGGCCAAAATTTGAGGACCCATTACATAACTTGCTGAAATTGGACCCACTTTTGTTGAACTTTTTCTTTGGCCCAACCCCTATGGAGCCAGAAGTAGGCCCAATAACGTTGAAGTTACGCAGCCCAAACCCAATCACGCCAGAATCGGTCCTGCCCACAGCGGAAACACGTGACCCAGCTCTCATTTGGCCTGAATTTTGAAACTCAGCTCCACCGACTCCAGGTTTAAAGCCAAACTTCGACGCCCTAAGCATAATATCACCGGAATTGAGTGGGTTGCTACTATACCGGCCGGAGACAGCCTCAACATTGCCGGAATCATGTGTGCCAGTCCAAACCGCAGTCAACTTGTCAAGCCCAGTCTCAGCCGCGTCGGAAATTGTGAGCCCAGCTCCAAACGTTGCGGCGCGAGACCGCCGCTCCCGCTCCGACCACAGCCCATCGTGAACTAACCCCTTCCGTCGCGAGTCTTCGGAATCTAGGGCGATTTCGCCCCGACCAACTTGCCTTCCCTCATCGCGAGCTCTGAAATCGCGCAAGCCGGTCCAAATATGGTTGGGATCCCACTCAAGTTCGGAGGAATCACCTGACCCGGTCCAAATCCGGCCGGAATCGGTTCCCTCCGTGTTGCAATCGCGTGTTGCAATCGCGCGCATCGATCCAAGTCCCACCGGAATCTCTGAAAAATGTCTAACAGAGGGCATACTTCTCGATCTCGGAGAAAACGACTCGTCGTTTGGAGAAAGTCCATACAACTTGTCGTTTGGTGTGGCAGCTTTGAGTAAACCTGTTGATGGGCTTTGAAAAGGTTGAATGTGAGGATGATGTTGTATCCAGGTGCTAGATGTCGTTCCCTTAGCCTCCTTCAAGGCCATATTACGATCCTCCACCCTTTGAGCCAATTCATTGATCCGATTCAACCAAGTTCCCGATCCACCTCCGCTGCCGTCCTCCACCGTCCTCTTCGAATGGGACAAAGGTAGGTCCTCCAAACTGCCTTCTTGAGTCGGTCGAAATCCTTCGAGAACCATCACCTTCAACTCCGGCCAACTCCGAATAACTCTACGGCCATCCTCCAATTGAAACCATGCCCGCGCTTCGCCGTCAAGACTGACAACCGCCTCCTCCAATTTCTCATTCTCCGATAATCCTTTCATCACAAAATACCTCTCTGCCCTAAAGACCCAATCATCGGGTTTCTCACCGTCAAAAGTTGGCATTTCTACTCGCCGGGTCCGACAATCCATGCGAAAACCAGATTCCCACATAAACCTAGCCCTCTCGTACGTCTCTTCTTCCGATGTCCTCTGCCTCGACGTTGTTTCCACTCCGGCAGTCTGAGCACCTCGACGTTCCTGACGCTGATACATCATCAATTCCTCCATTCTTGCCAACAGTAAATCCATACCTTGTTCCAGCCGAGGAATTTTCTTCAAATCCTTCCGGATCCCTTCCAATTCCTTCTGAAACTCATCCCTAGGTACCTCAGTCTTCTCCTTCTCTCGATCATCGGCTCGTCTCGTCATTCCCGATCGTCACTGCTCTGATACCAAATGATAGACTCTAGATTGAATTAATAGCAAAAGAAAGTAATTGAACACGAAAAACAACCACAGAAACTTCAATTATCAACAATGGCGGAAAATTCAATTACAGAGGGTATGGGGACATTCGAGAGATCCCGTGCTCTCCCTAACTTCTCTCGGAAGTTTACAACAAAACAGAAAAATTGAATCCTAACTTCTTCTAACTCTAGCCTATTTATTCACTCAGTCTAGTAACCGACTAACCTCCCTAAATCTAACTAACTTCCCTTGCTGACTCATACTCCAGTGTCCTCTTAGCCTAAGTAAAACGCACTGGGGCTTATCATAAATATTAGCACAAACTCTCCATATATACTTTGGTGAACATGTTGAGAATATAATAAATGTACGTTTCTATAAAGTACTTTTATAATGCTCCGTTCATTGCATCAATTTGAGTTTAGAATTTGAATTTTATTATAATAAAAATTTCTCAAAAACAGTCACATCTAACTTTTTTACTACAGTAAAAAACTCCTTTATAAAATCACATCTTAACTCAAATCAGCAAACTAAACGGGCCCTAAATATACCTCTTTATTCCGGCTGGTTCTGGAAAGTACTAGTATGAGTAACAAGGTTTGGAGGGCGATCCCACATATCATGCCTCCCCAAAGTCCCTACAAATATTGTTTATTCGCTAGATCATCATAAAACTTCTTTCAAAAGAAACTGTGGTTCTTCCAAAATAAAACTTCTTTGCCTTCACTCCAAAACCTGCCAAGTGACCTAGTAGAATTCTCCGAAAAAGTAATAGCATCCCAAGTTTATACAAGCTACCAATGCTTGCCACCCACCTCCAATAGCGACTCCTACAAGAACAAGTGCAATGTGTGTAATTTAATTGAAAAATATATATTGAGTCGAGAATCTGAACTCTACGCGTTGTGTTGAAGTACTGCTTATACACGTAAATGAAAAGATAAGAAGTTGTTATATGTCAAAATATCACATTATAGAGAGATCAACATACATATATAGGATCCTTTTTATTTGCAGCACATATTTTAAACGTTTAATCTAGTCAAAACTCCGTGCCTATAAATATCTACTCAAAGTACTTTACGCCTAAATGAAAAGTATAAATGCACTCCTGATATTACTGGTTGGACACTATTGAGTAGCATGGTGGTGATACCGAGAAAGTAAGCCAAGTGAGACACAGCACAAAATCATGGCGAACATGTCTTTAGTTACCACGAAAATGAGCATGCACAAAATCCCTATTAGTAGAGACTCAATTACTGTTACATAGACGGAGTATTTGGCAGCTCTCGGGCGTCCAAGACCAAGCTCATTAGACACACGTACACTGGTGAGAAGGAAAAAAAAAATGCATTATTGATTATAAAGTTCTAAAGAATGACGAATACACTATTAATCTAACGACAAAACATGTTTTAATCATTAATGATACTTGCTTAACAGAGATTAATTTAGATAGGCGCTTCTCACCTTATTGCAGCATTTATTCAAACGAATTAACAACATTGCCTGCCACGTATCAATGTTCATACTGACTGGATGAAATAAACTCAAAAGTCAAAGTAAGTAATTGGAATGTTTTGCTAATCACAAGGTTCAAAAAATGTTGAAGCTAATTCCATGTAGCAAAGAAAGCCAACGGCAATCACAGCATTGTCCATAACAAGTCTCAAAAATACTTCATCATCGCATCATCACTATTTATTGAAAGGCGTGGTGTTAGTTGACATCTTATTGTGAGTCTAATCGTGACGTAGAGGACATGTTATTTTTAAGTAGTGGTGCTAATTAACTGAGCAATGTCGTCCGCATTTATATCAACGATCAACTTTTACTTTAGTATTAGTAATTTCCATAACAGATCGAGATCTGAGATTAATTAATATGGGGAGAGTAAAATTACCAGAAAGCCAAAGCAAAAGGTGCCGATGACTGTGAGAGAAATGGTGACGGCGGAGAGCTCAACATCTCCGAGATGCCCAACAAACACAATCGTCACGAAGTTGGTCCCCGATTGGCGTAATATGGTTGTCACCGTCGGACCTGCGATTTTCCACAGCTTCACTGTCTCAGACCAGAACATTGACTTCAACTCGTCCACGCTTCTCACCGGCGCGTAGTCCGCCGTCGCCGGCGTCTTCTGGTCAAGCAAAGGCTCAGCCTCGGAGCCCATTATTCGGAGAATGAAAAATAAAATAAATAAATAAAATAAAAACTACAATAACTCATCAATATTTACACTGGACTATTTATATGTATAACAAAAGAGTAGTACTTCTAGTCACACAACGTTGGGATTAACTCTAGCAAAGAAATTTGCTTCGAAAGCTTAATAGGCGTCTGATATATATTTGTAGTAAGGAAAGATTAAGATCAGAATTTAGCGCGTGTTTAGAATTGATTTTTCACTTTTTTATGTTTTTGAAGAAAAAAATAAAAATATTTTTAAAACGGTGTTTGGCGTGATAAAAATAAAAAAACATAAATAAAAATAATTTTTTAATTTAATATAAAATAAATATAAATAAAAAATAACTTTTTATCATTTTTTTATTTTTTATTTTTATTTTTCTTTTCTCGAATAAAAAAAGAAAATGAGAAAAATATTAATAAATTTTTCTATATTAAAAATAATCTTTTAATAAAATTACTAAACATATTTTTAAAAATAATTTTATTTTTATTTTAATATAAAAAATAAAATTATTTTAAAATAAATTCTAAACACACTTCGACATTCACGTATGAATGAACTTCAAACATTGTGAAAAAAAAAAAAAAAAAAATACAAAACAAGAAATACAAAAGTAAAGCGCAGCGCTGCCGCAGGCGACATATGCACGCTGTGAGCAGTGGCCACGTTGTTGCCTTTTATCTTTTCAGCTTGTCTGCTGTCTGAAGTCTGAACAGTGGGCTTGCTCATGAAGTCCTTTCGGCTTTTATTTTGGGTTTAAAACTTGGCATAATTGCTGAAATGATGGCACATGATCCATGTGTCTTTCACATGCTCATCATTTATTGGGGGCAAGAGTGAGAATTAATATGTTCTTTAAATTATGAGGCTAAGTTTGGAATTTGGATATGATACTACTTGTTGGGTGCTTGGTAAAAGGATAACCTATTCAAAGAAGTAGCCCAAACCCTTTTAAACCCATTTTCAATTTCATGTCTAGCCAATGTGTGACTTTGTTGGCACATATTTATTTGGATACTAGCTTTTAGCTAAGTCCTGCATTAATTGTAGATTAAGCCTTTAGTTTCATGTAAGCTTACAATAAGAGGTCAATTTATCTTTATTCTACCCACTAAAGAAGGGGGAAAAAAGCCTCTCTTTGTAGGCTTTTTTCTCAACCATAACAGCCTTCATATACTATCATGCTCAACTACCTCCAAGTCGTACTGTAATCCCCAGGTTGATCGCACATTGCAAAGCCGAACTCCCAAAACTTCGTCAAGAGAACCAGCGCAATGTGTGTAATTTAATTGAAAAATATATATTGAGTCGAGAATTCGAACTCTACACCTTATGGTGAAGTTGCCTGACGACCCCTGCAGCACATAGAACATTAATGTCGTCTGCGGTGTCGATAAGATTGTCCAAAAATAACGCAATTTATGTAAAGTATGGAGTAGCACATCCTCTGCTCATACGCTGTTGTGCAACATGTTTGATCCATCATTAAATTGAGGTGTTGGCATACTTAGCACATGAAAATAGGAGTTTCTCTCCGCAATCCTTAGTTACGTAAGGACCTCATCTTTTTCAATTTACAGACCAACCAGTACCGTTTTGTACTCAAGTAGTTATTACCGGGATTGATCCCGAGTGGTTCACAGCGTGAACCACGAACGATGGAAAGAGAACATGTCTTGTAGATAAAAAGAAAAAGGATCACCGAATTTCTGGTTGGTGATTGAGAATTTCCTCTCCTTGTTTTGTACGTCCACAAGATAACAAGTTGTTGCATATGTTAGGGCAATCGGTGCTAACCAATGTGAATGAAATGAACTTTGTGAAGAGATGGAATTTGAAAGGAGAGAGCAATTATTTTTTTTACTTGGGAAGAAAGTAAATTTGAATTTGAAATAGTCTCTGTTTTAGGCAGCACGGTGGGCTCGTTCACCTAGATTTGTTGCTTAGTTAAACAATAAGACTAATGGGAATCACAGATTGAGAGTTATGATTAATCGTTTTTAATCGGCCCGCATGTCAGTTTTGTATGTCAAGAGTTTTTAGTATTAATGGAGAACATATCTCGCAGTTAGTTGCATCATATAAAATGCAGACTTTAACCCTGAGGTTTAAATACGTGAGCACCTGATGGCTGCTTTGGGAGACAATTGTATTACCTGCAAGATTCAACTGGCAACAACTCTTCCTCCAGCATTTATATGGAGTCTTTCAAGCAATTTGGCGGAAGCAAAAGAAGGAGGCTAATTAAGATGCAGAACATGGTGGTGAAGGTTGCTAATTGGGTTAACGAGGACGACGCGGTCAACGCCAACCAAGAAAACGGGAGATTTGGATATTCTTGTCGGATTTTTAATCTAATATTGGACTTATATGTGAATAATTATATGTTGTAAACTGTTATATAAGGTTAAGCTCATTTAAAAGTAATCAAACTTTAATTTGAGCTTTAATTTAGTAATTCCAATATAAGGTTTGAGTTTTTAGGTCATGTTATATTCAAGGAAGTAAGCCGAAAATTTCCTTAAAAGTGGTGCGTGGCGAAGTTAGCTTTGATATGTAGGAATGCATAGTTAACTGGATAATATAGTTGAAAGTTGTTGAAAATTTGAGGATCTATTTAGTTCGTTGATTCGAGTTTTTAATTCGAATTGATATGTGATTTTATGTGAGAATTTTTTATTGTAGTAAAAAAGTTAAATATGACTATTTTTAAACACTTTTTACTGTAATAAAATTTAAATTTTAAATTTAAATTAGTGACATGAACGGAGCTAAAGTCTCTGCTATTTATTATTGTCTTTGTTTCTAGTTGTTTTCTCCTTCCTTTTGCTCTTTCGTAGATTTGCCGAGCGGCAGGTTAGCGTAACAATCTTTGTGTGACCATCTAATATTCTTTTCCTATCTTATATAAAAGAAAAGGCGAATGATCCTCACTATTTTTCTTTTCTTTTTTTTGTTTTTTGTTTTTGGTGGTGGTGGTTGGTGAAGAAAAGAAAAGCTTTTCAAAATAACCTGATAAGTGGGGTTTTCTTTTTAAAGGCTGCTTGATTCTAGATGCCTTCATAATAGATTTTTATGTTTTGAATTATTATATATGGTTTATGAGTGAAATAGAACCTTTTCAAAATTTACTGCGTATGTTTAATGATTTTTGTTGCTTTTGATAAAAAAAAAGTAATCTGGTAGATTATTGAAAATAATCTATCGGAAAGAGACAGCATCTTGCGTTGAAAATGAAAGCTAATCTGGTACATCCTTAAATCAATGTACCAGATCATAGTCCGACAACTAGAGACATTCAACTTTTTTATCAAAAAAAAAAAAAAATCGACTAGATTACTTTCCAGCGACGAACATTTGTGGATGACTGGTGATAGTCCTATGGATTACCTTTTTGGCCACCAGCGTAATTTCTATGAACATATGTTGCTGACTTTATACCCTTCTACTTAAGGGTCGCTCATACAAACTTTAATTAATATCGAGTCCGAGTCGTATAAATTCAAAGGTCAGCTTTTTGGCGACATTCCTCCAAATTGTTCAATCTTAAGTCCAAAAATGGATTTTGAAGCTCATAATTTACCAGCAAAAATATTGGCCCATTCTACCTCTACTAATTCTGAAGAAAATTTATTCTTAATTAATACTTAATATAGTTATTTATGACTCGTTCACTTTACATATTCGAGTTTTTAATTTGAATTGAGATGTGACATTTTTTAAAAGTTTTTTACTGTAACAAAAAAAGTTAAATGTGACATTTTTTAAGAGCTTTTTACTGTAAAAATTTAAAACTAAAAACTCAAATCGGTAAAATGAATAAGACCTCAACTTAATCAAAAGTAAATGGATAAAAATTTAAACCATTTGTCTCCTCTTTTCAGGGTAAGGCCCATTCGCACCCAAAAAAAAAAAAAAAAGAATCGGTGGAATACTATTTTTAAAAGATTGGTGTTCAAGTACATATTCTGTAAATAAGTTTGTCCGATTTACACCAAAAAGAAATGTTCAAGTGAATAACTAGTTTTCGAAAGTACACCCAACCCAATTAACACGAAAGAAAAATCACAGTCCGAGTGGTCATATACTTATATAACCAATTAGATTAAGCTTAGTTTTACTCATTTGAGAATAATATAAGAACTAACAATGAGTCCCACATGACTAGTCCAAAACTTGTACTTAAAAAAACAAACAATAAAACAAAAAACCGCCAAAGATTTTAGTACAATTATCACGTCCATCGAATCTAGTACTAAAAAAGTTAGGTGATTGCAACTGATCATTATTCATGGAGATCATATTCTTCTTCTTCCCTTTCTTTTTTTCTCTCTTCGTCTTTCCATCAACAGCACAAATTCATTGCAGCATTTGTAGAAAATTGTTATGAAAAATACGGATGGTGCCACGCTCATTTGCCATATCTAGAAGATTCTCAAAGGAAATTAATAAAGATCTTTATTCTTTTTTTATTTTTGTTCTTTTATTTGTATAAACTATGATCTCGTTACTTTGTGAATTTGAGTTTTTAATTCGAGTTAAGATGTAATTTTATGTGAGAATTTTTCACTGTAACAGAAAAGTTAAATATGACTTTTTATAAGAATTTTTAACTGTAACAAAACTGAAATTAAAAACTTAAATTAGTGAAATAAACGAAATCTTTGTCATACTTGTATGTACGGAGTTTTTTTTCTTTTATTTTTCCTAGTAGAAAAAGACGATCGTTAGTTGTCGGTGTTCTCACGTCCCGTCACATGTTTATGTGGTTAGTAAGTCCACGTTCTTTTTCTTCTAGCGGCCGCACTCAAATTCTTTTGGAGGCGCCTAAAGCTCCTTTGTTGCCAATTCTCATTTTGTATTGATTAGTGCATTTAACTTGTGTTCTACGTCCTTGCGTGACACATGCGCTTTGTTCACAAAGGGCAATTGTTTCAAAACATTTTCAGCTCTCTCCATATCAAGTAAAGAAACGCGAATAAAATGATGGTTTAGAAAGCAACTCACGAAAATTACCATCCAAAAATATAGTGCGTGTTTGGAACCGTTTACGTATTTCGAGAAGTAAAAAATAAAAATAAAAATAAAAATACGTTTGTTTAGTAAATATTTTAAAAATAAAAATAAAAACGAAAACAGTGAGAATGATTTTTGTAAAGAAATTAAAAAACAGTTGAAAGTTGTTTTCATTTTTTAGTACTTATTAACAATATTATAATATATTAATTAATAAATACGATTTCACTTTTTTGTTATACTCAAAATAATCTCTTAAAAAAACTAACCGAATGAAATTACAGAATCGATTTTAGAATGATTCTCAAAACAATCTCATTTTTATTTTTTGTTGAAAAAAATCATTTTGAAATCAATTCTAAACGCACGATCTTTCTCTCTCGCGTTTTTATTTTCTTTTTTTTTTTTTTGGAGTCCTTTTCCAGCTTTTGCTGCCAAGTCTTCTTGATCACAGATTCAAGTTTTAAAACATATTATATATATATATATATATATATATATAAAGAAAATAATTATACAAAGCTCAGGTTCGGCAGATCCGTTTCTTAAAAGATCAATATATTGGCCAATAAAAGTCACTATTTGAAAGTTATAATTAGGCCTAATTAGAATAGTGCAAAGCGTGCACTGTTTATCTTCCTCCGTGAAGTTAGAAAATTTTGAAGTACATGCACACTAATGATAAAGTCTGAAGGTTATGAAAAATGTGGCGGTGCTCTGTTTTGAATTGCCAACCATGTATTAAATTTTATTAGTTTTGTATTTTTTTTTATTTCATGTATTTTGACCAAACATGAAGTAGACGTTTAGTTCATAAATTTAAAATTATTCTCGTTTTACGTGTATTTATTATGAAAAAAATATTATAAAAAACTATGAATCATAATTCAGAATCATAAATGAATATAAAAAACAAATAAAGTGAAATTATTTGTAAAGATCATAGATTTTATATCGTAGAAATTTTTTTATTGTAAATATAAAAAGACGAGGAGCTTATAATAGGATATAAAAAAATTATCTCACCGGAAGAGTTATGTTTTCAACCATAAGACATAAGTTTACTATCAGTTAATTTTATATTTTTTTTACATATTAACGTAGATTTAATTAAATTTTAGCCTTAAAAATATGCACTAATAAGTATCCCAAAGTAGGAAAGCCCCTGCATTTATAATGAAAAATGATATTTCCACTTGAATATAAAAATTGCAGCAAAATCTTTGCCCACTCTCTGAATTTAACAGCAATCAGAGTAGCCCCAGCTTTTTTTTTTTTTTTTTTTTCACACAAAGATGGGAGTTCACGTGCCTGTCCACTGACTAACGTAATAGTAATTCTACAAATAGAAATTGAAGGATGCTTATTTTAAAAGTTTATTTTTAATTTTTTATAGTGTTTTTTTATAAAAAATTAAAATTTTAAAAATTAAATTATGACGAAATCAAATAACACAATCCAACGGCACTCGATTGTTTCGCTATCGCGAAAAATAAGCCTCAAAAATATCAAATAAACAAGGGCATGTTCTTTTATTTAAAATTTTAAAAAAATAATTTAAATTTAAATTTTATTTAAATTTATATTTTTTTAAATTTTAATTTTATTTAAATTTTAATTTTAACTCAAATTATAACTTAAAAACTATACTTAAATTATACTTTTAAAGAATAAAAAAAAAAAACAAAAATCTCGAATTACGGCGTTGCGTGTGAAAACTCAAAAAGAACAACTAACTGACGGTGAAATAGCAAACAGTAAAACTTCATTATGTGTCACTGTCATGCTCCGGTAGCCGGTACGGCCTCCTTTATTTTCCCGTTTAAATTAAAATTTAAATTTTATTATAATAAAAAATTATCAAAAATAATTATATTTAAATCTTTTATTACAGTAAATTTTTTTATATAAAATCACATTTTAATTTAAATTAAAAATTTAAATTAATAAATTCAACGAGTATTAAAATATATGTTTTTTTTTTAATAAAAGGTTAAGAGTGTTTTGTCTTTCAGCGAAACAAGAAAAAAAAATATTCTGATTGTACTGTAGAGTAGCACGATTCGTAGATTATAAATCATAGACGAAATGGGAGAAAAAATATGGAGAAAATGATTGGTCGATAGAATATTCTTGTATCTTATAATCAGACCAACGTCAAAATAGATGCTTATAAAAAAGAGAAAATTATGCTTATCAAAAACTGGTAAGTTTAATTTCAGTAATAATAAAAAATAACAGTAAGTTTTTGCTTTGTTGAAAGATCAATCAACGATAATCTGTTGCATTTGTATTCGAAGTGAACAAAAATAACAATAAAAACTTGAATCAGCGAAGTGAACGGGCCCTTAGAACATTTATCTTAATTCACCACAACACGATTGTTAACTTTTATTGTAGTAATTAACATATTAATTGTTGTGCATATAGTAGTAAAACACATCCAATGGGAAACTCGTATACATCTATCACAAAGTACGTAGGGTCTATTTCTTAAATGATAAATATTTCGTTAAATTAGCGACTTAGACAATCTCAAAAGTAATTAAATTTTAGCTAAAATAATTAGGAAGTTATTTTAACTAACAACTTTTGGACTATTTATTCTGATCATTCTCCTCATTTTAAATATAGATTATTTTGATATTTATTGAATTTAAAATATAAATCTTTATTAAATTTAAAAAAGAACCTTTGCATTCCTATACTAAAAAAAAAAAAAGTTTACATTTATTGTGATTTGAAAAAATAAAATAAAAATAAATAAATGGTTAGCGCACCCCTTCTTAGAGCATTTCTAATGCAATGCTTAATTGATGGGACAATTAAAAATTTAACATTTAAGTGTAAAAAATATTCTCTAACGTAATGCTATTTATTGTGCCAAATATTTCATATGCAATACTTTGTGGTAAATTTACTAACTATATTTAGCTAATGTAAATTGTGCATTCTCTGAAATAACTAACCATTTAACTAATGGTTGAGGTGGAAAAAAAATTAAAAAGAAAAGTTAAATTGTTAGTCATTTTGACTAAAAATAAAATAACTAGCATGATTGAAGATATAATTGTAGGTAACTATATTATATTTAGGGCTGGCAAATCGTGTCGACGGGTCGTATTAGTGTCGGGTTGAAGAAATTTTTTTTAAAAAAACTCCCGACACTAACACGACCCTTGACACGACGGGTTGAGAAAACACTAACACTAACACGACCCGTCCAGACACGGATTGACACTAACACGACCCGTCATAACCCGTGAATTAAGACTCGAAATTCACCTGCATTCCTGACCCGAAATCGACCCGAACCCGTAATTGATATGTCACTTTTTAAAATAATTTGAAGCACTAAAATTATATTAAAAACAACATGAATCAGATATGTCTTCAAAATAACGTCTACTACATACCAAAGTCCAATAAAATAACAAAGTTCAATCGGATAACCAACTCCAACTAAATAATAAAGCTAAAATTATCTTCCAAGTGTTCAAGACTTAAGAGCAACCGAATTTGAAGCTTGAACATTATCATTCAAGCTAAGAGAAACTACATCCTTTTGTTGGAAAATAATGGCATCGAGTGCGCAGCGGAATTTAAAATTTTAATCAACGTCAAAGCCAAACAAGAACATGTTCATGATGCTATATAACATAAATACTAAAGATCTAAATCATACCTTTTTGAGATTTCAGGAAACTGCACGTCTGACAGATCTAAGCGTTCCAAACAGCAACCGGGAGAGCCTCAACCAACTGTTCTTCTTTGCTATTCTCGTTTCCACGATCGGTGTGCGGGTGGGCACACTTCGTTTAATCTCCTCTTGGTATTCTCAATCTCCTTCCAATCACAAGAGAGCCAAAGAAAAATTGTTCTTGATAATTAAACAATTTTTTCCTCTTGGAATCTCTTATCAATAGCCTCCAAAAAGTCTCTCAAGTGATCTAATGAATAATGAGACTTAATAGGCTATTTATACTGTTTAGGAAGTCATACTTCCGCAACAATTAGGTTTCCCAAAGATTTAATCGCACTCAGTGTCGATTTTGCCACATCAGCACGCGTTACGCGTTACAACCGGTCGACCGGAGACAGAGAAGTTATAACTCACCGGTCGACCGGTCCTTCACAAACCGGTCTACCCACCGGTCGACCTGTGACCGGTCTACCCACCGGTCAACCTGTCTGTACTGACGAAAGTTGTTTTTCTAGTTTTTCAACATGGGAAACTTGCATAGAGCCTCAGTTTTGATTCAAGCAACCCAATAGAGAAATTGCCTGATCAAAACAGTCATATAATAGTCTTCCCACATTAAACAACTCTTAAAACAATAATTCAACTAATTTATCTAGAATTAATTTATCAATTAATTCACCCGATAAATCACTCATGAATTAACTTTGAACCTCTTTTACGGAAATAACACAAGTTACCAATATGTAGGAAATACACCGTATCGTTACAGGAAATTATTTGAGCTAGCAAAGGGACCCGATGGACATATATAAATCAAGCTCCTATAATCACAACGCTACTTGTAAACCAACAAGTCCGTCTCATGATTATAAAACTCTAGCGCTATTCCCCTAAAAGCCTAGAGCTGCACTCTCGATTCATATAGCGTATTTACAAAGCTCTAATTAGCTCTAGTCCATGACTCAATATATTAGTATATCATCCCCATAGGATATCCATAATCGACTTGAGGTCAAGTTCTGTTTTACCTTCCCGATTACATTTATCTTATGTTCCATTATCAAACCATTCGAAAAACACTATTCATACTATTACAAACAGTAAACCATTAGATAACACAGAGTAGTCTAATGGCCGAGCGCTCGTATTTTCCAATCCACTGATAATGCATAAAAGGATATCGTTGACTCTTTATAGGAGCTATGGATTCCACTATCTATGAATAACGAATCTACGCATACACAAGTCATACCCCCAATGTACCGGCAAGCATACCTTTACATAATGTCAGGATGTCTCCCTTTAGTACATCAAATGATACAAGTCAAGTATACGGGTTCATCATCCATCTCAGGATTAAGATGACAACATATAATTCGTCAAAAGTTAATTGTTTTATTCAAACAGAATTATTAATTAAAACAATTCATCTTTGGTCCGATCCAATATAGATTTCACCATTAGAAACTATATCAATGTCTCTACCCATGGAGTCCCACCTCCGATGACCAAGACAAGTCATCTCCGTTAGGAAGTAGACAACATAACAATCTTAACATGAATAAAGTGCCCAACTTTATTCCCTTGATTGTGGATCATAAGATTTAGACTATCATCTTTTGATTCTTGTCTTCCGCATGTTCTTCACATTACATGCATGATCTAAAGATTTAGAATGACAGTCTCAGACTTTCTGTTTGCTTATCATACATTCAACTATTATGAACATAAAGAGGACAATACAAAGATATATGAAATAAACAAATCTTTATTAATAGTCAAAATGTCTCGAAGAAAATTGTTACATTTATTCCTAAAGGCATAAACGCTAACAATCTCCCACTTGCACTTAAGTGAGTAAATGTGACATGCTACGCATCCCCATAGCCTCGACATGCTTCTCGAAGACCTTAGCTGGCAGGGCCTTCGTGAACGGGTCAGCCATATTGTCCTCTGACGCGATCTTGCATATTTCCACATGCCCTTTTTCAATAAAGCTCCTTATCACATGATACTTCCTGTCTATGTGCTTACTCATTTTCTGATATCTTGGTTCTTTGGTGTTAGCTATTGCCGCACTGTTATCACAGTATAGTCTCAATGGCTTATCCACACCAGGAACAACTTCAAGCTCCATCAAAAATTTGCGGAGCCACACTGCTTCTTTTGAAGCATCACTAGCTGCCACATACTCGGCTTCCATCGTTGAGTCAGAAGTGCAAGTTTGCTTGACACTCCTCCAAACGACAGAACCACCTCCCAGAGTAAAGACAGAACCCGAAGTCGATTTCCTAGAATCCAAACAGGATTGAAAATCCGAATCTGTATATCCTAGAGGTGTCAAATCCTCCCCGGAATATACCAGCATATGATTTCTAGTCCTTCGAAGATACTTGAATATATGCTTGGCCGCAACCCAGTGGTTAGGTCCTGGATTCGACTGAAATCGACTTACAATCCCGACCGCATGGCAAATGTCCGGTCGAGTACAAAGCATTGCATACATGAGGCTCCCGACAGCCGAAGCATAAGGCACCTTCGCCATGTATTCTCTTTCTTCAGATGTCTTAGGACAATCACTGTTCGAAAGAGTAATTCCAGATCTAGATGGTTGCCCACCTTTCTTGGAACTCTGCATTGCATACTTCTCGAGAATTTTATCTATGTATGAAGCCTGAGAGAGAGCTATCATTTTGTTCTTTCGATCCCTTAAGATTCGAATGCCTAGAACATAATTAGCTTCTCCTAAGTCCTTCATGTCAAATTGTTGGGTAAGCCAAACTTTGACTGATGATAAAGCCCCTACATCATTGCCAATAAGTAGAATATCATCAACATATAACAGTAGAAAAACCACTTTCCCATCTTGAATATGTTTATAAACACAAGGTTCATCCATATTCTGTTGAAATCCAAAAGTCTTGACCACTTGGTCAAATCTTTTGTTCCAAGAACGGGAAGCTTGTTTTAATCCATAAATGGATTTCAACAACTTGCAAATTTTTCCCTCTTGACCTTTAGCCCCAAAGCCTTCTGGTTGTACCATATAGATACTCTCCTCAAGATGGCCGTTCAAGAACGCCGTCTTGACATCCATTTGCCAGATCTCGTAGTCGAGAGCAGCCGCAATGGATAAGAGAATGCGGATGGACTTAAGCATGGCTACAGGCGAAAAGTTTTCCTCGTAGTCGATTCCTTCCTTTTGCGTGTATCCCTTAGCTACCAGTCTAGCCTTATAGGTTTCGACCTTTCCTTCTGCATTTCTCTTTCTCTTGTAGACCCATTTACCCCCAATGGGCTTAATCCCATCGGGAAGATCTACAAGTTCCCAGACTAGATTAAAATCCATAGATTTCATCTCAGCTTTCATGGCTTCTGTCCAAAGGTTTGCATCAACATCCTCCATAGCTTCTTTGTAAGTATAAGGATCTCTGTCATGTTCCAGAGATTCTGCCAACAAGGTTTCCCCATTAGCCATGAATCTCTCAGGTTCATGTCTGATCCTCCCACTACGCCGAAGCCCCTTAGGTTGTTGTTGGGTTTCCTCTTCTACTATGATTGGATCGGTTTCCAAAGGAACAGTTGGTATGACTAAGTCACTCGACATTTCCTCAAGCACTAATTTGCTACGAGGTTTAAAGTCGTTCATGTAACTTTCCTCAAGGAATGTTGCATTCGTTGAAACCACGACTTTATTTTTTTTGGGATTATAGAAATAACCCCCTTTTGTCCCTCTCGGATAACCTACAAAAATGCATACTTCTGAACGTGCTTCCAACTTGTTCGCTTCCTTGTCCAGGACATGTGCAGGACATCCCCATATGCGAATATGGTTCAAGGATGTCTTCCTGCCCGTCCACAACTCGTGATGAGTTTTAGGAACCGACTTTGTTGACACGTTGTTCAGAAGATAACATGCAGTTTGTAAAGCATATCCCCAGAAAGATATAGGCAATGTCGAATAACTTATCATGGACCATACCATGTCCAACAAGGTTCTATTTCTTCTCTCAGCTACACCATTCTGCTGTGGAGTGCCAGGTGCAGTTAAATGGGATAGAATCCCATTCTCTAATAAGTATCCGGTGAACTCATCAGAGAGGTATTCTCCACCTCGATCGGATCGAAGTGCCTTTATAGGTTTACCCAGTTGCTTTTCCACTTCAGCCCGAAACTCCCTGAATTTATCAAAAGTTTCGCTTTTGTGATGCAATAGGTACACATACCCATATCTTGAGTAATCGTCAATAAAAGTGACGTAATACTCATACCCTCCTCTTGCCTTGATGTTCATGGGACCACAAACATCACTATGCACAAGTTCAAGGACACCTTCAGCCCTATTGCCTTTAGACCCAAATGGTCTTTTGGTCATTTTGCCCTCCAAACAAGATTCACATTGGGGTAAGGACTCAACCTTTAAAGAACGTAAAGGTCCATCCTTTACCAACCTCTGTATCCTGTTAAGGCTAATGTGACCAAGTCGCAAATGCCAAAGATATGTCTCATTAGAGTGAGAAGTTTTAAGCCTTTTAGAGTTATTAACAACTTCAGTGTTTAGCAGTGAGTCCATCTTAGGTTTGATAAAATATAGATTATTTTGCATCCATCCATCACATATAAAAGACTTGTTTTTACGAATCACAACTTTATTATTAAAAGAAACTGAATAAGAATTCTTAAATAAACAAGCAACAGAAATAAGATTCCTCTTAAATTGAGGAACATAAAAACAGTCTCGCAAAAATAAACTCCTATAACTATCAAAATAAAGATGGACGTCTCCCACTGCTTCAGCCAACACCAATGTTCCCTCGCCCATCCTTAACGTGAAGCTTTCATTTAGAAGACTTCTCGTTTGCTTGAACCCCTGCAGAGAAACACATACATGATTAGTTGCTCCAGAATCTATGACCCAGTTGTCACTGGATTCCTCAACTAGACATGCTTCCACAATCAAAGGATCACACTCACCTCCTTTGCCTTTAGCGGCTAGGTAGTCTTTGCAATTCTTCTTCATGTGCCCCACCTTCCCGCAATGAAAGCATTTAAGCTTGTTCGGGTGCCTCTTCTTCTTGTTCTTGCCCTTGTTTGGCGGAACTGAAGAACTCTCCTTCTTAGCTACTTGCTTCTTCTTTCCATTCCCTGAAGGGGGTTTGGAAGAGGATGCCTCAGCAAAGTTGGCTTCCACAATAGTTGACCCCTTGATCATCCGCTCGAACTTTTGGAGTTCTTGCATCAACTCTGTTAGGGTTATATTCTGTCTAGCGCTCAGATTGAACGTTGCCCTAAACGGAATATATTCCTTCGACAAAGTCTCAAAGATCATGGTCAGTTGAGACTCAGCATCGATGTCGGCCCCATTGGTCTGAACTTCAGCCAAATAGCCCATCACCTTCAGCATATGTTCCTTTATGGAAGACCCAGCCTTCTATCTGCAGTTAATGAGGTTACTAAGGGCTTCCCGACGTTTTTCAGTGGCTTGGCCACCGAATATGTTGTCAAGATTATCCATAATCTGACGAGCAATTATGTAATCTTCATGTTGTGCTTGTAGCACAGTGGACATGCTCGCCATCATATAACAGCGAGCCATATCGTCAAAGTCCTTCCACCGTTGATACGCTACGAAAACGTCATTAGGAGCATCATCAGGTGGCTCCAGAGGACATGGTGTGTTCAGTACGAAATTTAGTTTCTCAAAGGTTAGGACGATCTTTAGGTTCCTTTTCCAATCGGTAAAATTCTCGCCAGTTAAGTTGTGTTTATTAAGTATCGATGATAATGCGCTAGAAGACATTTTGATCTACAATAAACATTCATATATCTAGTATAAGCCAACTTGCATAAACATTTAGTAATCAAACATATATACATGTTATAATGCAACAAATATGTTTGTGTGTCAAAACCTTGAAAAAATCACAACCTTACAACGATAATTCCCAACTCAAAATTTTGTAAGTCTCCTAGGGGAGATCATGCAAAATTTAATTGGGAACACGGAGCCCCTCCGATCAATATATACCATCCGGATCAATCTCTGTCCAGCATATATTGATAATCGTTTTCTTTGGCCATTAATTTAATTATCATAGCTCCTAGGGAAGATTAATAATTAAATTAATCTTGAGTGTATAACCATCGTTTCAACTATTTGATCCATATATTACAATTGTCACCTAGGGGTGTACAACCATAAAAATATGCTCAAATAAATTATCCTCTCGGAGATCCACACCGGTACATAATGAATCGCTTCCTAGGGGTCGGTATCACCATGTGTTACCTGCGGACCAACGATGGAGGCCATGGGTCTTTTCTTCAAAAACCCTCACCCACTCAATCTTTTTGGAAAACAAGGTTTTATGTTAAGAAATATGCATGAACAATTTTAATGAGCGGCACTCCCTATTCTATATGACATGTTATCACATATATAGCAAATCATATTATATGCAATCATACAAAGCAATTAAGCTAGGCAATAAGCATAATAATAATAATAACCGTAATATTATGGTTCCATCCTAGAGAAAAGAAAGAAATTAAAGATTACAAAGAATAATCGAAACATATATCGATTCTTCATCTTGAATCTTCCCGGTTGTCCTTGAGTTCTTCATCACAATCTAATTCCGGTTATCATAAAATTATTTTCCATGTTTTCTTGAAAAAATCTCAAAAAACTGCAAAATCGTATACTGTCCCGTTAGGTCCGGTCGACCGGAGACAGAGTAGTTATACTCTACCGGTCGACCGCCTTACACTAACCGGTCGACCGGTGAGGTCGACCGGTGCCCGTGCGACAGTAACCCAGATTTTCAAAAATCAAAGCAGTTTTTCAATTTATTCAAAAAACACAAAACAATTTTATAAACCAAGAAAAAATTAGATACCTTCATCTCCTTCATCTTCAATCTCCTCCAAGAATTTTACATAAAAATTCCTATACCGTTTTCCGGTTTACAAAATTTCTACTAAAGAAAATAAAATAAACCATAACGGCGATGATAGGCCGCATATCTAATTACATTGCAAAGAACAAATTCCTATACAACCATTCTAAACTCTAAGGAACCATAACCGGTAAAAATTAAATAATAAATAATCATTGATAAGTCATAAATGACAACCAATAATAATTATTTAATCATTCATTCACCATATATTCATGACAACAACATAATATAGAAACCCTAGAGTGCCATCTCTCTAAAAGATCAATTCAAGCATAAAAGAGATATTTTTAGATCACAAATCTATGTACATAGCATAATCATGAACAAATAACCATGGCTCTGATACCAATTGTTGGAAAATAATGGCATCGAGTGCGCAGCGGAATTAAAAAAATTTTAATCAATGTCAAAACCAAACAAGAACATGTTCATGATGCTATATAACATAAATACTAAAGATCTAAATCACACCTTTTTGAGATTTCAGGAAACTGCACGTCTGACAGATCTAAGCGTTCCAAACAGCAACCGGAAGAGCCTCAACCAACTGGTCTTCTTTGCTATTCTCGTTTCCACGATCGGTGTGCGGGTGGGCACACTTCGTTTAATCTCCTCTTGGAATTCTCTCTCCTTCCAATCACAGAAGAGCCAAAGAGAAAATTGTTTCTTCTCATAATTAAACAATTTTTCCTCTTGGAATCTCTATATCAATAGCCTCAAAAGTCTCTCCAAGGATCTAATTGAATAATGAAGACTTATAGGGCTATTTTATTCTGTTTTTAAGGAAGTCATACTTCCGCAACAAGTAGGTTTTCCAAAAGAATTTAATCGCATGGTCAGTGGTCATTTTTGCCACATCAGCACGCTTTACGCGTTCACCGTTCACGTAGACAGAGAAGTTTCTAACTCACCGGTCGACCGGTCCTTCACAGACCGTCTACTCCACCGGTCTACTCCTGTGACCCGTTCGACACGGTACCGGTCTTGTCTGTTAGCGTTTATGCCCTTAGGAATAAATGTAACAATTTTCCTTGAGACATTTTGGCTATTAATAAAGATTTGTTTAGTTCATATATCTATGTATTGTCCTCTTTATGTTCATAATAGTTGAATGTATGATAAGCAAACAGAAAGTCTGAGACTGTCATTCTAAATCTTTAGATCATGCATGTAATGTGAAGAACATGCGGAAGACAAGAATCTAAAGATGATAGTCTAAATCTTATGATCCACAATCGAGGGAATAAAGTTGGGCGCTTTATTCATGTTAAGATTGTTATGTTGTCTACTTCCTAACGGAGACGGCTTGTCTTGGTCGTCGGAGGTGGGACTCCATGGGTAGAGACATTGATATAGTTTCTAATGGTGAAATCTATATTGGATCGGACCAAAGATGAATTGTTTTAATTAATAATTCTGTTTGAATAAAACAATTCACTTTTGACGAATTATATGTTGTCATCTTAATCCTGAGATGGATGATGAACCCGTATACTTGACTTGTATCCTTTGATGTACTAAAGGGAGACATCCTGACATTATGTAAAGGTACGCTTGCCGGTACATTGGGGGTATGACTCGTGTATGCGTAGATTCGTTATTCATAGATAGTGGAATCCATAGCTCCTATAAAGAGTCAATGATATCCTCTTATGCATTATCAGTGGATTGGAAAATACGAGCGCTCGGCTATTAGACTACTCTGTGTTATCTAATGGTTTACTGTTTGTAATAGTATGAATAGTGTTTTTCCAATGGTTTGATAATGGAACATAAGATAAATGTAATCGGGAAGGTAAAACAGAACTTGACCTCAAGTCGATTATGGATATCCTATGGGGATGATATACTAATATATTGAGTCATGGACTAGAGCTAATTAGAGCTTTGTAAATACGCTATATAAATTGAGAGTGCAGCTCTAGGCTTTTAGTGGAATAGCGCTAGAGTTTTATAATCATGAGACGGACTTGTTGGTTTACAAGTAGCGTTGTGATTATAGGAGCTTGATTTATATATGTCCATCGGGTCCCTTTGCTAGCTCACATAATTTCCTGTAACGATACGGTGTATTTCCTACATATTGGTAACTTGTGTTATTTCCGTAAAAGAGGTTCAAAGTTAATTCATGAGTGATTTATCGGGTGAATTAATTGATAAATTAATTCTAGATAAATTGGTTGAATTATTGTTTTAAGAGTTGTTTAATATGGGAAGACTATTATATGACTGTTTTGATCAGGCAATTTCTCTATTGGGTTGCTTGAATCAAAACTGAGGCTCTATGCAAGTTTCCCATGTTGAAGAACTAGGAAAACAACTTTCGTCAGTGCAGACAGGTTGACCGGTGGGTAGACCGGTCACAGGTCGACCGGTCCGGTCGACCGGTCACAGGTCGACCGGTTTGTGAAGGACCGGTCGACCGGTGAGTTATAACTTCTCTGTCTCCGGTCGACCGGTTGTAACGCGTAACGCGTGCTGATGTGGCAAAATCGACACTGAGTGCGATTAAATCTTTAGGAAACCTAATTGTTGCGGAAGTATGACTTCCTAAACAGTATAAATAGCCTATTAAGTCTCATTATTCATTAGATCACTTGAGAGACTTTTTGGAGGCTATTGATAAGAGATTCCAAGAGGAAAAATTGTTTAATTATCAAGAACAATTTTTCTTTGGCTCTCTTGTGATTGGAAGGAGATTAAGAATACCAAGAGGAGATTAAACGAAGTGTGCCCACCCGCACACCGATCGTGGAAACGAGAATAGCAAAGAAGACCAGTTGGTTGAGGCTCTTCCGGTTGCTGTTTGGAACGCTTAGATCTGTCAGACGTGCAGTTTCCTGAAATCTCAAAAAGGTGTGATTTAGATCTTTAGTATTTATGTTATATAGCATCATGAACATGTTCTTGTTTGGCTTTGACGTTGATTAAAATTTTAAATTCCGCTGCGCACTCGATGCCATTATTTTCCAACACGGTCGACCTGTGACCGGTCTACCCACCGGTCAACCTGTCTGTACTGACGAAAGTTGTTTTCCTAGTTCTTCAACATGGGAAACTTGCATAGAGCCTCAGTTTTGATTCAAGCAACCCAATAGAGAAATTGCCTGATCAAAACAGTCATATAATAGTCTTCCCATATTAAACAACTCTTAAAACAATAATTCAACCAATTTATCTAGAATTAATTTATCAATTAATTCACCCGATAAATCACTCATGAATTAACTTTGAACCTCTTTTACGGAAATAACACAAGTTACCAATATGTAGGAAATACACCGTATCGTTACAGGAAATTATGTGAGCTAGCAAAGGGACCCGATGGACATATATAAATCAAGCTCCTATAATCACAACGCTACTTGTAAACCAACAAGTCCGTCTCATGATTATAAAACTCTAGCGCTATTCCACTAAAAGCCTAGAGCTGCACTCTCAATTTATATAGCGTATTTACAAAGCTCTAATTAGCTCTAGTCCATGACTCAATATATTAGTATATCATCCCCATAGGATATCCATAATCGACTTGAGGTCAAGTTCTGTTTTACCTTCCCGATTACATTTGTCTTATGTTCCATTATCAAACCATTGGAAAAACACTATTCATACTATTACAAACAGTAAACCATTAGATAACACAGAGTAGTCTAATAGCCGAGCGCTCGTATTTTCCAATCCACTGATAATGCATAAGAGGATATCATTGACTCTTTATAGGAGCTATGGATTCCACTATCTATGAATAACGAATCTACGCATACACGAGTCATACCCCCAATGTACCGGCAAGCGTACCTTTACATAATGTCAGGATGTCTCCCTTTAGTACATCAAAGGATACAAGTCAAGTATACGGGTTCATCATCCATCTCAGGATTAAGATGACAACATATAATTCGTCAAAAGTGAATTGTTTTATTCAAACAGAATTATTAATTAAAACAATTCATCTTTGGTCCGATCCAATATAGATTTCACCATTAGAAACTATATCAATGTCTCTACCCATGGAGTCCCACCTCCGACGACCAAGACAAGCCGTCTCCGTTAGGAAGTAGACAACATAACAATCTTAACATGAATAAAGTGCCCAACTTTATTCCCTTGATTGTGGATCATAAGATTTAGACTATCATCTTTAGATTCTTGTCTTCCGCATGTTCTTCACATTACATGCATGATCTAAAGATTTAGAATGACAGTCTCAGACTTTCTGTTTGCTTATCATACATTCAACTATTATGAACATAAAGAGGACAATACATAGATATATGAACTAAATAAATCTTTATTAATAGTCAAAATGTCTCAAGGAAAATTGTTACATTTATTCCTAAGGGCATAAACGCTAACACCTTTGTCATCTCATTCAAATCCTCAAGTAATGGCTTATCATGATCACCTAAGTTAACATCCAACAAGATTTAAAAAAATAATTTTAGAAATAGCTATAATAAAATTAACTAAACTGATTCAAAAAATAAGTGTAAAATACTTTACCTTCATTTCCAAATAACCAGTCTTTAGTACAGAGAAGTGCTTCAACAGTTTCACTCTTAAATGAGCTTCAAAATTGATCCAACACACGACCACCATTACTAAATGCTGCCTTTGATGCAACTGTTGATACCGGGATACTTAAGATGTCACGAGCCATCATGGCAAGAATAGGATAGCGGAATTGATTTGACTTCCAAAATGTAAGAATATCTAAAGGTGCATTCCTATTTACCCTAGGCTCATCCAAGTAAAGCTCTAATTGAGATTTTTGGGGAACATCAGAGAAGTCATCATCAACAAAATCATCAAATTCCTACATAAGATTAAAAAAAAATGCTTAGACAATATAAGTACATATATGCAATATTTCAAAGTGAATAAGATTAAGGAATATATGAAAAGTGTGTGTGTGCGTGTGTGGGTGTGAGGGAGAATTAGTGTTTTTTCTCTTATGAGACTAAATTACTAAAAGGTCCACAATTAAAAAAATAGTATAAAATTAATAAATTAACTAAACGGGTTAATTTAGTGTCATACGGGTTAACACTAACCCGATCCTTTTTCAGACGGGTCAATTTCGGATTGACACTAAATTGACCTGGGGTTGATATTTTTGACACTAACCTGTAAAAAATCGAGTCGTGTTCGTGTCGTGTCGTCGTGTCGTAACCCGTATTGCCAGCCCTAA
>JACAGA010000003.1:15199465-15237984 GCA_029231665.1 Morus indica | reverse complement strand
GGAAGACTTTGGTGTTCTAAACACAAAGCTTGGAGAAAGGACTGTTCGTGGTCAAAGAAATTCAAGATATCATCCGAGTCGGTTACAAGGTATTTTTTCGGTTGATCCTTGAATCTTATAAATTAATGAGATTAATTTATTGGTGCATAAATTAATATAATCTATAGAGTATCTCAAAAGTTTTATGAAAATTTTTGTTATACACGATCCGCTATTCTGCTGCGTTTTCGCCGCCGAATTCGATTCGGCAACCAACACTTTCCTAGTGACACTGTGAAAAACGCCAAGGAGCAATGTAATGCAGTCACCTTGAGAAGTGGATGGGAAGTGGAAAGCTCCAATCTTCAAAATGAGAAAGTTGTTGAAGAGAACACCACATTGGTGGAAGAGCTTGAGAAGAAGACTAGTGATGAGGAGAAAAAGGAGGACGCACCCAAAGTGAATCCAGGGTCAATTTCTTTTCCGGAGAATCCTCCTATCATTAAACCAAAGCTACCATTCCCCCAAAGACTCCAAAAGAAGAAGATGGATGATCAATTTTCAAAGTTTTTGGATATCTTCAAAAAGATCCATATCAATATTCCCTTTGCGGACGCCCTTGAGCAAATGCCGAACTACGCAAAATTCATGAAGGATATAATGTCAAGGAAGCGGAAATTAAAGGACTATGAGATAGTCAAACTCACGGAGGAGTGTAGTGCAATCCTCCAATGGAAGCTACCGCAAAAGCTCAAAGACCCCGGTAGTTTCACCATTCCATGTACAATTGGTGGGTCAACTTTTGAGAGAGCTCTTTGTGACCTAGGGGCAAGCATAAACCTCATGCCTTTGTTGGTGTTCCAGAAACCTAGGCTTGGAGAGGTCACCCCTACAACCATATCACTGCAAATGGCGGATAGGTCAATTACCTACCCATAGAGAATCATTGAAAATGTATTGGTAAAGGTGGATAAGTTCATATTACTGGTTGATTTTGTAGTTTTGGACATGGAAGAAGATCAGGAAATCCCCATTATCCTTGGAAGGCCTTTCCTAGCTACCGGAAGGGCTTTAATAGATGTGCACAGTGGGAACTTGACTCTAAGGGTCAATGAGGAGAAAGCCATCTTTAACATCTTAAATCCCAAGCAGTCTCCACAAGAAAAGCCAACTTGCAACCGAGTGGAGGAAGTGAAATCTTCTATCAAGGAGTTCACTCAAGAAGTTGGGCCGAAAGATTCTTTAGGGAATGATCCTACCAATTCCCTAACCATGAAAAATTTGAGCAAGGAACATTGTTCCGAGAAAGATGATGCGGGCAAGTATGTGGTTAAGAGGGTCGAAGCCACTACCACCCCGATGAACAATGAAAAGGTGGTGGCCAAGAAGAAAGCCAAGAAGAAGCACGACCAACGAACCTCGTGGCAAGATCTCACTCCGGGTCAATGCGTCCTTCTTTTCAACTCTCAATTGAAGCTCTCCCCCGAAAAAGTGGAGTCAAGATGGTCTAGACCATTTAAGATCAAGCGAGTGTCTTCATTCGGTACCATTGAGCTAGAACTAGGAGGATGAAGTCATGTTCATGTCTAGCTAGGGACGTTAAATCAAGCACCTCTTAGGAGGCAACCCAAGCTTCTACCCCTTTATTTAATTTTAATCTTATTATGCATCTTTATGCATTTCTATCCATTTCCTATGAAATTTGACCTTTTGTGAATGTTTGACTTTTCGTTGACTTTGACTTTAACTTTGACCTGGACTTTTCGCATATTGAAATTCTACTACTACTTAAGGTCCATAAGTATATTCATAGCATCATACATCTTGAAACATTCATAGCATCATACATCATTTAAGATACATCATTTTATTCTAACATTCATTGAGCATGAAATATGCACAATTCTGTGCAACACGGAAGAATAAATTCGTTCATGTCATAGACAAAAGTAAATTACTGGTACTTACCTGCTTTCTAATTATAGCAAATTTCTCTACTCGCTCAGATCTTCTATCCTTTACTGCTAAGTTCTGTAAATAAACACCCATCCACAAGGTGAGATTAACCTTTGGTATGCTATTTTTATTTAACATAGTCATAAAAGAATTAAATCCTTTCTTAGAACGTATTTATGCTTTTTATTAACGATCGTAAAAATTTATAATTTCTATTATAAGGACTAATTAAACCCTTATAATTTTATCTTCCATAATTGCCTTTACGAGTTCGTGAATTCATAATTAACATATCACATAGACATCATATGTTAACCGGAGTAGAATTAGCATGAATGGAGGTCATTGTTGCATTCAATATGTCTAAATGAGTCGGGATATGGTCTTGGATCATCAAAGGAGGTCGGTAGCCTAAGAAACAACACCTCGCCAGCTGCAGCGGCGGCAGTGTATGGCGGCGGAGCCCCCGGAAAGTTTTTCCACTGCGGACTGGGGTCCTACCCCTCATAAATTGACACTTCTGAGTCCATTGGTTTGGTCAATTTCACACAATTCAACCTCTAACAATACAAATCGGGACCGGCAACATCAGTAATCTGGCGACTCAAATTTAACATTTTTTGGTCATGAAATCTTAAATTGGTTGAGGGATTTTCTTACCCATGATCTTATGAGTGTTTTTGACACCAAAATCATGACGATCTAACAGTCGGATCGTCGGAACCAACTTCCACCACCACGGCTCAAGGGAACGGGTTCATTTTCCAGCCAAACGGCGACGATGTACGTGGCTACTAGTCGGATCGACTTATCTATAAACTTTGAGTCTAATGGTGAGGTGTAACACCCTGAAGAATTAATTGAGATTAATTAAGGTAATTAAGATTATTAGTGTGCCTAATCTGATTTAATTAATTGAGTTTAAATGATTCCAAGGTATTTAAATTATTTACAGTAATTTATTTAATCCAGAAGTGTGTATGGGCGCATTTCTGGACTGTTATATTTTACACGTCATTTTCTTTTCATTTTCCTTTTTCTTTTCTTTTCCCTTTTTCTTTTCTTTTCTTTCTTTTCTTCTTTTCTCTCCCGTGCGGCTCACTCTCTCTCTTTCACTCTCACTCTCCCGCGCCCTCTCTCCCTCTCTCTCTTCCATTTTTGACTCAAATCAAGACCGGATTCGAACCAAGAGTGATTTCAAAGAGTTTTCAACATCAAGAGAAGGATTCAAGGTAAGATTACTGAAAGAACCTCTCTTGGATTTCAAGTTTTTCGGATTTAAAACTCGTTTTTGGTTCAAAACGGATTTTGATGGATTTCGAGTGAAACTAGGGTAGAAATTGGAGATCTTGGGTTCTTTGGACTTGTTTTAGGACCTAGAACCCGGATCTAGTGGTTGTCCCTTGAGATTTTGTGAATTGGGACTGGATTTGCAGGATTTTGGACTGATTTCCGCGAGTTTTCGCGAACTGGAAATGTCCACCGGTCGACCGCATCGGTCGACCGGACTTTGTTGAGGCCACCGGCCGACCGGACCGGTCGACCGGAGTGCACACCACCGGCCGACCGGTGGTAATGCACTCCTCTGTCTCCGGTCGACCGGTGTACACGGGGTTTGACCCTGTTTGGCCTGAAATTGTTGTTTTGACCCCTGTTTTCGGAGAGAACCCAAATTAGCTTCATTTGGGGACTTGGGATGGAAGGATTAGTATCCTTAATCCCTGATTTGATATTTAAAAACCCTTGGAATTGATTATTGAAACATGAAAATGATTAGGGCACACTAATTGAGAATCTTGGTATATAAGTGAGATTGGATTACTTTAGGACTGAGGATTGATCCTAAAGTGTTATTTTGTATCAGTGCTCGCTGTGGATTCAGACTGAAGGGGCTTGAGGAAGCGGAAGCCGGATAGGGCAACGCTAGTCCCAGGTTTGATTGTGCGAGGTAGGATTTCTATCCCTTTTCCTTGTGAGCCTGCTTTCAAAGAGGATTTTTGGCCTTGAAAATGTTTTAAAAAAAAAAGGGATTGGTTTGCGAAAGAAAACTGTTTTAAAAACCATGGCTTGTTAGTTTATGGAATTCCCTGGCTTGTCCTGTCCTCGGAATCCATAGCTTGTCTAGTCATGGAACCTCATGGCTTGTCCAGTCATGGGGCCCGCGGCTTGAGTAGTTCGTGGGGTCATATGAACGATTTCATAATGTTAAATGAATGATTTCTTAAGATAAGAGATCTTGTGAACTGGTAATGGAGTCTATTGCTGTAAGCCTAGATAGGATGTGGAGAGTGCATCCTCGGGGGCAGAACCCGAAACCGGTCCGGTAGGCGAGGCGCTTGGTGAGGTGAGTAATTTGTACTAATTACTCGCTGAAGCCTGTAATACGGTTAGTTTCTGTTATATTTCCTTTGAGAAAAAGGATGTGAGGTTCCGGCTGTTCTGTCGGGACTGAATGTCTATTTATTTTATTTACGCACTTATTTATTTATTCGTTTATTTAAATTATTTCAAATTATATCCTACTGGGCCTTTCGCTCATGTTTCAAATGTTTAAACCCCTCCCAGGAGATTCGAGGAGCGGTGCATCGTAGCTGAGTTGTGCTACGGATCGAGCAAGCGAGGATTGTGTTATCCTCTTGAGCAAATGTAAGGAATTTGAGAAATTCTGTAAACTTAACTAATATTTGGATTTACTAGACTGTGGATGATGTCTGTTGTAATGATTATTTACGTAAGCATGTATGTACGATACTGTATGTCCTGTGGGGTGGAGCCCTGTGTGTCAGAGGCTCCTGGATTATATTGTTTATTTATTTATTTTAATGCAGTCAGGTGGGGCCCGGTTGGGGAATTCCGCTTTATTAATCCCTAATTGAGCTCCACGTCACCCACCCCGTTTGGGGGGCGTGACATGAGGGTGGTGACATCCACGGCGGCCCGGAGGGAGAAAAACAATGGCGGCGGCGACGGCAATTCTGGCACCATGAACGGCGGTGCTTCGGCCAAAATTGAGCTGTAAAAAATGGATGAATTTTCTCCGTCTTGTCATTTTGAATATATAGGAACTGAAATCACCTCAATCAAGGTCGGACGGAGGAGATATCGCGATCAGAAGTTTTGGTTGTTTTCAAAACTTTGTCCGGTGATTGCGGCTGATTCCGGTAGAGTTGGAGGTCATATGGCATGTCAGAATGCTCAGCCCATCGAGAACTTTCCATTAACACTGGTTGTGTGGAAAACGGAGGTCCGGACCTCAAATTGACTTTTTGGCCATGGATGATTTTAGTTTTATGAGAGAAAAAGAAAAAGAAAACGTGAAGAAGAGAGAGAGAGCGAGGATTTTTTATAATTTCGCTAAGCATACTTTTTTAAATCAATTCTAGTTTATCACTAGAGCTTGTCCTTAAAAATTCCTTCCAAACAAATATAATTTGTTCTCGATGGAGATAATTTACTTGACCGACAGAAAATTTTATTTTCTAACGAGTCTTTTTTTTATTATTTACTTAGAATCCAATATTAATCTCTGAATAATTCAATATAATTTCATTTTCTTAATTATATATTAAAATGAACTGTTTCACATCTTAAAACTATTTCTAGGCTCAATGGTCAAAACTTGACTTTTCTGTATTTTGTCTTCTCCCTTTCTTATAACCATTTCTCGTAACCAATGCCAAAACTTAATATTATAAGCTTTGTATTTATATTTTCTTATGAATTTATCGACGTAATTATGAAAAATTCTTAATTAATTCTACTTATTAATTATTAAATTTTCCAGGACATTACATTAGATTCTTCGGCGACAAACTCGTCCTTTCCGGTAGCGAACTCATCTTTTCCAATCTTTCTTGCGAGCCATCATTCCAGATCTTTGGTGGTCGTCGTTCAAGTCTGGTCATCACATACTTTGATATGCTCAAGGAGAGAGAGATCGTAGGAGGGAGAGAGAGAAACCGTGAGAGGGAGAGAAAATGTTAGATTAAGGTTTAGTATATGTGATTAGATTTAAATAAGGATAAAATTGGAAATAAAAATACTTGTTTTAAAAGCGAATGCAAATAATTATTATGATTTAAAAATGTGTTATTTACTTTAAACATAGATATGAAATGTGCTTAAAAAAAAAAAAAAAAAAAAAAAAAAAAAAAAAAAAAAAACCAGCTTGTTTTTAAGCAAAAATATAGCATGTTTAAAATGGGTTTGAGTTAAAAAAATTATATAATTTATCTTTAAGAGTGTATAGATCTTATTTTTTATCCATTATTTTGGATTAATACTCTTTTATCATTATAGTTATTTGATTGAAAATATTATTAATTAAAAGTAAGACATAAAAATTTTAACTCAGTAAATTTTAAAGGATATTTTTTTCCCCGTAAAAAAAGAAAGAAAAAAAAAAGCTAAAAATCATTTAATGCGTGCTATAAGATGAGAAAATAGTGGACTTGCAAATGAGAAGAAAAAGGAAGGATTACCGGTGAGCATAGAAGATGGAAAGCAACTCTTTACATTGACGATCTAGGGAGAAAATTGTCACGCCCCCCTAACTGGGGTGGGTGACGTGGAACTCGATTAGGGATTAATAAAGCAGATTCTCAACCGGGCTCCACACTTGACTGCATTAAAATATAGATAAATTACATAATCCAGGAGCCTCTGACACACAGAGCTCCACCCCACAGGACATACAGTATCGTACATACATGCTCATGTAAATAATCATTACAACAGACATCAACCACAGTCTAGTAAATCCAAATATTAAATAAGTTTACATAACTTTTCTCAATTCCTTACATTTTATAACAGAGGATGAACGCGATCCTCACTTGATCGATCCGTAGCACGACTCAGCTACGATGCACCGCTCCTCGAATCTCCTAAGAGGGGTTTAACATTTAAAACATAAAACGTGAGCGAAAGGCCCAGTAGGATATAATTTGAAATGATTAAAGTAAACGAATAAATAAATGAATAAATAAATAAACAAGACATTCAGTCCCGACAGAACAGCCGGAACCTCACATCCTTTTTCTCAAAGGAAATATAACAGAAAATAATCCATATTACAGGCTTCAGCGAGTAATTAGTACAAATTACTCACCTCACCAAGTGCCTCGCCTACCCAGACCGGTTTTGGATTCTGCCCCCGAGGATGCACTCTCCGCATCCTATCTAGGCTTACAGCAATAGACTCTATTACCAGTTCACAAGACCTCTTATCTTAAGAAATCATCCATTTAACATTATGAAATCGTTCATATGACCCCACGAACTACTCAAGCCGCGGGCCCCATGACTGGGCAAGCCATGAGGTTCCATGACTAGACAAGATATGGATTCCAAGGACAGGACAAGCCAAGGAATTCCATAAACTAACAAGCCATGGTTTTTAAAACATTTTTCTTTCACAAACCAACCCTTTTTTTTGAAAACATTTTCAAGGCCAAAATCCTTTTTGAAAACAGGCTCACAAGGAAGAGGGGAAGAAATCCTACCTCGCACAATCAAACCTGGGACTAGCGTTGCCTTTTCCGGCTTCCGCTTCCTCAAGCCTCTTCAGTCCGAATCCACAGCGAGCACTGATACAAGATAACACTTTAGGATCAATTCTCATTCCTAAAGCAATCCAATCTCACTTATATACCAAGATTTTCAATTAGTGTGCCCTAATCCATTTTCATGTTTCAAATTCCATTCCAAGGGTTTTAAATATCAAATCAGGGATTAAAGATGCTAATCCTTTCATACCAAGTCCCCAAATGAAGCTAATTTGGGTTCTCTCTGAAAATAGGAGTCAAAACAACAATTTCAGGCGAAACAGGGTGAAACCCCGGGTACACCGGTCGACCGGTGACAGAGCAGTGCAACACTATCGGTCGACCGGTAGTGTGCACATCGGTCGACCGGACAGGTCGACCGGTCAGCCTGCAATCCGGTCGACCGGTGGAATCGACTGCGCGAGAGAAGCTCGCGGAAATCAGTCCAAAAGCCTACAAATCCAGTCATAAATCCAAATATTTCAAGGGGAAACCACTAGATCCGGGTTCTAGGTCCTAAAACAAGTCCAAAGAACCCAAGATCTCCAATTTCTATTCTAGTTTTACTCAAAATCATCAAAAATCCGGTTTGAACTAAAATAAGTTTTGAAAATCTAAAACTTGAGATTCAAGAGAGGTTCTTTCAGTAATCTTACCTCGAATCATTCTCTTGATGTTGAAAACGTTTTTGAAACTCTTCTTGGCTCAAGATCCGTTTGATTTGGGACACAAATGGGAGAGAGAGAGCATGGGAATGGAGAGAGAGAGAGAGAGAGAGAGAGAGAGAGAGAGAGAGAGAGAGAGATGCACGGGAAGGAAAAAGAAGGAAAGAAAAGGAAAGAAAAAGAAAAGAAAAGAAAAATAAAAGAAAATGACATGTGCACAATATTTTAAAATAATAGTCCAGAAATGCGTCCATACACACTTCTGGATTAAAATAAATTACTGTGAATAATTTAAATATCTTGGAATTAATTAAATTCAATTAATTAAACCAGATTAGGCACACTAATAATCTTAATTACCTTAATTAATCTCAATTAATTCTTCAGGGTGTTACAAAAATGGCTTTGGAATTTGAGTTGGAAATCCTCAAAGAGAAATGAGAAGTGAGCAGAGTACACTATTTTGAGAGTTAGGTCGACAATCTGCAGAGGAAGGTCGAGAAGAAAATGGAGATATAGAGAGAGAGAATTTTGAGACTGAGAAAACGACTCTTGAGCTAGATTGAGAAAGCGAAGGAAAAAAGAAGAGATATTTCCACCTAACCTTATTACCCAATAGGTAACCGTTGAGTTTTGTCTCGTTTAAGGTTGAGAAAATAATAAAACAGGGGACTCTTTCTGAACCGTTAGATTAAAATTAGATGGCCTGAATGGCGTCTCTATTGCTAGTAAAAAAGGACACGTCTGTATTGAAGAACTTCCTAATTAATAAATGACGATTGCTACCTAAATATAGACTTTCACCATTTTTTTAATTCTAAATCCTAAATCCTAAATCATAACAATAAGTTCTAATCCTAATCCTAAGTCATAAATTTGAAAATCCTAATCTTAAATCTTAAAATATATAAAAGAGAGGATATAAAACTCCGCCTTTCGGCCTAAGTTATCATGTGCAACCTCGACTTAGGCTAACATAAATGAGAAATCGCGGATTTAGAAACTCAATAATTGCTTATTTCATTTTCGCATTGTGGTAGGACCAGGGGATATCAAAAGTATAAGCTTAGATTATATAATCAAATCAATGTACAACTAAAATCTTATGCAACATGTTTGTTATTGTAAGCATCTTTTAAGCATATTTTTAATAAAACAACGTGAAGTTGCAACTAGCGTAGAGGAAACTCAAGCCTAAAGCGTCCTAATTAGGTCAGCACTCAAAAGCTACACCCCTCACACACCAAGCAGCACAATTTATTAAAATAAACAGAAAAAAAAAACATAAAAAACAAAAGACAAAAAACAAGAAGTCAAGAAATGGAAAAATGAGTTATACAATCTCACAGGGAAATCCCGTAGACTCAAATCTTCTATCCGATTTTAGTGTCTCCATTAGTAATTAATCAATCATATCATGCTACGCTGTTTAAAAAATTTAAATTGGCTAAACACCATTTAAAACACTAAAAATTAGACAGAAGATCAGAATCTAAATTTTTCCAAGAGAAATAGCCGGATATATCATGGAGCAATCCTCGAGTCAATGACAACTTGCATAGAGCTGTTTATAGACGCTACTCATAGTATTCAAACCGCTATATTATTTTCTTTATTAGTTTACCAATCTTCAACAAAAGAGTTATTATGTGGAGTGTAAAAGAGAAAAAAAAAAGGGGCCCAAGAAAAGAAAAGGGAAAAAACTGAATTAATTCAAAAGCGCGAGACAAATAGAAAGAAAACTGACAGCTGGAAGTAGATTTAAAAGATTGAAACTAGATTCGCCGTTTAAAAGAAAGCTACAAATATGCGTGGTTAAAAGCCCTCTAGTCAAAACCGAGAGGGAAAAATAATAGGGGATTATTGTAAGGAGTCTACTATTTACAAAATCTATGAGAAAGAAAGCTCGCCATATCCCTGTTGACCGCCGTTGAACAAAAATCAGGACTAGAGAACAACCTAGAAGTATCACCCAAAGAAACCGCATGTGAAGAAAGCTTATCCTCGACGTGATTGTCTTTCTGAAAGAGTTGAGAAAGTCTCTTAAGGGATAAAACGACTTCTAGAACTGATCAAATCCGATTGTAACTACTAGCTAACTCAATAGCAGTTATGACACCCACCAACTCAGTTTCAAACGCACGGACACTCAAAGGGGAGGCTTAGCAAAGCAGCATTGGCAAAAACCGCGGTAAGTTTCGAAATCTGTAAGCATCTAGTTACTCGTTATCGAGCCTCTAGTACAGATGAAGTCATATTTTCTGTTAGAGAAGATTCAACATATTCTCTTGGTGATTCTGTCTTCGTGAAATAGCCTGGTTTTTGGGGATGGGGCAATACATGACTATCACTGCCAAGCATCACAACCACAGAAGACATGCTGGGTCGATTCATAGCACGTTGTTGTGCACATAGCAGACCGACATGGATGCACCGCAACACTTCCTGCAAACTGTAGTGTGAATCCCTCAAGCACGGATCAAGCAATTCAATTGCCCTGTCTTGTTGCATCAATGTCCATGCCTAGAATATTCAAAACAATCATCTTACATAAATACACACATACTTTCACGTTTTGGAGTTCAATACATCAAATTAAGAGGACTGACCACTAATGCAGTTTTGTGGGAACTTACATATCCAGCGAGTGTGAGGTCTTCCTCTGGAGAAGAAAAGCTTGTGCTTCTCTTTCCGCTAACAATCTCTACGACCATCATACCAAAGCTAAAGACATCAGATTTAATTGAGAATTGACCACTATGAACATACTCTGGTGCCATATAACCACTGCATCAAACAATCACACTGCTTAGAAGTTCAATTCAATTTAAATGGAATAAGTATAAATTTTATGTACAAACACAAAGAAAGTGTGGCAAAGTAATACTCACAAAGTTCCTACTACTCTGTTTGTCTTTCCTTCTATCTGGTCTTCTCCAAAAGTTCTAGCCAAACCAAAATCCGAAATTTTGGGGTTCATCTCATTATCGAGCAAGACATTACTAGCTTTGAGATCTCTATGTATAATTCTTAATCTTGAATCTTGGTGTAAATATAGAAGCCCCCGAGCAATGCCGGATATGATTTTGAAGCGCACAGACCATTCCAAGTGCTTTGCTTGATTTTGATCTGGCGATTGCAAAATAAGTTTTTCAAGTCATTGAGTCAATTACAGCAAAACGACGAACAACATATATAAGAATTTTCTGTGTATGTCTACTAGTGTTGATGACATGATATAACTAACAATTGAAGGTCGAGAGGGATCCTAACCAAAAATGAAAGAGTCAAGGCTTCTGTTAGGCATATATTCATAAACCAGTAATTTCTCTTCTCCCTCAATGCAACAACCAAGAAGTTTTACAAGATTCCGATGTTGAAGCTTTGCAATTAATATTACTTCATTTTTGAACTCTTCTATTCCTTGTTCAGAACTGATTGAAAGTCTCTTCACGGCAATTTCTTGTCCGTTTTCTAACTTACCCTGAAATCCCATGTGTAACAAACAAAGTTAAAAACATGTTGCCTGAAATTTAAACACTTCTAGTTATCCCTATTCCATATGTGTGAAATTAAAGGCCAGCAAAAGCTTACTCTGTACACAGGTCCAAAACCACCTTGCCCAAGCTTGTTTCTCCACGAAAAATTATTGGTGGCATTTACTATGGTAGATAATTCAAACAGTGGGAGCTCTAGATCTTCCTCTTGGTCTCCTTTTTTAGCAGTTCTCGAATGTTTTTCTGTTTATAAAATTCACGGCATGAAGAGATGAGCTTGACTTTACAGGTCAGAAATGAGAAGAGATAGGTCGACAATTAGAAATTTCTAATGCACATATAACACGGTTAAAAAAAAATATTAACCTCTAAAATTGCCTTGCTAAAGATCATAGGAACGAGAATGAACAGTAATAAGAATATCAATTTAAACAATAATGTCCCCAAGTTGAAGAGTAAGAGCAGCAATACCTTTCAACTTTATTCTGTAAATGAAATATCCAAGTAAGAGCATCGCAGAAACACCTCCAACGATAGCTGCTACTATCGCAGGTCTCAACTTATGATCAGACTTTCCTTTTTTTTTTTTTTTGGTTGGTCATTTCGACACAAGAAAAAAAAAAGTTACTCCACATGTATCCAGAAAATATGAAAAATGAAGCTACGTGATTAAACAGAAAACATGGATGAAATAAGGAGGAAAAAAGGACATTATTGAAAATGGTCATACCAAGCTCTGAAGCTGGCATTCGAATATATAGAGCCTGTTCTGAAGAAACTTTCCTGATATCCATCAGATCCCCAAACCACATGATACACCCACTGCCGTGTCCTCTGATATCAGCGTTTGCATAAGCCATGCAAGAACAATTGGTCAAACATTTGGCCCTGCATTCCTTCAGGTTCATACTCAAGTTCACATGAGAATAGGCAGTATCTGGCAATTTCAAGCCAACAAGTTTGACAAAGCCATCATTGTCTTTATGCCTGCAGTCTAGCGGAGTATTTCGTGTACACCCGTCTGACCAATCTGTTAACCATTTTTCTGCGTACTTAGGCTTGAATCCTTTTAAACATTGGCAGACCGGGCTCTCACCGACGGCACAATACCCGTTACCACTACAGAGACCATAGTTGTCACACTGATCTGAAGGAAAGGAATCGTAAAGATTCCAACTCTTCTGTGCTTCGACCCATGCCATTCGTTCGCTCCTATGAGTTGTTTGATTCAAAACTACTATATTGATCAAAGAGGCATTCTTGAGGTTGAACATGTAATAAGCTTCATCTTCATTGTAAACAAAAGTGTAGTTATAAAGTTGGTTTGGCCTTAACAATGGAATACCACTTTCACCTAGTCCATTCCATGGCCCGAACCGAGTTAATTTTGCTTTGCCTTTCCACATATATGCTTCAGGAAAGGTTGGCTGTTGAACATCAAATTCAACTCCCCAAGTAAACTCTCCAGGACAGGGGTCATCCCAATTCCTCCATGCTGATATTCGCCAATTTAGACCCTTTCTAAAGTTCAATCCCAACTTCATCCCGGGTAACAATGTATTAGAAGGCTCATCAAATCTTTGCCACAAATAGTTCTCTGAGTTTTTATCTTTCTCATCTCTTAGCACAAGATTCCCAGAATCTAGAAGCTGTAGAATTGGTTTCTGGGCTAGTTTTGTTGAGTTCGTCGACCAAACAACGCTCTTGTTTTGATACAAAAGCACAAGATTGCCTGTGTCGCTCATCATCAACACACCAGAGGAATCATTGACTGGGTTGCATAAGTTTGCAACCCAAACAACAGTTTGAACAGAGATTTTCTTGTACCAAATTCCCATGTAACGATTCTTGGAATCTCCAGGACTGAAGAAACCAAACTCAAACGTTCCTTCTTTAGAAACCAAGGTTGTTCCATCACCAATGGATTGTGATGGACCAATACTGTCATCTGCAAAGGAGAAAGTAATTAAGAAAAACAAGCACATAGAAGCAATATTATACATACAGAAAGAATAAACTCCCATTGATATTAATCTTCTTTTGAAGTCTTTCCGCAACTACAGATTGGCCGTAGATCCTTGGTATTCTACTTTGAGAAACTATGACAAAGGACAAGCTTCTTGATGGGTTCTTAATTTTTTTTAATTTTTTTTAATTTTTTTTATTTTTGGGTGACTAGAGGTTCTTTCGCAGGAAAGTCATTTAATGGGCTTATCATTATTGTGCTGAAGGTTCTTGTTAGTTGATAATTAAAGAAAAACAGGAAAGTCAAAAAAGCTCACTTGACTTGAGAAAAGGACAACACTATTGAGTGATTGACTAGCATATGTTAACAACATATTAAACAAAAATAATTGATGAAAATGTATTCACTAAAACAAAGAATATTCTCATAGTGTTAATACTAATCTTATTATTATTATCACTTTGTTTGGTTAGCGAAACCTTAACAAGGGAGAAAAGAAAAGAGTCAGTGATCTTAAAAAACATTGATAAAAAGTATTTTCTGTTTAAAACATTTTTAAAAATGTCCACCACATTATCCAAATAATAAAATGTAACCTTGACATTTACAACATGATAGGTGTAATTCACTGGTTGGTTTCAATATTGTCCCTCAAACATGATAGGTGGATTTTTTTTTTTAAAAAAAAGTTGGCAATTTTTATGGTAGGGCAGGCTTTTTTCCCTGCCGGTAGGTAACGCGGCCATTGAAATTTTATAATGGTTAGATTTGTGAGCATTCATATTAAAATTTGAGACACACGACACATAATTGTTTTTAATTACAATTTTAATTAGTAAAAATTTAATTCAACAATTAAAACACATTTACCTAACGATATGACAAAAAAACCTACCCTATCACAAATATTGCCAACAAAGAAAATGATGAAAACACAGTTATACCCTTTGAAAAATAAAACACGCACTCACAACTCACAACTTACAACTTAAATATATATATATATATATATATATATATTGATTGATTCAAAAAACACAGACAAATAAGTGGTGTACATGAAAAGTTATCAAATGCCCATTTACTACTAGTCTCCCACTAATTTTTTGTCAATGATTTCAAAAAAAGTTTGAATTATTCATTTCCCTATCAAGGGTTATCATCATATTGCTCATTGAATCGTCACGTTCAAGGGGTCATAAGTCATAACTCGACAAAAGGTTGCTTTCTACCTCAGACAACCCAGCCAAAATATCATAAGATTCTTCTCCATAATAATAGACAAGGAGATCCATTATATTTATCACAATCTTTATCATGACGGATAGGAAAAATCCAGCTTCTAAGGAGCTCCTTTATTAAATAAATAAAAAAAAAACTGACCTGGGTAAGCAAGGGATGGCGGCGTTTGGGTCCCGCAGCCGTTGAAGACGGCGTGGGTGTTGGTGGGAGGAAGGCAGCGATGTGGCAGAGTTCGAGTATCTAGCTATGGTTGCCGGCGAGGTTTTGGGTCAAGAGTTTTTGGTAAAAGAGGGATGTTTTACTTTGTTTTTTTACGGCTTTTGTTTAGTTTTTTTTTTAATTCGTTCATTTAAATTTTATTTTATTTAAAAATTTGTTATCATAAATTTTTTTTATATACTATAAAAAATTAAATATAATTTTTTATAAATTTTTTTAATTAAAATAAAATTAAAATTTATCAAATAAATAAGGTCTTATGTTTTAGAATAATTATTATTCCTTACAATAACGACTCATATTTTAGTAAAATTTGATTTTTTTTTTATCACCTGACTTTTGAGAGTGCTATTCGACGTTGTAATTGGAATGTTCCGCACGGCTTTGCATCATCTAAAGACGACAACCATAACGTACACAAAAATTAATTGCAGGATTTCAACGAAATGGGATTCCTTGAAAGTGAATAGTGCTTAATATCATTTCTATATTTCAAATGATACGGGGTTGTTCTTTTAGAGTATAATTTAAGTGTAATTTTTAAGTTGAATTTGAGTTATAACTTGAGTTGAAATTAGAACTTGAATAAAACTGAATAAAATTGAATAAATAAGGACACTCTGAGGGTATACTTGTTATTTTTAATCTAAGAAGGATTAATTTAAGGAATAAGGAGGAAAATAACATAATTAATAAAGTAATTAGTAAATTATAGCATAATTTGATATTTTAAGTTTTAAATTTTATATAAAACTCAAAAATAAATTTCCTTTTTCACCTCATTCCTCCCACTAAACATCTATTTTTTAAAAGGTAGTACATTAAAGCATATTATTTAAAATAAGTAGATTATAGTCAAGTCTACTATGGTCGGAACCGGCGACCGGGTCCAACAACTGGAGACCATTTTTCGATAACCTGTGAGTGTTTTTTGTGACCGGTGACCGTTTTTTAGTGACTGTTTATAACACAGTATTTACTAGTAATTACCGTATTTACTAGTAAATACCATATTTACCTAAAAAGCCGACCACCAACTCCGACGACCGTTTAACGCTATATTTACAGTTAAATATCATATTTACCGATAAATATTGTATTTACCGATAAATACCGTATTTATTAGTAAATATCATATTGACCTGAAAATCCAGCCACCGATTTTGGTGATCATTTAACACTGTATTTACCAGTAAATATCGTATTTATCAGTAAATATCATATTTATTTGAAAATTTGGGCACCGATTTTGACGAACGTTTAACACTGTATTTACCAATAAATATTGTATTTACCAGTAAATATCATATTTATCTGAAAATCTAAAAATCCAACTACCAGCTCTGGCAACTCGTAAATACCGTATTTACCAGTAAATACTGTATTTACTCAAAACTTGTAAATACAATATTTACCCGAGAATATTACTAGTAAATATAGTATTTACTCGAAAAGCTGACCACCGACTCCGGCAACTGTTTAAGGTTTTTTTTACTGATAAATATCGTATTTATCAATAAATACTGTATTTACTAATAAATATCATCTTTACCCAAAAATTTGGCCACCAATTTCAGTACCGTTTAACTCTGTATTTACTAGTAAATAACATATTTACTAGTAAATATCGTATTTCTCCAAAAATTTAGGAACTAATTCTAGCACCTGCTTAACACTGTATTTACTAATAAATACCGTTGTTGATACTCGATTTTGTACCAGGCCCATTCAAGGGTTCAGGCCAACGATGGTGTCACACAACGTTATTGGGCTCGCTTCGTGGACCCAAGCCACGCTCGGGAAACTCTCGTGGGTTGGGGTTTGGTGGGGTATGTGTGATCAAGGAGGCATGTTGTCATTTAATTCAATCAAATTTGAATCCAGTTTAAGGGGTTTTCAGAATTTATTGGATTAAATACAAATATGTGATTGAGAATTCCCAAAAGCCTTCCTCCCATCCTTTTGGAAGCGTAAAATTCTTAATTTCACATCTTAGAACCTCTTCCTCATCGTCAAGATTGATTCTCAGTGCTTTGACTCTAACGGAGGCTCTACCCGCACCAGACATGCTTAATGGAGGTTCCCTCCATAAGGCATGTCTCCTGAAGCATTCACTTCATGCCCAAGTATGCCTAACAGAGCCTTTTTCGTGTCAACCATTCTCCCTTCGGACTTCTTCTCACCCAGCTCACCACCAGAGAAACTTGGCTTGGAGCATGCTCACCCTTCGGGGCAGCTTTACCTAGAGAAGCCTTTATCTGGAGCACGTTCATCTTTAGAGCAGCTTTATTCAGAGCAATTTTCATCTCAGAGCCAACTTGACGGCTGCTTAGCCTATATCGGATAAACCATCTCTGACAAGGTCTAATATGAAATCAGACCCATGAAGTTAATGGAGCATGAAGTTGAGTCAAACACTCTTGAGAATTTCAGACGCTAGAACTATTCAAGTCAGCTTCAAATCTGGAACTTTGTTTCCAAGTCTTTCCATTTATAGGTCTTTTCTATGTTAATCTAGAAAGTCACCTGACCACCTTGCTCCAAAGGGAATTGTGTGTGCAGGTCTTTATCAAAGCGCCGCCGATTAGGCTTTAGAGTAGCCGCCATGAATATTTTTTTCCATTTCCAGACCAGCTCTTTTTGAACCGTGGAAAGGCTTCTGGTAACTTTGCTCCATTTGGATCGCATATGCATACTTCCTTTAGAGCACTGTTGATTCACCCCTATCACCCCTAGAGCAAGTTCCCAGAAGTCTTCATTCCATTTTCAGCTAATCTCCTCTTCAACTCTGGAAAGGTATTAGAAGGCTTTCTTCTTTTAGGATTGCTTATGCAGGTGTCTGTCAGAGCATGCTATATGAACCTCTAGAGCTACTACCAAAATCCTACCAACATCACCTATAAATACCATCATCTTCCTCATTTCAAGGGGGCAGAAGAAACCTGAGACCTTTGAGCCCCTATCTTCTTCATAAGGTGAATCCATCATCATCACTAGTCACTATCTTCATCCTCTTCAGATCACTCTCTCTCTCTTCCTTTCTTCAAACTTCTCTAGTCTCTCGCTATAGAGACTTGGAGTTTTTCAAGCTCTTCAAAGCCCTTCAAAGCATCCAAGTGTTGACAGCCTTGGAAACTTTTCAAACACACTTTTTGATCCATTTCCACCACCATCTTAAAACTCTTTGAAGTTTCTTCATACATTTTTCAGAAACATTAAGTCATCATTTTTGGGGTCAATTCCGCTCACCGTTAGAGCAAGTGCTCTGAGTGCCGTTCTCACTCCCAAAGCAACATATGCTGCTCTTAGAGTTCTTTTCACCATAGCCTTATCCACCTCACCAACTTCACTCTCACTCTCCTCTAAGTCTTATCCATCACTCAGAGCCTTATCCACCTCACCAACTTCACACTCACTCTCCTCTAAGTCTTATCCACCACTTAAGTCACCATATTTGCTCCTAGAGCAACTCGCGCTTGGCTCTAGGGCACTGCTCTATCAAGGCACTTTTGGCCTCCTTTTCTCTATCTACATCAACTACTTGGTCACACCTCCCACCATTCTTCATTTCCGGAGTTCTTTTAATCATTTTTTTTGTGGATTCGTTAACATATGTTACAGGGCATATTCATCATTTCTGCAACAAAGAGGGTCCTAGGACATGTGTCCTTCAGCCTAATATGGGCCAAATTGAGCCACTTTTTCGTTGGAGGTCCTGCCATCATCATCCACTTTGAAGCTTGGCCACATCGAATCCACTGCTGGTCTCACTGAAGACACCACTCCAAATCCTAAACATTGTGGCTACGCTTTGAATCCTTAGGGAATCTCACACCGAAATCCTCTCTGGAGTGAACTCGCTCTGAGAGCACCTTGATAAGGACCCTACTGCGAGTCTCACTAAAGACACCACTCCACAGAAGGCTTTAGGGCTAAGGGTCAAGAGGGAAAAGTTTGCAAGTTGTTGAAATCCATTTATGGATTAAAGCAAGCTTCCCGTTCTTGGAACAAAAGATTTGACCAAGTGTTCAAGACTTTTGGATTCCAACAGAATATGGATGAACCTTGTGTTTATAAACATATTCAAGATGGGAAAGTAGTTTTTCTACTGTTATATGTTGATGATATTCTACTTATTGGCAATGAGGTAGGGGCTTTATCATCAGTCAAAGTTTGGCTTACCAAACAGTTTGACATGAAGGACTTAGGAGAAGCTAATTATGTTCTGGGCATTCGAATCTTAAGAGATCGAAAGAACAAAATGATAGCTCTCTCTCAGGCTTCATACATAGATAAAATTCTCGAGAAGTATGCAATGCAGAATTCCAAGAAAGGTGGGCAACCATCTAGGTCTAGAATTACTCTTTCGAATAGTGATTGTCCCAAGACATCTGAAGAAAGAGAATACATGGCGAAGGTGGGTGCCTTATGCTTCAGCGGTCGAGAGCCTTATGTATGCAATGCTTTGTACTCGATCGGACATTTGCCATGCGGTCGGGATTGTAAGTCGATTTCAGTCGAATCTAGGACCTAACCACTGGGTTGCGGTCAAGCATATATTCAAATATCTTCGGAGAACTAGAAATTATATGCTGGTATATTCCAGGGAGGATTTGACACCTCTAGGATATACAGATTCGAATTTTCAATCCTGTTTGGATTCTAGAAAATCGACTTCGGGTTCTGTCTTTACTCTGGGAGGCGGTTCTGTCGTTTGGAGGAGTGTCAAGCAAACTTGCACTTCTGACTCAACGATGGAAGCCGAGTATGTGGCAGCTAGTCATGCTTCAAAAGAAGCAGTGTGGCTCCGCAAATTTTTGATAGATCTTGAAGTAGTTCCTGGTGTGGATAAACCATTGAGACTATACTATGATAACAGTGCGGCAATAGCTAACACCAAAGAACCAAGATATCAGAAAATGAGTAAGCACATAGACAGGAAGTATCATGTGATAAGAAGCTTTATTGAAAAGGGGCATGTGGAAATATGCAAGATCGCATCAGAGGACAATATGGTTGACCCGTTCACGAAGGCCCTGCTGGCTAAGGTATTCGAGAAGCATGTCAAGGTTATAGGGATGCGTAGCATGTCACATTTACTCACTTAAGTGCAAGTGGGAGATTGTTAGCGTTTATGCCCTTAGGAATAAATGTAATAATTTTCTTTGAGACATTTTGACTATTAGTAAAGATTTGTTTATTTCATATATCTATGTATTGTCCCCTTTATGTTCATAATAGTTGAATGCATGATAAGCAAACTGAAAGTCTGAGACTGTCATTCTAAATCTTTAGATCATGCATGTAATGTGAAGAACATGCGGAAGACAAGAATCTAAAGATAATAGTCTAAATCTTATGATCCACAATCGAGGGAATAAAGTTGGGCGCTTTATTAATGTTAAGATTGTTATGTTGTCTACTTCCTAACGGAGACGGCTTGTCTTGGTCGTCGGAGGTAGGACTCCATGGATAGAGACATTGATATAGTTTTTAATGGTGAAATCTATATTGGATCAGACCAAAGATGAATTGTTTTAATTACTAATTCTGTTTGAATAAAACAATTCACTTTTGACGAATTATATGTTGTCATCTTAATCCTGAGATGGATGATGAACCCGTATACTTGACTTGTATCCTTTGATGTACTAAAGGGAGACATCCTGACATTATGTAAAGGTACGCTTGCCGGTGCATTGGGGGTATGACTCGTGTATGCATAGATTCGTTATTCATAGATAGTGGAATCCATAGTTCCTATAAAGAGTCAATGATATCCTCTTATGCATTATTAGTGGATTGGAAAATACGAGCGCTCGGCCATTAGACTACTCTGTGTTATCTAATGGTTTACTGTTTGTAATAGTATGAATAGTGTTTTTCCAATGGTTTGATAATGGAACATAAGATAAATGTAATTGGGAAGGTAAAACGGAACTTGCCCTTAAGTCGATTATGGATATCCTATGGGGATGATATACTAATATATTGAGTCATGGATTAGAGCTAATCAGAGCTTTGTAAATACGCTATATAAATCGAGAGTGCAGCTCTAGGCTTTTAGTGGAATAGCGCTAGAGTTTTATAATCATGAGACGAACTTGTTGGTTTACAAGTAGTGTTGTGATTATAGGAGCTTGATTTATATATGTCCATCGGGTCCCTTTGCTAGCTCACATAATTTCCTGTAACGATACGGTGTATTTCCTACATATTGGTAACTTGTGTTATTTCTGTAAAAGAGGTTCAAAGTTAATTCATGAGTGATTTATCGGGTGAATTAATTGATAAATTGATTCTAGATAAATTGGTTAAATTATTGTTTTAGGAGTTGTTTAATATGGGAATACTATTATATGACTATTTTGATCAGGCAATTTCTCTATTGGATTGCTTGAATCAAAACTGAGGCTCTATGCAAGTTTCCCGTATTGAAAAACTAAGAAAATAATTTTCGTTTGTGCAGACCGGTCGACCGGTCAGTGAAGACAGGTCAACCGGTTGTGTATAACTACTCTGTCACCGGTCGACCGGTTGCAACGTAAAATGCATGTTGACGTTACAAAATCGACTCTGGGTGCGATTAAATCTTTACGAAACCTAATTGTTATGGAAGTATGACTTCCTAAACACTATAAATAGCCTATTAAGTCACTTTGTTCATTAGATCACTTGAGAGACTTTTTGGAGGCTATTGATAAGAGATTCTAAGAGGAAAAATTGTTTAATTAAAAAGAATAATTTTTCTTTGGCTCTCTTGTGATTGGAAGGAGATTAAGAATACCAAGAGGAGATTAAACGACGTGTGCCCACCCGCACACCGATCGTGGAAACGACAATAGCAAAGAAGACCAGTTGGTTGAGGCTCTTCCTGTTGCTGTTTGGAACGCTTTGATGTGTTAGATGTGCTGTTTCCTGAAATCTCAAAAGGTATGATTTAGATCTTTAGTATTTATGATATAGCATCATGAACATGTTCTTGTTTGGCTTTGACGTTGATTAAAATTTTTTAAATTCCGCTGCGCACTCGATGCCATTATTTTTCCAACAGTATGTCCTGTGGGGTGGAGCCCTGTGTGTCAGAGGCTCTAGAATTCTGTAATTTAATTGTATTTTAGTGCAGTTAAGTGTGGGGCCCGGTTGAGAATCTGCTTTATTAATCCCAAATCGAGCTTCACATCACCCACCCCGTTTTGGGGGCGTGACATGAGTGGTATCAGAGCCTTAGGTTAAGAACCCTAGAATTGTACATACATGTGTGACATTTGTTATCCACTGAACAGTCTAGTTTTATTTCAGTTGAAGGAAATGATGCCTCGCCGTAGACCAGGCACCCCAACCGGAACAACCGAACCAAGGGTTCTTGGATGCCATGTATGCTGCTTTTCGGGGCATGGCCACAAAAGCTCAGAATGAACGACCGGTTGAGGATAGGAAACAAGGGTATTTCTGGGAATTTAGATGAGCGCCTATCCCCTCGTTTAACAGTGAGGGAGGACCCTAGGAAGCAGAGTTCTGGATTGACTCCATAATCAAGCACTTGAGTACTATGGGAGTCCCAGATGAATACTGGGTGGAATTTGTTTTGTACAAGATAGAAGGTTTAGCAAACACTTGGTGGAAACAGGTCAAGAGGAGAATAGATGTTGTAGGGTTAACTTGCGAATAGTTTGAGACACTGTTCAATGACCAGTACTTCCCTCAGGGTTACAGGGAAGAAAAAACACTAGAATTCATGTCGCTGCAGCAAGGTGACATGTCTGTGAGGGAATATGAGGCTAAGTTTAATGACCTATCCCGGTTTACGCCATCTCTAGTGGAGTCTGAACACATGAGATGTCTTAAGTTTGAGAAGGGCCTCAAGAACTCAATGAGGAGATCCTTGGTGGCTTTAAGACTTCGAAACTTTTGGGATTTGGTAGCTATTGCTACAAGGGTGGAACAAGATAACTTGGCCTATCACCAAAGTAAAGAAACAACGGGTTGAGTCTCCGTCTCTAGTAGACCTTCTATTTCAGGTGGGCCACAGTAGAGTGGTAGAAGAAACCGCAACCAGGGACAGGCGGTTGGGGAAATGGCAAGTGGTGGCAGTAGTTCGTCTGGAAGTGATAGAAATGCTCCATACGGGCCTAGGTGTCACCATTGTGGGCAGGTGGGCCATATTAGGAGGAATTGTCCTAATCGGCCGCCGGCTCAACAAGCCCAAAGTGACACTTCCTACTGCCAAGAAGGGCCACCACAGCACATGCCACCATATCAGCCGTAATAGATGCCATACCTTCCTGCGTCGACTTATCAGCCACCTCAGTATACACAGTTCCGGCCTCAAGCGCCAAGATCGGCACAACCGCCTCCACCACAATAGTATAGGCCTCCGGTTCAGCGGCCTAATGTTGGTGACAGAGGAAAGGGAAAGGTACAGGGACAAGCTTATACCCTAGCAGGAGGTAGTTCGGGAGGTCAGACTAGCAATGCGGTGGTTGAGGGTATGAGTCTAATCTCTCACTCTTTTGCTCATGTGTTGTTTGATACAGGTGTCATACACTCATTCATATCAAGTTCTTTTGTTCGGGCTTTGAAACTGAAATGTGAGAATTTAGAAGTCCCGATGGCTTTGAACTCCCCATTAGGATGTGTGAAGGTAATGAATGTGTGTAAATCGTGTGAAATCAAGATTGGCGGTGAGCGATTACTAGCAGATTTGATTATCCTTCCGATGAACCTGTTTGATGTGGTACTCGAAATGAATTGGCTGTCAAGACACGGTGCAATTGTTGATTGCTACCGTAGGAAAGTGACTTTAGTGACGGATTCCGGAACAGTAATTTCTTATCAGGCAGAGATGAACCCAGTCCTTGGGGAACGACTGTTGAAGTACAGTGTTAGGGGACGGAAGAACTTAGCATGTTTTTCTTCCCTTCTTGCTTTAGAAGGTGAACCTGAAGTAATCGGAGATAGTGCGGGAATCCCTGTAGTGGATGAGTTTACAAATATATTTCCTGATGAGCTACCTGGTTTCCTGCCAGATCAGAAGATTGAATTCTGCATTGATTTGGTTTTGGGAAGGGCACCTATCTCCATTCCTCCATACTAGATGGCTCCGGTGGAGATGAAGGAATTAAGAACACATCTTGAAGAGTTGGTAGAAAAAGGATATATCTGGAATAGTACTTCCCCTTGGGGTGCACCGGTGCTATTTGTGAAAAAGCACGACGAATCTCTTCAGTTATGCATTAACTGCCGTCAATTGAACAGGGTGACTGTGAAGAACAAATACCCACTACCGAGGATCAATGAGTTATTCGATCAGTTAGGTGGATCACAATTCTGCTCTAAGATTGATTTGAGATATGGGTACCATCAGCTAAAAATCAAGGTGGAAGACATTCTAAATACTGCTTTCAGAACTCGGTACGGGCACTTCGAGTTTCTGGTAACGCCGTTTGGATTGACAAATGCCCCGGCTGCATTCATGGATCTGATGAACCGTGTATTCCAACTGTACTTGGACCGGTTCGTGATCGTCTTCATTGATGATATACTAGTTTACTAGAAGACTTGGGAAGAACATGTGCAACACCTGAGAATTGGTCTTCAGACTCTTCGAGAACACCAGTTGTATGCTAAGAAGGAGAAGTGTGACTTCTGGCGGATAGAAGTGAAGTTCCTTGGGAATGTGATTTCGGGACAGGGGATTTCTGTAGATCCTTCCAAGATCGAGACTGTGTTACAGTGGGAAAGGCCGAAGAATGTAGCGGAGATTCACAGTTTTCTCGGACTGACAAGCTATTACCGGCGCTTTGTAAAGGACTTCTCGAGCATCGCTGCACGGATGACTCGGTTGACGAGGAAGGAAGTCAGATTCGAATGGGACGCCGAATGTGAAAATATTTTTCAGGAATTGAAGGTCAGACTGACAAATGCACTAGTCTAGACTATTCCTTACAGTGAAAAACTATATGAGGTGTATACAGACGCCTCAGGAAGTGGGCTAGGCTCTGTGTTGATGCAGGGTGGACGCATTGTAGCTTACGCATCCTAACAACTAAATTCACATGAACAAAATTACCCTACTCATGATTTGGAGTTGGCAGTGGTGATATTTGCTTTGAAGATATGGAGATGTTATCTTTATGGAGCAAAGTTTCAGGTCTTTTCTGACCATTAAAGTCTGAAGTACTTGTTCAGGCAAAGAAGATGGGTGGAGTACATGGAAGACTACGACTTCACTCTGCAGTGTCATCCTGGAAAAGCTAATGTGGTGGCTGATGCCCTTAGCAGGAAGCCGATGGGGACTCTGGCATCATTAGCTTTGGAAGATTAGAAAAGGATTGAAGTGGTGAGTGAGTATGACTCGGAATGTGTGATCTGGTCCCTACACCGGAGATTGTGCAACAAGTTAGGCAAAATCAATGGCAAGATCCACACCCCCAAGGAATTTGGATTCAAATCCAGAATGGAGAGCAATTCGAGGATTCGAGAATCTGGGAGGATGGAGCCTTGTATTTCTGCAACCGCCTTGCTGTTCCTATGGCAGGTGAGGTAAAGAAGAAGATTCTACAAGAGGCACACAAATCGAGGTATACTATTCATCCAGAAAGTACAAAGATGTACCAGGACCTGAAAAGACAGTACTAGTGGAGAGGCATGAAAAGAGACATTCGTGAGTATGTCTCGGAATGTGTGACTTGCCTTCAGATTAAAGTTGAGCACCAGAAGCCAGCAGGAGAGTTGCAACCTCTTCCTGTCCCTGGATGGAAATGGCAGCACATCACCATGAATTTTCTGATGGGGCTACCGAGAACTGAGCTAAAGCATGATGCCATCTGGGTGGTGGTTGACAGGTTGATGAAGTCCGCGCACTTCATACCATTCCATGCGACGTATTCTCAAAAGTTTCTGTCAGAATTGTACCTGGAGCACATCGTGAGGCTACACAGTGTGTATCACATCAGAAGTTTCAGACAGAGTGCCACTGTCTATCACGTCAGATCGTGACAGGCGTTTTAATGCAAGGTATTGGAGGCGTTTCCAGGAAGCCATGGGAACAGACTTGAATTTCAGCAAAGCATTTCATCCTCAGACTGATGGGCAATCTGAAAGGGTAATTCAGATTCTGGTGGATATGCTTTGTGCTTGTATTTTGGAATTTGGTGGAAACTGGAAGAAATACTTGCACCTAGCTGAGTTTGCTTATAACAACATGTTGGGAATAGTGTCCTAAAAGCATGAGATGTAAAAGGATATTTATTATTTATTTAATAAAATAGTTTATTTATCATTTTATGTGCATATATTTATGAATATTTTATGAATATCAAATAAAATTTCTTGATTATTTATGTAACCTTAAACATGGTATGTAAGTGTTATATACGAGAGGATAATGTTTAAGGATAATAATCAAAAGTAATTGTTCATAATGAATTTAATTAAAGTTCAGAATTTTTAATTAAAACATTATTAATAAAAGTCATTCCCATTTAGAATGGAACGGTGTTATCCGCACTGTTAATATGGCGAGATATTGAATGAGTGTATTTCGCATAATGAGATTATGTGGAACATGGACGCAGACACAATATGAATTTCTAATAATTTCTGTTAAGCATAGAAATTCTAATTGAGTCTACCGATGGTCATATATAGAATGATCTTAATCCTGAGTTCTTAACAAACTCCTATTTATGAATTTATGTCTTTTGATTTACTCGGTACGGATTCTAAAACCCTGAATCCTATTCCTTGTATTTTGGAGACATAATGAAGTAGGTAGCTGGGAATGTTATTATACGAGATGGAATCCATTCCTTCTTGAGAAAGAAGCAGATAAATAATTCTCTTGAGTGTTGATTCGGTACTTGGATTAGTAAGAGCGCTCTGGCTCATGAATGTGTTGTATGAATCACTATCCATTAGAGAATCAATGATACTCAAGGATAAAGATGTAATTAGAGAGGTTAACGGATTCTACCTGACCCTAATTATGAATTATTTATGGAGGATCGATCTATATGCAATGACTATATCAAATCGACACTTCGCAGTTTAGAAGTAATTAATGTCTATAATTCCGAGAGTGCAATTCCAAGTTTATAATGGAGTAACTATTGGAATTAATAGAATTAATTAATTAATTAAAGTGTTTAATTAATTATTAATTTTATTGGAGCTTAGAATTATAGGTCCATTAGTCCCCGCGTCGTCCTTGTAATTCTACCAGACACAAAGGGCAAAATGGGAATTTTAGAATTTTGGAATTCTAAAATTAAATACTCGAAGAATAATTAATTGAGAATTTGTAACGCCCTCTAGAATTAAACATGTTTAATTATGCTAAACTGTGGATTATTAGTGTGCCTAATTTGATTTTCACAATTAATTAAGGGACTTTAAGTTATTTTTAGTAATTAAAATTTCACCCCAAAGATTTTTAGAAAATACACTTAAAATTTAATACATTTTCCTTTTTCTTTTTCCTTTCTTTTCTTTTTCTTTTTTCTTTTTTTCTTTTCTTTTTCTTCTTTTTCTCCTTTCCTTCCCATGCGCCCAGCCCCTCTCTCTCTCCTTTTTCTTTTTCTTTTCTTCTTTCTTCTCTGGTTCTCCCACGCACAGCCATCTCTCTCTCTCTCTTTCTCCATTTTCTTCCACGCCGGCCACCTCCTTCCTCCGGGGTCTTCTTCCCGCCGGCGTCCTCTCTCTCTTCCTTGCTCTCTCTCTCTCCTGGTTTCTCTCTCCCTCTCTCTCTCGGCGGTTTGGCCGAGAAGCACAAAAAAAAAACAAAAATTGGGAGAAACCGAGGGAAACAAAGCTTCATCAACTAAATTGAGGTAAAACCCTTTGAAACCCACTCTTTGATTCGAATTATAAGCTTGAGAAAGTTTGATTTTGGTTAGATTTGAATAATTTTGAGTTAGGGTTTGGATTTGAACAGTTATTGTTGAAATTGGATGAAATTTGGGGATTTTCAGTTATTGGACTTGTTTAATTGATTAGAAACTGATTTTGATGGATTCTGGAGAATATATATTGAAATTGGATTTGAATTGCAGGTTTGGCATTTTTCCTATTTATGCCGGCATGCTGCCGAAATTTCCCTAGAAGCTTGTTTTTAAACTGAAATTAAATAGGAAAACCAAACCTATGGATTGGATTCTAATTTTTAAAGAACCCTAAATGGAATTATAAAGTCATTGTGAAACTTGGATTTGAGTAAAGGCACACTAATAGGAAACAATTAAACATGATTGACCTTAATTCGTTTTAGGAATGAGAAATACTTCCTAAGATATTGCTTTTGTGATAAAGACAGTGGAGAAGTCAAGCATTAAGGCTTAAGGAAAGCGAAGGCTAGGAGAACTGAAGAGTAGCCCAGGTTTGATATCCAACAGGTAGGATATGCTTGTCCATATCCTTGTTAGCCTCATTTTAAATGATTTTGGCCTATGAAAATGTTTTAGAACAAAACATGTTTGAAGAAAATGATTTTAAAGGAAATAGCATTATTCCTGCTATTAAGTTTTCCAATGATTTTGGAAATGAGATTTCAAAGCGTATCATTTCTTAAAATGAAATATTTTAAGGAATTATACAATGCATGATGGCCTCAGAGATCGGGATGTGGGAATCGCATCCTTGGGGGCAGGTCCCGAAACCCGTACGGATCCGCTTCTTGTTTAGTGGAACTATGGCTCTGCACTTTTTACGAGATAGACATTTTACCGCTTCTTGATTAGTGGTATGATGAGCTGCACATTTTCATTATACAAACATATTCTACTATGTGAGTGTTTCCTTTTTCTAAAAAGGGATGATCGGTTCCGAGTGTACATCTTCGGACCGTGAGTGCCTTTATTTTAAATGCTTTATAAAATTATATCCTACTGGGCCTTTCGCTCACTTTTTCCTGTTTTTAAATGTATTAAACCCCCCTTCCAGGTGACGCGAGGAGTAGTGCGGAATAGGTAGCTTTTACCGGTGTCGTGGACTTGATCTCGGGAAGCAAAGAGTTGTATTCCCCCTATCTTTTATCTTCAGGCATGTATAAGAGATTATGGATTGTAAACTTAAATGTTGCTAGATTGTGGTTGATGTCACACTTACTTATGTTATATTCATGTATGCTAAACACCTGTGGGAATTCCTGACATGATACCAGTGACGTGGTTTTAAACTGGTTTGGTTGGAAATTCCACCACCGTTCTTGAAATTAAATCTCTCCTGTATCGAAGGGGGACTCGTTTGGAAATACCTGGATGTCTTGGATTTGAATGAAATTAAAATGTTTGCTAATCTCTCTCTTTTAAACAGGTTTAAGTTTCTAAACGAGCCTCCACGTCACCAACCCCGGTTTCGGGGGCGTGACAAGACTTGGTATCAGAGCCCTTGGTTTATAACCTTAGGGTTTGGAATTATGCATACATGAATGACATCAGGAAACCACTAAAACAATCTAGCTTTCTTTTCAGATAAGAGAATGTCGCCGCGCCGTAGAAATCCTAACCCACCGGCGATGCCGAATGAGCAATTTATGGAAGCCATGTACGCCGCCTTTCAAGGGATGGCTACTAGAGCTCAAAATGAACGTCCTGCGGAGGACAGAAAACAGAACTATTTCTGTGAGTACCGGCGTAGTTCGATTCCTGTATTCACTAACGCAGGTGGACCCGAGGAAGCCGAGTATTGGTTCGAATCGTTGTCTAAGCATCTGAGTACCATGGGAGTACCGAATGAATATTGGGTGGAGTTTGCAGCTTTCAAGTTTGAAGGTCCTGCAGGTGCATGGTGGAAGCATATCCGGCGAATGCAAGATGTAGAGGGGATGACTTGGGAACAATTCGAAGCGCTCTTTAATGAGCAATTCTTTCCTCCAAGTTATCGAGATGAAAAGGCCATGGAGTTCATGGGCCTACAGCAAGGAGACATGACAGTGCAGGAATATGAAGCTAAGTTCAATGGACTGTCCCGTTATGCTCCTTCCTTGATTGAACCGGAGCGCATGAAGTGCTTAAAGTTTGAGAGAGGTCTTAAAGGTGTTATCCAGAAATCAGTGGTAGCTTTAAGGCATCGAGTCTACAGTGACCTGGTTGCAGCAGCCATCTCTGTTGAGCAAGAGCACATCGCCTTCCTCCAAGATCGAGCAACTTCAGGAAAAACTTCAGGAGGACCTCAAAGGAATAACAAAAAGGGTCGTGATCAAGGGCAAGGTAGTGGAGGAGTGCCTAGTGGTAGCAGTGGCTCTTCGGGAAGTGGGAAGAGTGGACCCTATAGCTTCAAATGCCACCATTGTGGGGAGCTAGGGCATATAAAGAGGAACTGTCCTATCAGAGGCCAACAGGTGAACCAATAGGCCCAACAATCACGATTGGAAGTGAGAAATTAAAGGCAGATTTGATAATCCTTCCCATGAATCAATTTGATGTAGTGCTTGGAATGGATTGGTTGTCAAGATATGGGGCGATTGTTGATTGCCACCATATGAGAGTTACTTTGACTACCGGTTCTGGCACGATAGTAACGTATCAGGGAGGCATTAACCCAGTTACTGAAGAGCGACTACTGAGGCATAGTGTCGGAGGACGACGGAATTTAGCTTGTCTCTCATTCCTTTTGGCATTAGAGGGTGAATCCGGTATCGCCGGGGAGAATGTTGAGGTCCCCGTGGTCGATGAATATGCGGATGTATTCCCTGATGAGTTGCCTGGTTTACCACCTGATCGAGAGATCGAGTTTTGCATCGACTTACTTCTGGAGACGACTCCGATTTCTATTGCTCCATATCGAATGGCGCCTGCGGAGATGAAAGAGCTAAAGAAACAGCTCGGAGAGTTGGCAGAAAAGGGATTCATTAGGAACAGCATTTCCCCGTGGGGTGCACCTGTCTTCTTTGCGAAAAAGCACGACGGATCCCTTCGGTTGTGCATAGACTACCGACAGTTGAATAGAGTTACCGTGAAGAACAAGTACCCATTACCGAGGATCGATGAGTTGTTTGATCAACTAGGAGGATCACGGTATTACTCAAAAATTGACTTGAGATCCGGGTATCATCAGTTGAAGATTAGGGAAGATGATATTCCAAAAATAGCTTTCAGGACTCGTTATGGGCACTATGAGTTCTTAGTAATGCCTTTTGGATTGGCGAATGCTCCTGCCGCTTTTATGGACTTGATGAATCGAGTCTTCCGCCCATATTTAGACCAGTTTGTGATAGTCTTCATTGATGACATTCTAGTTTATTCAAAGACTTGGGAAGAGCACGAGCAACATTTGAGGATCGTTCTTCAGACTCTTCGAGAACACCAACTGTAATGACCGGGAAAATATTAAGTCAAAATCAGACAGTCCGGTATTTGACCGTAATTATTCCCGGAACAGAAAGTAGTAGAAATATTGATGTAATCATGAAAGTGTTATGTAGAAACTTTATATAGGGGGTAAAATCACCCGAAAAGTGTAAAGTTATAATACGAATATTTTTACAGAGAAAATTCGTAAATATCAGTTGTGAATAGTGAAATATCGGTTAAAAGTTAGAAATTTTAACAGGTATATTTTAGTTATGAAAAAAACTGAAATATTTGGTAAATGACCAAATGACCAGTTAGAAAAAGAGTAGAAATATTAGAAGTAAGGAAAATGGCAAAAGTTCCTGAAACAGAATTTTCCCGAGTCAGTTAAAGCGGGAAACTGCAAAAAAAACGAGTACCGCGAGGGTACGCGTTTTGGGCGATTCTGGATCGTTTAAAATGAGAATTTCAGAAAAAGAAATTGACTATTGAGATACCCAAGAGAAGTGGGTTGAATATGAGAAATTTGACACAGGGTGCTCGGCAGTCCAGAAAAGCAGTATAGAACCTGTACCGGGTGTGAAATTATCGGTACCGGAAAGAGACTCGTTTTGAAAAACGGAAAGTTTGGTCTCGACAAGAAAAATGTGAGGAACACAGAACCACTTAAATTAAGTGTTAAACTTAATTAGAATTAGCAAAACTAAATTATAGGAATTAAAGTGATTTCTTTAATTTAATTTTAGAAAGTAATAATAGATATTATTAAAAATATTATTATAATATTCATTATTACATTAAAGAGGCCTACGGAAGCACATTAGAACACAAAGTGTTCTATTTTCTAAAGAGTGGCCGACCAAGAAGAAAGAGAGAGAGAAAAGAGAGAAAATCAAGGGAAAATCAAGGAATCACCTGTTTTTGCCGAAATTTCTTCCGTTCAGTCCGGTAGAAACATAACCCGAGGCGTTCTAGTGGAGAATCTCAACTTTTCAAGGTAAGATTTCGGATTTTTCATGAGAAACTGCTTGCTTTTTCGTTTTTATGAATAGTAACTCATCTCGGGAAAAATCCGTAAAACTGAAAAACGAAACCGAGGTTTTGTCGGGGACTACGATAGGAGTTTAATGTGCAAGTATTGAAAGGATTGAACAATTTTTTTTGGATTAACACTAAAAAATCCGGAATACCCTAGAAATGGAGAAAATGTATTTTTGTTCAATTTATATAGCAATTTGTGTTCAGGAATGTGAATCTGGACTACAGGTACCGAAATCGGAAGTAAAACGAGTTATTGAAAACTCGGGAAACTAGAAAAAAACAAGGCGAAACTCTGCCGAAATTTCCTAAAATCTAGTTAGTAAGCAATGAGTTAGTAATCCGATTCTAGAGAATGGATAACAGTTTTAAAGCTCGAAAATGAATAGATTAAGATTCAGAAACCGAGATACACAAATATGTGTAATTTGCCTATGAGCTAGAATTCGGCCTAGAGGGGTTAAGTTCGAAAATGAGTTGAAATTGGATTTAGGAATCCAAGTATGAGAAATTTGATGCTTGAAATAGGTGGTTAATACCTATTTCCATGAAACAGGTTTTGGCACGAGAGCCGAAGCAACGAGAAAGAACTTCTAGCAAGCGGGAATCCTAGAGGATTAACGGTAAGTATAGACATATATGTTTGTCTGCACTCGAGTAAGCTGTAGTTAGACTTAGAACTATGAATTTACTTATGTTCTTAAGTCTATGTGATTACATGTGATTATACATGTTTGGAGGGCTTAATGCTCTAGATTTCAGAAGGGCGACATATGGTTACCCTTATGCATAGTTAAAAGACTGACGGGTCGTCGGCCTCCGCAAGGGAGGAAAATCTCAAAGAGTAGAGATTCCGACTTGACCAGACATTAAGTAATGAGCCAGTAAAGTAAAAGACTGACGGGTCGTCGGCCTCCGCAAGGGAGGGAAATCTCACAGAGTAGAGATTCCGACTAGACCAGCCAGTAAAGTAAGAAGAGAAAGATAGAAAGTAGTTTAAAGCATGTTTCACACGAGCATATTTGCATCATAACTCTTAATGTAATTTCTATTAGTTTATGATGTATGCTTGTTTATACTTGCTGAGCGTTAGCTCATCAGTTTACTCGTGTGCAGGTAACAAAGGTAAGCAGCCAGTCATATAGTGGTTTGCTTGATGGACATGCGGAGGCAAGGGTGGCGGAAATGTCATGGGTACACGGGAGTGGTCTATACTACGCTCGCTTAGAAATTAAATTCCGCTGCAAAGTAATGTAATATAAAATACTAGTATGTATGTTCAGTTCTAACAAGAAGATATTACAACCATTGTCTTAGTAAAGAACAACGGACTGTAATAAATTATGACAAGTTTTCGGAAACTAGTTTGATATCCGAATCTTTAAAGTAATAGCAAGATATGTTATTAGTGTAAAAACATAACATGTTAAGAACCCGATGGTTAAAGTAAAGAAAAAAAAAATTTACCCGCACATGAACGTAAATTAAATAGACAATAGTCTAACAACGAATAATGGATTAGACTATAACTTAGCCTAATAGTAGTAGTATAAGGAACGGCGACCGCGCCGCGAGGGCGCGGGACGTCACAGTTCGTATCAGAGCGGCGTTCCTACTCCTGCCATGACAAGTCCCGCACCTATGCTTCTGCGCAGTCCAGGTAAATTAGTTTATGAACTAAAACTGAGAATTGCTTATTTCTTTTGGCAAGACAAAACAGGTACTAATGGATAGACAATATCCATCATCCCGGTTAGCGCCCACACCACAAGAGAATACGTTGTGGGGATGGGTAAGAATGTTTCTAATGTCACGGTTCTGACAAACAGAAAGGTCGGTACCCACTCCTGCTAGATATAGCCATCCACCAGTGGATTGGGAGTTAAGGGCTCTAGAGTCCATGGCGGCTGAGGCTGCACACCGAGCAAGAAAAGTTATTTTGACTACAGGTCGAGCCGTAGCTAGGTTCTACACCTGTAATCCACCTTCCTTTGATGGGCTTTCACATCCCACTAGAATTAGGGATTGGCTGCACCGTGTCGAGTATGTGATGCGAGCCTGTGACATAGCTCGAGAGGAGTGGATTGTACTCGCAGCAAGTCTGTTAGAGGGCAATGCCCTAATCTTTTGGCAAGCTTTGGATGAGGACGAAATAGCAGAGATGCAATGGGAAGACTTTTGCCACATGTTGAAGCATAAGTTTCTTCCCTAAGTCATGCCATCAGAGACGGCACCACAGCAGAGTGGAGAGACACAGAGCCAGGTGAGTGTAGCCATGACCTACACCCAAGCTCGAGAGTTTATCATACAAGCCGAGTGGGCAAGTATGAGATCGGATGAGGCCGTTGTAGCCTATATAGCGAGAGTTTTGACAGAGGTACTAGCTCCGAATCGAACTTTTAATCTAAGTGAGGATGAGCGGTGTCAGATCCTATGGAGAGGTCTGACGGAAGAGTACCAGCGTCGGCTAGTTCCGCGATCGGATCAGACCCTCACACAATTTATTGTTGAGGCGAAGCATTGTGAGCACCAGCTGCTAGAGGAGAGGACACGGCCAACGGTGGTTAGGCGAGACTTCCCGTTTTCCAATACCCATATTAGGAGACATGACGCGGAAGCCACTACCTCTCGACAACGACCGAGACCCGAGATAGAGGCAGCGGACGAGCCTATGGCCGTTCGGCGAAGATGGACCTACGCTGGGACCGTTGGTGAGGAAGCTAGTGGTAAGCCTCAGTCGGATCCCGAGGAGGATTCGGAGGAAGTCCCTGAGGAGGATCCGGAGGGGGATCCTGAGGAACACGTAGATGATGAGGATTAAGTTAGGACTTAGCGTCTTATTTATTTAAATATGATGCAAGGTTATGTAAATAGTATTGAGAAACTTACACTAATGATGTTTCATGTATGATGTGATATGTATGGAATGGGACATACATAATAGATTTGAATGAAAGGCTTAAAAACCTTTACTTTTGTGATGATTTGTATATGATGTGATATGCATGATATGGGGCATGCATAATAGGAGAACATATAGAATGTATGTTTTGCTAGTTGATATGAGAATGAATGATAGTTTAAAGTATTGGAAGTCAAGGAACTTCTAGAAGCAGTTCTTCTTGCACTTAGACTAACGATGTTGCTCTTTAAGTGATATAGACACAGTGACATGGTTCGTACACGTCAAAAGAGAACACAAGCAGAACAGAATCCTCCAGCACCAGACCTAGCTGAAGAAGTAGTAGGTCTGAGGGGGCAAATAGCAGCCCAGGCTGAGGAAAGCAGACAGTTACGAGAATTGCTTACCCAGTTGATACAGGGTCAGCAGGTTGGAGGAGCACCCCCTCCGCAGGCGGTTCTAGCACAAGCCGCCCAACCTGAGCAACCCGCAGAGAGGGTTGAACCCCAAGAGCCAGTAAGGTGTGAGATGGGGCACCGAGAAATGGTCCCAAGGGAACCATTGTATGTAAGGTTTAAGAGAATGGCACCTCCAGAGTTCGATGGATCAATAGATCCACTCGAGGCTGAGGAATGGTTAGCATCCATTCAGACAGTGTTTGAGTTTATGGAACTCACCGACAGGGAGAAGATTCAGTGCGCCGCTTTTGTATTAAAGAAAGATGCCCGCTATTGGTGGGAATCAGTGTGCGCCAGAAGGAATGTGAGACAGATGTTGTGGGATGAATTCCTATGGGAATTTAACCGTAAGTATTACAACTTAGAAGCCCTGAAGACTCAACAGAATGAGTTCAACAATTTTAAGCAGGGCGACCAGACAGTTGTAGAAGCATGCCGACGATTTGACCAGTTGGCACGACTATGTCCTCAGTTGGTTCCAACAGAGGAAGAGAAGGTTAGGAGGATGATTAATATGCTCCGAGGAGATATAGCCACCGTTGTTGAAAGTGGGGAGTATCCACCAACCACGGTAGCCGATCTAGTGAATCGGGCAATACGTGCAGAGCATAACATTGCCAAATCTAGAGGGGATAGGGCAAGCCTTTAAGAAAGCACTACCATCAGGTGATGTGTTGTTGTCTAGTCACTTGTTACGTCACGTACCAGTAAAGATAGCAGAAAGAGAACTAAGTACGGACCTAGTTGTTCTGAACTTAGTAGATTATGATGTGATCCTAGGAATGGATTTTCTAGGAAAGTATAATGCTACAATAGACTGTAGAAAGAAAAGGGTAGTTTTTCAGCCAGAAGGAGAACAGGTGTTTGAGTACATGGGTTCCACATCAGGGACACCCATACGTTTTATTAGTTCCCTAGAAGCCTGACGATTGATGTCTAGCGGATGCACTGGATATTTGGCGTATGTGGTGGACAGGAACCAAGAGGGGAAACATCAACCAGAAGACGTTCCCATAGTCAAGGAGTTCCTAGACGTTTTTCTAAAGGAACTACCCGGACTTCCTCCAGATCGGGAAATAGCTTTTGAGATAGAGCTTCTCCCAGGCACCGCACCAATATCCAAAGCACCGTATAGGATGGCTCCAGCGGAACTGAAAGAGTTGCGGGTTGAACTCCAAGAAATGTTAGACCAAGGCTTCATCAGACCGAGTTTTTCACCATGGGGAGTGTTGTACACTCAAAGTCCCACATCGGTTGGAGACGGGTGACTGGAGTGGTTTATAAGCCATGGCCAGCTCCCTCTTACCAACGAGGGCCCTTTTAAGGAAGGAAAAAACCGTGAGGGAGAGTGCCCACAGGGAGAGTGCCCAGAGCGGACAATACCTCGGCTGGTGGGCCAGCCGGTGTGCGAGATTTTGGCGTCAACAATTGGCGACTCCACTGGGGACGTTTGACCACGGTCTGCCTCCCCAGTCCCCCGTCTCGGGGGGTATTGTTGTATGCTCAAAGTCCCACATCGGTTGGAGACGGGTGACTGGAGTGGTTTATAAGCCATGGCCAGCTCCCTCTTACCAACGAGGGCCCTTTTAAGGAAGGACAAAACCGTGAGGGAGAGTGCCCACAGGGAGAGTGCCCAGAGCGGACAATACCTCGGCTGGTGGGCCAGCCGGTGTGTGAGATTTTGGCGTCAACAATTGGCGACTCCACTGGGGACGTTTGACCACGGTCTGCCTCCCCAGTCCCCCATCTCGGGGGGTATTGTTGTATGCTCAAAGTCCCACATCGGTTGGAGACGGGTGACTGGAGTGGTTTATAAGCCATGGCCAGCTCCCTCTTACCAACGAGGGCCCTTTTAAGGAAGGACAAAACCGTGAGGGAGAGTGCCCACAGGGAGAGTGCCCAGAGCGGACAATACCTCGGCTGGTGGGCCAGCCGGTGTGCGAGATTTTGGCGTCAACAATTGGCGACTCCACTGGGGACGTTTGACCACGGTCTGCCTCCCCAGTCCCCCATCTCGGGGGGTATTGTTGTATGCTCAAAGTCCCACATCGGTTGGAGACGGGTGACTGGAGTGGTTTATAAGCCATGGCCAGCTCCCTCTTACCAACGAGGGCCCTTTTAAGGAAGGACAAAACCGTGAGGGAGAGTGCCCACAGGGAGAGTGCCCAGAGCGGACAATACCTCAGCTGGTGGGCCAGCCGGTGTGTGAGATTTTGGCGTCAACAATTGGCGACTCCACTGGGGACGTTTGACCACGGTCTGCCTCCCCAGTCCCCCATCTCGGGGGGTATTGTTGTATGCTCAAAGTCCCACATCGGTTGGAGACGGGTGACTGGAGTGGTTTATAAGTCATGGCCAGCTCCCTCTTACCAACGAGGGCCCTTTTAAGGAAGGACAAAACCGTGAGGGAGAGTGCCCACAGGGAGAGTGCCCAGAGCGGACAATACCTCGGCTGGTGGGCCAGCCGGTGTGCGAGATTTTGGCGTCAACAATTGGGGACTCCACTGGGGACGTTTGACCACGGTCTGCCTCCCCAGTCCCCCGTCTCGGGGGGTATTGTTGTACACTCAAAGTCTCACATCGGTTGGAGACGGGTGACTGGAGTGGTTTATAAGCCATGGCCAGCTCCCTCTTACCAACGAGGGCCCTTTTAAGGAAGGACAAAACCGTGAGGGAGAGTGCCCACAGGGAGAGTGCCCAGAGCGGACAATACCTCGGCTGGTGGGCCAGCCGGTGTGCGAGATTTTAGCGTCAACAGG
>JACAGA010000003.1:15161178-15199365 GCA_029231665.1 Morus indica | reverse complement strand
CACACCAACTTTATGCAAAGAAGGAGAAATGTGATTTCTGGTTGACAGAAGTCAAGTTCCTTGTGTTAGTGTTTATGCCCTTAGGAATAAATGTAACAATTTTCTTCGAGACATTTTGACTATTAATAAAGATTTGTTTGTTTCATATATCTATGTATTGTCCTCTTTATGACTGTCATTCTAAATCTTTAGATCATGCATGTAATGTGAAGAACATGCAGAAGACAAGAATCTAAAGATGATAGTCTAAATCTTATGATCCACAATCGAGGGAATAAAGTTGGGCGCTTTATTCATGTTAAGATTGTTATGTTGTCTACTTCCTAACGGAGACGGCTTGTCTTGGTCGTCGGAGGTGGGACTCCATGGGTAGAGACATTGATATAGTTTCTAATGGTGAAATCTATATTGGATCGGACCAAAGATGAATTGTTTTAATTAATAATTCTGTTTGAATAAAACAATTCACTTATGACGAATTATATGTTGTCATCTTAATCCTGAGATGGATGATGAACCCGTATACTTGACTTGTATCCTTTGATGTACTAAAGGGAGACATCCTGACATTATGTAAAGGTACGCTTGCCGGTACATTGGGGGTATGACTCGTGTATGCGTAGATTCGTTATTCATAGATAGTGGAATCCATAGCTCTTATAAAGAGTCAATGATATCCTCTTATGCATTATCAGTGGATTGGAAAATACGAGCGCTCGGCTATTAGACTACTCTGTGTTATCTAATGGTTTACTGTTTGTAATAGTATGAATAGTGTTTTTCCAATGGTTTGATAATGGAACATAAGATAAATGTAATCGGGAAGGTAAAATAGAACTTGACCTCAAGTCGATTATGGATATCCTATGGGGATGATATACTAATATATGAGTCATGGACTAGAGCTAATCAGAGCTTTGTAAATATGCTATATAAATCGAGAGTGCAGCTCTAGGCTTTTAGTGGAATAGCGCTAGAGTTTTGTAATCATGAGACGGACTTGTTGGTTTACAAGTAGCGTTGTGATTATAGGAGCTTGATTTATATATGTCCATCGGGTCCCTTTGCTAGCTCACATAATTTCCTGTAACGATACGGTGTATTTCCTACATATTGGTAACTTGTGTTATTTCCGTAAAAGAGGTTCAAAGTTAATTCATGAGTGATTTATCGGGTGAATTAATTGATGAATTGATTCTAGGTAAATTGGTTGAATTATTGTTTTAAGAGTTGTTTAATGTGGGAAGACTATTATATGACTGTTTTGATCAGGCAATTTCTCTATTGGGTTGCTTGAATCAAAACTGAGGCTCTATGCAAGTTTCCCATGTTGAAGAACTAGGAAAACAACTTTCGTCAGTGCAGACAGGTTGACCGGTCCCAGGTCGACCGGTCTGATCGACCGGTCAGGTCGACCGGTGGGTAGACCGGTTTGTGAAGCACCGGTCGACCGGTGAGTTATAACGTCTCTGTCTCCGGTCGACCGGTTGTAACGCGTAACGCGTGCTGATGTGGCAAAATCGACTCTGAGTGCGATTAAATCTTTGGGAAACCTAATTGTTACGGAAGTATGACTTCCTAAACAGTATAAATAGCCTATTAAGTCACATTACTCACAGAGATCACTTGAGAGACTTTTTGGAGGCTATTGATAAGAGATTCCAAGAGGAAAAATTGTTTAATTATCAAGAACAATTTTTCTTTGGCTCTCTTGTGATTCGAAGGAGATTGAGAATACCAAGAGGAGATTAAACGAAGTGTGCCCACCCGCACACCGATCGTGGAAACGAGAAGAGCAAAGAAGACCAGTTGGTTGAGGCTCTTCCGGTTGCTGTTTGGAACGCTTTGATCAGTCAGACGTGCTGTTTCCTGAAATCTCAAAAGGTATGATTTAGATCTTTAGTATTTATGTTATATAGCATCATGAACATGTTCTTGTGTGGCTTTGACGTTGATTTAAATTTTTTAAATTCCGCTGCGCACTCGATGCCATTATGGTCCAACACCTTGGACATGTTATATCTGGACAAGGAATTTCAGTGGATCCTGCAAAGATTGAAACGGTGCTACAATGGGAACGACCGAAGAACGTAGCTGAAATTCAAAGCTTCCTAGGACTTGCGGGGTATTATCGACGATTTGTAAAGGATTTCTCGAGTATTGCTGCTCCAATGACTCGGTTGATTAAAAAGGAAGTCAGGTTTGAATGGGATGCCGATTGTGAACATGCATTCCAAGAACTGAGGACTAGACTAACCAGTGCGCCGATTCTAACGATTCCTAATAGCGATGAGCCGTACGAGGTGTATTCCGATGCATCAAGACGAGGACTCGGGTGTGTTCTTATGCAAAATGGAAATGTGGTGGCCTATGCATCTTGTCAACTGAAGCCACATGAACAGAACTACCCCACGCATGATCTAGAGTTAGCAGCAGTGATTTTTGCTATCAAGCTATGGAGATGCTACCTCTATGGAGTAAAATTCCAGATCTTCTCCGATCATAAGAGTTTGAAGTATCTGTTCACTCAGAAGGACTTAAATCTGAGACAAAGAAGATGGATGGAATACATGGAGGACTATGACTTCACCTTGCAGTAGCATCCTGGAAAAGCCAACGTGGTAGCAGATGCTCTCAGTAGAAAGACTCCAGGAATCCTAGCATCTTTGGCATTGGAAGATTGGAAACGGAGTGAAATCGTAGGTGATTATGATCTTCAGTATTATGAGGATTCTAACCAAGCTATGGTCTACAACTTGGTTTCAACGCCAATCCTTATACAACAAGTCAAGCATAACCAATGGCAGGATTCGCATCTTCAGGGAATTTGGACTCGAGTTCAGAACGGAGAAAAACTTGACGAATGGAATATTCAGGGAGATGGAACGCTCTACTTCAAGAATCGCCTTGTCGTTCCTCAAGTGGATGAGATAAAGAAGATGATCCTTCATGAGGCTAACAAATCGAGGTTTGCTATTCACCCTGGGAGTACCAAGATGTATCAAGACCTCAAAAGACAATATTGGTGGAGAGGTATGAAGAAGGATGTCCGCCAATACGTGTCAGAATGTGCGACTTGTCTTCGAGTCAAGGCTGAACATCAGAAACCTGCTGGAGAACTACAGCCTCTTCCTGTTCCTGGATGGAAATGGGAGCACATTACGATGGATTTTCTGATGGGATTGCCGAGGATTGAACATCGACATGATGCCATATGGGTCGTTGTGGATAGGTTAACGAAGTCCGCGCACTTCATTCCCTTTCGTGTGACTTATTCCAAGAAAGTTCTAGCAGAGTTGTTTCTGGAGCACATTGTCAGACTTCATGGAGTTCCATTGTCTATCACATCAGACCGTGACACTTGTTTCAATGCTAGATATTGGAGAAGTTTCCAAGAAGTCATGGGAACCGAGCTGAATTTCAGCACCGCTTTTCATCCTCAGACCGATGGACAATCTGAGAGAGTTATTCAGATTTTAGAGGACATGCTTCGCGCTTGCATTCTAGATTTTAGTGGAAACTGGAAGAAGCATCTTCATTTAGCTGAGTTTGCATACAACAACAGTTATCAGAGTAGCATTGGGATGGCCCCATTTGAAGCGTTGTATGGCAGACCTTGTAGATCGCCAGTTTGTTGGCTTGAGTCAGAAGATCGACTGACCCTTGGACCGGACGTTATTCAGGAGAATAATGAAAAGATAGCCGTGATTCGGGAACGACTGTTAACGGCTCAAAGTCGTCAAAAGAGTTATGCTGACAGGAGGCGAAGACCCTTAGAGTTCTTAGAGGGCGATTTTCTCTTGTTGAAAGTCTGTCCGCGCAAAGGTGTTACTCGTTTTGATGTGAAAGGGAAACTCGCGCCGAGGTACATCGGGCCATTTTAAATCACACAACGAGTCGGTGTCGTTGCTTACCGCCTTGATCTTCCTCCGGAATTGTCTCACGTGCACAATGTGTTCCATGTTTCAATGCTTCGAAAGTGTCAACCTGATCCAAAAGCCATTGTGCAATGGTACGACGTGCCGATCCAATATGACACGACTTACGAGGAAGTGCCCATCCAAATTCTTGACCGGAAGATGAAAAGCCTACGTCAACGCGAGATACCGTTAGTGAAGGTGTTGTGGCAGCACCATGGCGTTGAAGAAGCAACGCCATCTCTCTCTCTCTCTTTCTCCATTTTCTTCCACGCCAACCGCCTCCTTCCTCCGGGATCTTCTTCCTGCCGGCGTCCACTCTCTCTTCCTTGCTCTCTCTCTCTCCGGGTTTCTCTCTCTCTCTCTCTCTCTCTCTCGGCGGTTTGGCCGAGAAGCACAAAAAAAAAATGAAAATTGGTTGAAACCGAGGGAAACAAAGCTTCATCAACTAAATTGAGGTAAAACCCTTTGAAACCCACTCTTTGATTCGAATTATATGCTTGAGAAAGTTTGATTTTGGTTAGATTTGAATAATTTTGAGTTAGGGTTTGGATTTGAACAGTTATTGTTGAAATTGGATGGAATTTGGGGATTTTCAGTTATTGGACTTGTTTAATTGATTAGAAACTGATTTTGATGGATTCTGGAGAATATATATTGAAATTGGATTTGAATTGCAGGTTTTGCATTTTTCCTATTTATGCCGGCATGCTGCCGAAATTTCCCTAGAAACTTGTTTTTAAACTGAAATTAAATAGGAAAACCAAACCTATGGATTGGATTCTAATTTTTAAAGAACCCTAAATGGAATTATAAAGTCATTATGAAACTTAGATTTGAGTAAAGGCACACTAATAGGAAACAATTAAACATGATTGACCTTAATTCGTTTTAGGAATGAGAAATACTTCCTAAGATATTGCTTTTGTGATAAAGCCAGTGGAGAAGTCAAGCATTAAGGCTTAAGGAAAGCGAAGGCTAGGAGAACTGAAGAGTAGCCCAGGTTTGATATCCAACAGGTAGGATATTCTTGTCCATATCCTTGTTAGCCTCATTTTAAATGATTTTGGCCTATGAAAATGTTTTAGAACAAAACATGTTTAAAGAAAATGATTTTAAAGGAAATAGCATGAATAATGCTATTAAGTTTTCCAATGATTTTGGAAATGAGATTTCAAAGCGTATCATTTCTTAAAATGAAATATTTTAAGGAATGATACAATGCATGATGGCCTCAGAGATCGGGATGTGGGAATCGCATCCTTGGGGGCAGGTCCCGAAACCCGTACGGATCCGCTTCTTGTTTAGTGGAACTATGGCTCTGCACTTTTTACGAGATAGACATTTTACCGCTTCTTGATTAGTGGTATGATGAGCTGCACATTTTCATTATACAAACATATTCTACTATGTGAGTGTTTCCTTTTTCTAAAAAGGGATGATCGGTTCCGAGTGTACATCTTCGGACCGTGAGTGCCTTTATTTTAAATGCTTTATAAAATTATATCCTACTGGGCCTTTCGCTCACCTTTTCCTGTTTTTAAATGTATTAAACCCCTCCAGGTGACGCGAGGAGTAGTGCGGAATAGGTAGCTTTCACCGGTGTCGTGGACTTGATCTCAGGAAACAAAGAGTTGTATTCCTCCTATCTTTTATCTTCAGGCATGTATAAGAGATTATGGATTGTAAACTTAAATGTTGCTAGATTGTGGTTGATGTCACACTTACTTATGTTATATTCATGTATGCTAAACACCTGTGGGAATTCCTGACATGATACCAGTGACGTGGTTTTAAACTGGTTTGGTTGGAAATTCCACCGCCGTTCTTGAAATTAAATCTCTCCTGTATCGAAGGGGGACTCGTTTGGAAATACCTGGATGTCTTGGATTTGAATGAAATTAAAATGTTTGCTAATCTCTCTCTTTTAAACAGGTTTAAGTTTCTAAACGAGCCTCCACGTCACCAACCCCGGTTTCGGGGGCGTGACAGAATTAATTATTATTTAAATAATGAGATTATTTAAATTTGAATTTGAACATATCTATATTTATCCACTTAAACTTATTTGATAAGTTGTTTAATTTAGAATTCAAATTAATTTAAGTTTGACTTAAATTCGAATTTGAATCTGAATTAAAATTGGACTACTAAATAAAGGATAAAATCTCTTCCTTCCCTATCTGATTTAGGCGCCACACACATAGGGATAAATCCCTAGGGTGGCCGGCCACCAAGAGGATAAGGGGAAGGGATTTTTTGTTCAAAATTTAAAATTGGAGATAAGGATTTGATTCTATTTTGAAGTTTGACTTCTACTCTTTAAATATGAGATAGATAGAAAATTGTGAAACAATTTTTTGACATATTTTTCAGCCCCAAATACCTAGTGGCTGAAATTTCTCCTAGAGGAAAAATAGAGAGCAAAATTTTTCTCCAAAAAAAATTCCACATCATGCATGCGTTGGTGTTTGTGGAAATTCGAGTGTTTCAGAAACCTGTTTTGTCTCACGTGTGCCCACACACACGTCTATGTAGAATCAAGGAATTGACGTGGAAGACTTTGGTGTTCTAAACACAAAGCTTGGAGCTAGGACTGTTCGTGGTCAAAGAAATTCAAGATATCATCCGAGTCGACTACCAGGTATTTTCGGTTGATTTTGAAGCCTTGAAGATCATGTTTGAAGCCTGCATAGAAGCCCAGAAAACTGCTCAGAAAATTCCAGAAAAAGTGGCCCAGACGCGCCCAAGACGCGGCCCAGACGCGGCCCGGATGCGGCCCAGTCGCGGCCAGGCCGCGCCCCAGCGCGCGGCCAGGCCGCGGCCCACGTTGCGGCCCAGCGCGGCTGGTGGCCCAAGTTCAGGATTTGATCCCGAACGGGTCCGAAGGTTTCTGAAACCCTCGTAAAGCGTGCCGACGGGCCCAGAAAAGTTCCGGATCCCAAGGAAGGTGAAATCCAACCCGGAGACAAAGAATGAAGCCGAAGAATAAAGAATTCAAGAATCGAAGACCCGTTGATGTAACGGAAGAATATAATTATTGTAATTATTTATTTATTCGATTCGATTGAGTTGTAATTTATTTTTCCATGGGACCCGGTCAAATCCATCTCAATAGTTGATTGCATATATTTAATTTTATGTTGATAATTATATATTATATATGTCCATGCATATAACATGCCATATAGATATAATGTGCCTACTCATATGTTTTTATAACATGCCATGCATACACGCGCATTCGTTATTGTTTATTTTATTTATTATAAAAGTGTTTTAGAAAAATAAAATAAAATAAGAACCATGCGCTGAAAATCATTTAATATGATTAAATTGATTTAAGTTGCAAAATTGATTTGCAAAATAATGTTACATGTGAAATTAAATTTAAGAGTTAAATTTTAGAATTTCACATATCCGAAAAATAAATTGTTTATTTTTCAATTTTAAAATCATGAGATGTTTTTCAAAACAAAATACATATTTGCAAAATAATGAGTGAGAGAGGGTTGTATGACAATACGACCCACTGGTCTCCATCATTAGTTCAACACCGTGAGATTCGAAAGGGGCTTCGCGGCGGCACCGATTCCGCACTCCCTACGGAAAGTGTTCTTTCGGATCAATAACAAGGTTGACTTCCTGGCGATAGGATTCAAGGATGTATTTCCGATTTGACCTACCCTACGGCGGCACTCCGGAGTTAAGTCTGTAGAATCTGAAATGATGGGTTACACTCATGGAGATATAATCAAATTGTTGATTATATTTTTGACCAAAATTAGCGGTAGTTAATAAATATGAAAATATGAGATATTTTGATTATATTTATTAATTGAGAAGGTCTCAGTTCAATTTGCGATATTTTGACCTACCCTACGGCGGCACTATAATCGTGGTAAATTGAAATATCGTTGGCACCCAAAATTAAAACATGATTTATGTATTTTTCATGTGCATCATGCATCATATTTAATTGTGCCTAAATTAACATGCCTTGATATTCATGCACATAAATTGATTAGATGAATATTCTATTTATTTCCAGCAATATGTCGAATCCCATTATCACACTACTAGCGACTAAAAAATTAGACGGTGATAATTATGCTAAGTGGAAAAGTAACATGAACATACTATTGTTCTGCGAAGACTATAAGTTTGTCCTAGTGGAGGAATGTCCTCCTGAACCCGCGGCTAATGCATCCAAAACCGCAAGGGAGCCTTTTAGTCGCTGGATCAAGGCCAACAATAAAGCAAAGTGCTTTATGCTGGCTAGTATGAGCGATGTGCTTTGCAAGAAGTATGAGGAGATGGAGACTGCTTATGAGATAATGGAGTCTCTAGAAGCCATGTTCGGCGCTCCTTCTGAAAAGGCTCATTTGGATGCCGTAAGGGCTTTCATGAACGATAAGATGAAGAAAGGTTCTTCAGTCAAGGCACTGTTGGGAATGGTGTCCTAGAAGCATGAGATGTAATAGGATATTTATTATTTATTTAATAAAAGAGTTTATTTATTATTTTATGTGCATATATCTATGAATATTTTATGAATATAAATGAAAATTCCATGATTATTTACGTAACCTTAAACATTGTATATAAGTGTTATATACGAGAGGATAATGTTTAAGGATAATAATCAGAAAGCAATGTTCATAATGAATTTAATTAAAGTTCGGAATCTTTAATTAAAACATTATTAATACATGTCATTCCCATTTAGAATGTAATAGTGTTATCTGGACTGTTAATATGGTGAGATATTGAATGAGTGTTTTTTGCATAATGAGTTATGTGGAACAAGGACACAGACACAATATGAATTTCTAATAATTTCCGTTAAGTATAGAAATTCTAATTGAGTCTATGTGGTTTTGTGTCTTAATCCTGAGTTCTTAACATACTCATATTTATGGATTTGTGTCTTTTGATTTACTCGGTACGGATTCCGAGACCCTGAATCCTATTCCTTGTATTTTGGAGACATGATGAAGTAGGTAGCTGGGAATGTTATTATACAAGATGGAATCCATTCCTTCTTGAGAAAGAAGTAGATAAATAATTCTCTTGAGGGTTGATTCGGTACTTGGACCAGTAGGAGCTCTGATTCATGAATGTGTTTTATGAATCATTGTCCATTAGAGAATCAATGGTACTCAAGGATAAAGATATAATTAGAGAGGTTAACGGATTCTATCTGGCTTTAATTATGAATTATTTATGGAGGATTGATCTATATGCAATGACTAAATAAAATAGACACTTCACAGTTTAGAAGTAATTTATATCTATAATTTCGAGAGTGCAGTTCCAAGTTTATAGTGGAGTAACTATTGGAATTAATAGAATTAATTAATTAATTAAAGTGTTTAATTGATTATTAATTCTATTGGAGCTCGGGATTATAGGTCCATTAGTCCCCGCGTCGTCCTAGTAATTCTACCAGACAAAGAGGAAAAAATGGGAATTTTTGAATTACGGAATTCTAAAATTAAACACTCGGAAATAATTAATTGAGAATTAATTATTATTTAAATAATGTGATTATTTAAATTTGAATTTGAACACATCTAGATTTATCCATTTAAACTTATTTGATAAGTTGTTCAATTTAGAATTCAAATTAATTTAAGTTTGACTTAAATTCGAATTTGAATCAGAATTAAAATTGGACTACTGGATAAAGGATAAAATATCTTCCTTCCTTATCTATAATAGGCGCCACACATAGGGATAAACCCTACTAGTGTGGCCGGCCATCTTAAGGATAAGGGGAAGGGATTTTTTGTTCCAAATTCAAATAGGAGATAATTAACAAGCTTTATCTTAGAGATAGAGATTGGATTCCTTTTAGAAGTTTGACTTCTACTCTCTAAATACTTTTTTTTAGACAATTTTCGGAATGGTTTTTTGCCCTAATTTTAGAGGTGGCCGAAATTTCTCTATAGAAATTTTGAAACAAGTTTTTTCAGCCCTAAATGTTAAGGCTGGCCGAATTTCTCAAGTAGAGAGGAAGGAAAAATTTTTTCTCCAAAAATTCCACATCGTGCATGCGTTGGTGTTTGTGGAAATTCGAGTGTTTATTGTAAACCGTTTTGTCTCATGTGTGCCCACACACACGTCTTCGTGGATTCTAGGAATTGACGTGGAAGACATTGGTTTTCTAAACACAAAGCTTTGGAGCAAGGATTGTTCGAGGTCAAAGAACTCAAGTTATCAACCGAGTCAGCCTCCAGGTATTTTTCTGAATTGAGTTCTTAATAAATGAATTAATGAGATTAATTTATTCGTGCATAAATTAATATAATCTATAGAGTATCTCAAAGGTTTTGTGAAAATTTTTGTTATACACGATCCGCCTTTCCGCTGCGCTTCCGCATCCGAATTCGATTCGGGAACCAACAATTGGTATCAGAGCGGTCTATAGACTATATTAATTTATTCTCCGATTATTTGATAATCAATATTAAATATGTGATATTTAATTATGTATGTATGTGATGGGTAGGCACTTGCATTTATGGATGTTTATATTTGATTTATAATGATGAATGTATGGGTGATGGATTTGGTCGTTAATTATATGGTTCCATGGATCGGTTATATTCATTTGTTGATAAGTTATTTGTAATTTAATTTGGGATTAGAATTATTGTAATTCTAGGTTTTGGGTAGAATTAGGGTTTTGATTTTGAATCAAAAGTAGGCCTTGAAGATCAAGTTTGAAGCTTTTGACGCTGCCCAGAAACTGCCCAGAAAATTCCAGAAACGCGGCCCAGGCGCGTTCAGGACGCGGCCCAGGCGCGTCCAGGACGCAGCCCAAGCGCGGTCCAGGATGCGGCCCAAGCGCCCCAGCGCGCGGCCAAGCCGCGCCCCAACACGCGGCCAGGCCGCGACCCAGACGAGGCTAGGCCGTGGCCCAGGCTGCGGCCCAGGTTCAGGATTTGATCCTGAATGGGCCCGAAGGTTTTCGAAACCCTCGTAAAGCGTGCCGATGGGCCTGGAAAAGTTTCGGATCCCATGGAAGGTGAAATCCAACCCGGAGACAAAGAATGAAGCCAAAGAATAAAGAATTCAAGAATCGAAGACCCGTTGATGTAACGGAAGAATAAAGAATTTATATTTTCCATGGGACGCGGTCAAATCCATCTCAATAGCCGATTGCATATATTTATTTTTATGTTGATAATTATATATTATATGTCCATGCATATACCATGCCATATAGATATAGTGTGCCTACTCATATGTTTTATAACATGCCATGCATATATGCGCATTTATTATTATTTATTTTATTTATTTAAAAGAGTTTTAAAAGGATAAAATAAAAATAAGAATCATGCGCTAAAATCGATTTAATATGATTAAATTGATTTAAGTTGCAAAATTAATTTACAAAATAATGATACATGTGAAATTGAATTTAAGAGTTAAATTTTAGAATTTCACATATCCAAAAAATAAATTGTTTATTTATCGGGATTGGAAAAACATGAGATGATTTTCAAATAAAATACATATTTGTAAAATAATGAGTGGGAGAGGGTTCTATGACAATACGACCTACTAGTCTCCACCGTTAGCGCAACACCGTGAGATCCAGAGAGGGGCTTTGCGGCGACATTGAATCGCCCTCCTAAATGAGAGTGTTCTTGCCGGATCAATAACAAGGTTGGCTTCCTAGAGATAGGATTTTAGGATGTATTTTTGAATTGACTACCCAAAGGTAGCAATCCGGAGTTAAGTCTATGGGATTTGAAACGGTGGTTTACACTCATAAAGATATAATCAAAGTTTGTTGGTTATATTTTGACTAAAATAACGGTAGTTAATAAATATGAAAATATGAGATATTTTGACTATATTTATTAACTGAGAGGGGTCTCGGTTCAATTTGCACATAATTTGACTACCCAAAGGTACACTTTATTTGTGGTAAATTGGATTATCGTTGGCACCTAAAATTAAAACATGATTTATGTATTTTTCATGTGCATCATGCATCATATGTAATTGTGCCTAAATTCACATGTTTTGATATTCATGCACATAAATTGATTAGATGAATATTCTACTTATTTCCAGCAATATGTCAAATCCTATAATCTCACTATACAAAACTGAAACACTGACTAGAGATAAACTATGCGAGTGGTAAAGTAACATAAACAACTTACATTCATGTGATGAATATAAGTTTGTCCCAAATGGAGGATTGTCCTCCTGTCCTTAACGAAAACATACTAGCTAACTGTTAGCTAAGATTGTGCGTGGTAATTCACAAGAAGTATGAAAGCATGGAGACAACTTATGAGATAATGCAGTCATCAGATACCATTTCTGAAAATCCATAAAATAAAAGGGTTGGCTAAATACTGTAAGGGCCTAAGTAAAAGACAAAAGGAAAGTCGTTTCCACTGAAATAAAGAAAGGAACTCAAGCAAATATGATTTGCTAGTTCTAAAAACATGTTTAGTAAAAAGGGTAATTCCTTATTCCTGGATAGTAGATTCGGGAATTGCTACTCATGTTTGTTTTCTTTATTAAGTCTTAGTTCTTACAAAGAAATTGTTTCACGGAAATAAAGAAAGGAACTCAAGCAAATATGATTTACTAGTTCTTAAAACATGTTTAGTAAAAAGGATGATTCCTTATCCTAAATAGTTGATTCAGGAATAAATAATCATGTTTGTTTTCTTTATTAAGTTTTAGTGCTTAAATGGAAATTGTTTCCACCTAAACAAAGAAAACGAATCAAAGTAAATAAGATTTACTAATTCTAGAAACATCTTTAGTAGAGGGTGATTCCTCATCTTGGATAGTTGATTCGGGAGCAACTAATCATGTTTTGGTTTTCTTTGCAAAATATTAGTTCTTACAAAGAACTTGCCATCAGGGACTACGCAATGAAAGTGGGAATACCGTGAGGATATTGGCAAAAAGCAGTGGGAGAAGTTAGACTTCAATTTTGGAAATACCTTGTTGTGAACAATGTTTATTTCCCTCCAAGCATAAACAGAAATTTGATTTCTAATTCCAAATTATTTGAACAATTATTTTTTAAATAAAAATATAGTCCACATCTTTCGGAATGGTTCCGATATATGTTCTGGATATTTGGAAAATAGTTTATACTGTTTAAACCGATGCCTGGCTCACTGCAAAATATTGAAAAGTTCAAAAGTTGCCAAACTTAAGAATAAGGAGCAAAAGATCTCTCATGATAAATAACACATATATGTGGCATCTTAGACTTGGTCATATTAGCCTAAACATGATTTAAAGACTGGTAAAGGATGGTCCTTTACGCGAACTAAAAGTTAGTGAGCGTCCAGCCAATGAATCTTGTCTGGAAGGCAAAATGACCACGGGCCTTCCATGACGAAAGGAGAAAGAGCCACATAACCTCTTCAGCTAATACATTCGGATGTATGTGGACCGTTAAACGTCCAAGACAAAGGTGGTTACGAATATTTCATCATTTTCATTGATGATTATTCGAGATATGGTTATGTTTACCTAATGCAACGAAAATCTGAAACTTTTAGAAAGTTTAGAGAATTCCGAGCAAAAGTTGAAAAACAGTTAGGTAAAAAATCAAGACACTTCAATTAGATTGAGGGGATGAATACCTGGACTAAGAGTTTCAGGATTTCTTGATTAAAGAAGGTGTGGTATCCCAATTGACTACACCTGGTACACCACAGCAGAATGGTGTAGCTGAAATGAGAAATCGGACTTTGCTCGACATGATAAGATCAATGTTGAGTTATTCTTCACTTCCTGCTTCGTTCTGGGATTATGTCCTAAGAACCACCATGTATATTTTGAATCTAGTACCATCTAAGTCTATACCAAAGACACCCCTAGAGTTGTGGAATGGTCGAAAGCTAGTTTGGAAGCATATTCGCATAAGGGGTGTCCGGCTCATGTGATGAAACAATAGACTGGGAAGTTGGAACCAAGATCGTAAATATGCATGTTTGTGGGATATGTAATTGGGACAAAATAATGATTCTTTTATATAGTCATAAGAATCAAAGGTAATTGTATGACAAATGCCACGTTTCTAGAGCATGACTATATGATAGTTAATTTTCAATCCTAGAAGCAAAGTTCTGGAAAAGTTACTTTCCAATAAGATTGGACCACAACCGACAAGAGTTGTTGGAATGCTAAGAATGATCACAATTCCTAATCAAACTCTAGTGGCACCTCGTTGTAGTGGGAGGGTAAGCAAGTTACCTGACCGGTATACTGAGGAAACACATATCGTCACTGCTGATGATGGTAAGGAGGATCCGTTGACTTTTAAAGCTACGATGGATGATTTGATAAGGAAAAGTGGCAAGCATCTATGAAACTTGAACAAGAGTCCATGTACTCTAACTCAGTCTGGCAACTTGTAGATCTACCTGAAGGGGTAAAACGCATTGGATGCAAGTAGATCTTCAAGAAAATAAGATAAGTGGATGGAAAAGTAGAGACTTATAAAGCAAGGCTAGTGGTTAAGGGTTACACCCATAAAGAGGGAGTTGACTATGAGGAAACTCTCTTACCGAAGGCCATGCTTAAGTCCATCCGAATACTCTTAGCCATAACAACATATTTTGAATATGAGATATGGCAGATGGATGTCAAGACAACTTTTTTGAATGGCTATCTTGAGGGAACCATCTATATCGATCAGCCAGAGGGTTACATAGAGAAAGGCCTAGAGCATAAAGTCTGCAAAACTGTAGAGATCCATTTATGGATTGAAGCAAACTTCTAGATCATGGAATATCAGGTTTGATGAGGCTATTAAGTCTTATGGATTTGATCAACACCAAGATGTTTCAAATGAAAGAAAAGAAGATGTTCTTATTCTTTACAAGCCCGAATATATGATATTCAGTGGGAGTAGTTAGTCGTTGTCAGTTGAACTCAAGATCTGATCATTGAGTGGTGGTGTAGTGTATCCTTAAGTATATAAGGAAAATAAAGAAACTATAAGATAGTTTAGTCAGTGAAAGAGTTGTCTTTCACTGGATACATAGACTTTGACTGAGTCATACGTGGATTTTGAGAGTCAACATCCGAGTCTGTGTTCACACTAGGCGAAGGTGTCATCACAAGAAAGGTTGTTGGCAAAGTGTGATTGCTAATTTTATCATTAAGAGTTAATGTGTAGCAGCTTGTGAAGCAGCAAAAGAAAGCAACCTGACTCTAGAAAATTCTTAACTGATCTGGAAATTGTTCCGAGCATAGATCAGTCATAGACACCTAGAAAGTTTCAGGATTTGAGACATATCCTACCTGCTTTAGGACAAGTGGGAGATTGTTGGGAATGGTGTCCTAGAAGCATGAGATGTAATAGGATATTTATTATTTATTTAATAAAAGAGTTTATTCATTATTTTATGTGCATATATTTATGAATATTTTATGAATATAAATGAAAATTCCATGATTATTTATGTAACCTTAAACATTGTATATAAGTGTTATATATGAGAGGATAATGTTTAAGGATAATAATCAAAAAGCAATGTTCATAATGAATTTAATTAAAGTTTGGAATTTTTAATTAAAACATTATTAATACATGTCATTCCCATTTAGAATGGAACAGTGTTATCCGCACTGTTAATATGGTGAGATATTGAATGGGTGTTTTTTGCATAATGAGATTATGTGGAACAAGCACACAGACACAATATGAATTTCTAATAATTTCCGTTGAGTATAGAAATTCTAATTTGAGTCTATCGATGGTCAATATAGAATGATCTTAATCCTGAGTTCTTAACAGACTCCTATTTATGGATTTGTGTCTTTTGATTTACTCGGTACGGATTCTGAGACCCTGAATCCTATTCCTTGTATTTTGGAGACATGATGAAGTAGGTAGCTGGGAATGTTATTATTCAAGATGGAATCTGTTGTGTGAGAAAATGTGACAAAAACGTGGACCACCAAAATCACGACACGTGGCGACATGCGCTCCCTGCCAGATGCATAACCCTCGACGCTTCGATATCTCAAAATCAGCCGACGGGCCCAAAGCCAATGTCCAAACTGAAGCGGTGACCCCATGTGGCGTCGACGGAACCAAAAGGTCCGAATTAAGGCGCTAAGGTCCCTCGACTGCAGAAAGGGCGCTCAAAGAGGACAAAAGAGGCTCAGGCGGTGCTGGCGACGAGAGGATCTTCCCGTCGAGGCATGGTTGGTTGCGTGCAAAAGAAGAAGACTGCTGACAGCATTAATGGCAAGATTACAAACCGCCACAGGGGACACAAAAGCATTACGGAGACTTACAGAGCCGTAATCGAAGACTAGTCAGAAGAGTGAACAGTGCTGATTAGTTGGCTATCACTGGGCCTAAAAAGGAGAGGCACTCAAGTGCCTAAGCCTACGGAGGAAAACCCCTTGTGAAGGCAATATTCGGCTATATAAGGAGAACCACCCCCAATTGAGAGGGGGTCGGTGAATTAGAGAAAAAAGAACCCACAACTACAAATTTTGTAAATTGTAAACTCTCTCAAAGAAATACAAATCACAGTGGATGTAGCTCTGATTTTATAGAGTGAACCACTATAAAATTTATCTTGTGTTTTTACATTCAGTAAAAGAAAACACTAGTTCCACATAGAAACTCAATAACCGGCCGGTAAACCAAAGGGTGACTAGAGGTATCCTGGCTGGTTTATTGTTGGCGAAATTCTACCGTCAACAATTGGCGACTCCACTGGGGACCGGAAGCGTTAGGCCCCCAAGAATATAAGCTGCAAACGACCATCCACTTAGAGGATAGCAGGATGGAAGGAGATTTACGTCCAGACGGAAATGGAGTTCCCCCCCCCGACGCACCACAACCGGACCCGAGACAGATGCAAGCTCAGATAACTGCCCTAACCGACCTGGTGCGTGGGCTAGTGACCGCGGTGGAGCAACTAGATGGAAGGAACTCCATGCCGCCGTTAGAAGATGCCCCGAGACCACAAGGACCCGCCGTAACGAAGAATCCAAATCACGGTGAACATCCACACGTCCAAGAAGGGACCGGGGAGAGCGAGCACCGCCAGGGCCTTCCCAGGCCTCGGCCCACCCACTCTTCGGGCAGCCAGTTGAGAGCTGCTGGGATCCGAGCCATCGAGGAGCTACCCCAAAATTCGGGAGGAAACCTGCCGGGAGACTCGGGATCAGTACAGGCGGGCGGCTAGGCCAGGGGTGGACCCATCGCTCAAAGGTCGGAAGCACCGGGAGCTGTTGGTTCGGCCGTCTCGACGGAAGAATCGCGGACCATCATGGAACGCATGGCCAACTTGGAAAGGAGACTGACCGGGGATGTTGCGGGGCTGAAAAAGAATATTGGACGAGTGGCGGAAGTGGTGAACGTTGACATTACACCCAGCCGCATTCACGACCACCCGTTCACTGCGGAGATAATGGCGCTCCCCCTCCCCGACAAGTACAGGTCGCCGTCGATTCCATCCTATGACGGACGAGGAGATCCCGACAACCATTTGGAGATGTACATAGGACACATGCTCTTGCACGGGTACGCCGAGGAGATCATGTGCCGAGCCTTCCGGAACCACCTGACCGACTCTGTCCGACGATGGTTCCGGACGCTGAGACCAAACTCTATCTCCAGCTGGGATGAGTTAAAGGAGGCGTTTTCTCTCCAATTCATCAGGGTCAAGAAGTATGTGCCCCCAAAACAAAACCTGACAACAATATACCAGAAGCCAAACGAGACGCTGAGGGATTGGCTTGCCAGGTACGGAGAGGCCGTAGCCGCGACGATGGATATTACCGACAGGGAAGCCCTGATGGGGGCCTTGTCAAGCATAAAGAAGACAGCTCCTTTCAAAAGGGAGCTGAACCGAAAACCCCCGTCTAGCTACAAAGAGTTCCTTACACGGGCGCAAGGATACATCAACACAGAAGAGGCAGACGCTAATGACCCCGATCACAGATCCAACAAGGGTAAGGGGATCGAGCAAGGGTCGGCGCCACCAAGGCAAGACGAGAGGAAACGTCGAGGGGAAGGAAGCGGCGACAAGCCACCAGCCTTGACACAAAGAACACCGGAGGCCAAGAAGCCGAGACAGGAGGATCCCCGCAGGCCTCGGCTGTTCCAAAAATACGACACCTACCATGAACTAACGATATGCGTCGAGGAAATATTCAACCAAATAGGCCGCGGAAACATGCTACGCCGGCCTGAGCCAATGAAGTCAGACCCTAACCGAAGGAACCAAAGGAAATTCTGCAGGTTCCACGGCGAGGTCGGCCACCACACCAATGACTGCGCCGACCTCAAGGATGAAGTCGAAAGAATAATCCGTGAGGGAAGGCTGCAGGAATTCAGGGCTGATCGAAGGCCTCGTAACGACGGCCATGGAGGGCATAATGACGGTCGACGCCGAGAGGAAAACCACCGACCAGAAGATTGGGAGCCTGTCGGCGTCATTCGAACAGTCCTCGGTGGCCCTTACATAGGAGGAGACACTCGGAGGTCGCAAAAGGACTACGCCCACGAGGCCAAAGGGGTCTACCAGGAGCGGTTTTGGAACGTCTCCACCGCCAAAGCCCCGAGGCACAGCCACACTGATGTGGCCTTCAACGAGGATGACACCAGCGGAGTTCACTTCCCCCACAACGACGCACTGGTAGTGGAAGCCGTGATCGGGAACCACACCGTGTGCCGGATTCTGGTAGACAACGGGAGCTCGGTGGACCTTTTATATTCCGACTGCTTAGACAAAATGGGGATTCCTAAGGAGCAGTTGGAGCGGACTACCAGGCCACTATACGGGTTCACCGGGGACTCTGTCATCCCTTAAGGAACTATCCGGCTACCGATAACCGCCGGAGAAAAGCCCCGGCAAGCAACAACAATGGCCAACTTCGTGGTAATCAAAGGAGGCTCCCAATACAACGCGGTCATCGGGAGACCAACCCTCTAGGCCTTGAGGGCGATAACTTCCATTTACCACCAAAAGATTAAATTCCCCACCCCGAATGGCGTAGGGGAAATTAAGAGCAATCAATATGAGGCCAGGGTTGCGTACTCCGATGCCCTGCGAGGGTATGACCAGCCGGGAAGACAAGAAATGAGAATGGTTCAACAAGGCCTCATCGGAGACATAGACCCCAGAGTTCAAGAGGAGGTTACTTGGTCCCAGCCCATCGAGCAGTTAGAAGAAATCAAGATTGACCACAATGGGGGCATCAAAATACTGAAATAGGCTCGGACTTGACTCCATCCCTCAAAAGTGAGGTTGAGAGATTCCTTAAGCAGAACATGGATGTCTTTGCTTGGAACCATTCCGACATAGAAGGGATCGACGCCAAGATAATGTGCCACTCCTTAAACGTTGACCCCACATATCCTCCCAAACGCCAAAGACGCCGACCGATGAACCCGGAGAGATATGAAGCGCTGAGGGAAGAGGTCGACAAGCTGATTAATAATGGCTTCATCAGAGAGGCGCACTACCCACGATGGATATCAAATCCAGTTCTGGTAGTCAAACCCAACGGGAACTGGAGAACTTGCGTCGACTTCAGCGACCTCAACAAAGCATGCCCAAAGGATGGCTTCCCGCTTCCCCGGGTAGACCAAATGGTCGACGCCACGGCGGGACATGAGATGCTGAGCTTTATGGACGCTTATTCCGGGTACAATCAGATCCCCATGAATCCAGCCGACGAGGAGCACACATCTTTCATAACCGATAGGGGCCTTTACTGCTACAAAGTCATGCCCTTCGGCCTACAAAATGCAGGGGCAACCTACCAAAGGTTAGTAAACAAGATGTTCGCTCAACAGATTGGCAAAACAATGGAGGTCTATGTCGATGACATGCTCGTGAAAAGCGCCAAGGCTAGCCATCACGTCGACCATCTGGGAGAGATGTTCGGTATATTGAGAAAATACCACATGAAGCTCAATCCCCAGAAATGTGCCTTCGGAGTCGGATCGGGTAAATTCCTCGGTTTCATGGTCAGCAGCCGAGGAATCGAGGCCAACCCAGAGAAGATCAAAGCCTTGCAGGATATGCGGTCACCAACCAAACCAAAAGAAGTACAGAGGTTGACAGGTTGCGTCGCCGCCCTGAATAGATTTATATCGAAGGCTACGGACAAATGTGTCCCTTTCTTCGACGCGCTGAAAGGAAATAAGCACTTTGAATGGACGCCACAGTGCGAGGAAGCTTTTCAAAGGCTGAAAGAACATTTGGGCAAGCCCCCAATCTTGTCCAGACCAAACGCAGACGAGGAGCTTAGCCTATATCTCTCTGTATCTCAGCACGCCGTGAGCTCCGTACTTACAAGGGAAGAGGGGAAAGTGCAATTACCAATCTACTATGTGAGCAAACGGCTTCTCGACGCCGAGTCAAGATACAGCGAAATGGAGCGTCTAGCTCTCGCCTTGATGATTGCCTCGAGGAAACTCCAGCACTACTTCCAATCCCACATAATACGAGTCCTCACAAACCACCCGCTGAGACAAGCCTTACAAAAACCTGAGACCTCCGGACGACTTCTCAAGTGGTCAGTAGAGCTAAGCCAGTTTGACATAAAGTACATGCCAAGAACCGCCATTAAAGGTCAAGCTCTCGCCGACTTCCTGGCTGAGTTTTCTCACAGACCAGCTTCCACCTCATCTGAAGAAGCCAATAATATGACATGGAAGCTTTACGTAGATGGGGCGTCGAGCGAAAACGGATCAGGGGCTGGCATTCTGTTGATCAGTCCTGAAGGCCACAAAATTACCTCGGCGGTACGGTTTAAATTTAAGGCTTCGAACAATGAAGCAGAATACGAAGCCCTAATTGTCGGACAACGCTTAGCAAAACACTTGAAAGTCGAGAGGATCAGCATCTACAGTGACTCCCAGTTAGTCGTCGCCCAGGTCAAGGAAGAATACCAAGCACGCGGCGAGAAGATGGGGGCCTATCTCAGGAATACGAAGGAGGAGCTCGTCAAATACAAAAAATACGATATATTCCAGATCCCTCGCGACAAGAATGCAAACGCAGATACGCTGGCAAAACTAGCAACGTCGAGGGATGCAGACGCATTAGACGTCGTGCCCATCGAAGAGTTAGAGCGACCAACCATTGAAGAACTTGCGCAGACGCTCAATGTCCAAGAAGGAGAAAATTGGATGACTCCCCTCATTCAATACCTAATGGACGCACAGCTGCCGAATGATAAAGTTGAGGCCCGACGAATCAGGTATAGAGCCGCCAGGTATTTATTATACGATGGCCTGCTCTACCGACGAGGCTATTCAACACCCCTACAACGGTGCTTGGACGACGACGAATCCCAGAAGGTCCTCCAGGAAATACACGAAGGGGTCTGTGGCAATCATACCAGGGGACAATCTTTAGCACTAAAGGTCTTGACGCAGGGATACTACTGGCCCACGCTAAAAAAGGACGCATTTAAATATGCCAGGCGATGCGATAAATGCCAGAGGTACGCCACAATTCCACGAGCACCCCCGGAGAAACTGACCTCCATTCTCAGTCCGTGGCCCTTCGCCAAATGGGGGATTGACCTAATCGGACCATTGCACCTCGCACCTGGGGGTTGAGGTTCGCAATTGTAGCGGTAGACTATTACACAAAGTGGGCAGAGGCCAAGGCCTTAACTACGACAACCGAAGTAGCCTGCACTAAATTCCTATGGGACCATATTGTGTGCAGGTTTGGGGTTCCCCACTCGATAGTCTCTGACAACGGAAAGCAGTTTGACAACGCTGCAACGCGCAAATTCTGTGAAGGTTTGGGCATCCGGAAGGACTTCTCAGTGCCAATTCATCCACAGTCAAATGGACAGGTCGAAGCAGTCAACAAAATACTTAAATATACACTCAAGAAAAGACTCGATGACCTGAAAGGAAGATGGGCTGAGGAGCTTCCCAAAGTCTTGTGGGCCTATCAAACAACCAGCCGAACTACAACAGGAGAAACCCCTTTGTCCATGGCACATGGCGTTGAGGCTGTACTTCCTATAGAAATCGAGACGCCGACCCTAAGAACCGTTATTCACAACGACGAGGATAACGCAGAGGGTCTAAGCGGAGAACTCGGCTTGCTGGAGGAAAAACGACTCAACTCCCAATTACGTCTCGCCGCTTATCAACAACGAACGGCACGATACTATAACAAAAAGGTTCGACAAAGAAGGTTCATCCCGGGAGACCTAGTATTAAAAAGGGTAACACAAAGCACAAAACCTAAGAATACTGGTCCCCTAGGTCCAACTTGGGAAGGACCCTACCGCATAAGAGAAGCGCTGCGACCCGGCACATACGTCTTAGAAAGCCTCGACGGCAGAAAGGTTCAACATCCGTGGAACGCCGAGCAGCTAAAAATATATTACCAATAGCGTATGAAGTTGTTTACACATTTTATGTTTGTACATTCTTTACAAATGAAATAAATTGATGTGTTTTGCAGCATGAGATAGATTGATCCCCTAATAACGTGTTTGCTTGAAAGAAAACCCAAGGGTGTATTTAACCAACACGGGGGAAAAGGAAGATACAACACTTAGTGAAATTCCAAGGAATTTCCTAAGACGACGACCCTAAGGGGTGACTTCGACGTCAGAATCCTCCAAGGAGGAAAGGCGCAACACTTAGTGAAATTCCAAGGAATTTCCTAAGACGACGACCCTAAGGGGTGACTTCGATGTCAGCATCTCCCAAGGAGGATCAATAACGGCAAAAAATGGCTCCTCAAGCCTCGTCACCACCCTCGTCGCCACAGGCTGCTGGCTCATCATCGCCTGCCGAAGGAGGAAGCATCTCTTCATCGACGGCCGGAGTAGAGGAGTTGTATAGAAAGCTCAAATCCCACTCATGACGCTCTTTCTTAATCAAATCAACGATTTGATCACCCGCCGACAGAAAGTCCTTGTTGCGGATGTCAAAGAACTCCTGAGAGACCTTGAACTCCTCAAGCATCTCCGCCCGTCGAGCATTAAAATCAACTTCAGCCGCAGCTTCAGCTTCAAGCTTCCCATCGGCCTTACCCTCGCGGTAGCAGTTCTCGACGTCAACGAGAGCCAGGGCCAGCTTTTTCTCGGACGAGTCCAGTTGCCGAGTGAGGTCCTCTATCTTGGCCTTTAGCCTGGCAAACTCACCTTCCAGGCTTAGCAACTGGGCCGCTGCTAAATTTCTCTCATCACAGGCCTCGTCCCTCTTCTTGTTGGCATCGACAATAAGGGACTTCAACTCGGCCTCTAGCCCGTTCATCGCCTCCTGGCGCTCCTCGACCTTAACAAGGTCAAGAAGGTTGAAGAGAGAGAGAACCAGGCTCTGAAAAAATCACAAAGAGTTAGGACAGAGCGCCAAGCGCCAAATAAACTCCTTTCAGGAAAAATGTGTGTATACTTACATGGATCTGGAAGGAGATCTGCTTCCTCTGCCGGTCGACCATGGAGGACTGGGAGGCATCAACCCAGTGCGGCTCGAGACAGGACTCATACAGCGCCTGGAAGATGAGGGAAAAACGAGGCGGGAGTTTCAGCATCGCCTCAACCTCGGCGTCAGAAAGGTCCAACACCTGGAAATTCCCGTCCATTACCTTCCCCCCGGGAATCAGTATGCGCTCCCTCGGGCCCGGGGTGATGGAGACGTCCGGGACAGGCACTGCGGGCGTCCACCCCTTGCCTGTCGACGCATGGACGTCCGCCGAGGTATCAGTGCGCCGCCTCTTGTTTTTTCCCCGCTTCTTTGAGGCCCCTGCCTTCTCTTTCCCTTTGGCCGGCGGCTATGGGCTGGAGGCACATCTTCTCTCGGCGCGTGGCTGGAGGCGCATCTTCTCTCGGCGCCTGTTCCCTCGGCGCCTGTTGAGGGCTTGGCGCCGGCCACGGGGCCCCGGGGAGTTGGATCCTCAAAGACGACATCTCTGACGACGAGAAGAAGAAGATATTACGTAAAAAAAAAAAAAAAAAAACCAAGAAGGGAGGCGTCGAGAGAAGGAGTTACCTTTGTCGTTTAGATGAAAATATTCACGGATAGCGTCTAAGTCAGAGGGGTCGGGGAGATCGAGGATCAAGCCGGATGCTCGGAGGTTCTCCTCGGTAAGGAGGTTTCCGATATGGCGAGCCTCCGAAGGAAAGGAGAAAGCTTCCTCGATCCTCTCTAAGCTATTTGCCGAGAACTTCGGCCGGTCGTGGTTAACTACACAATGGAAGGCGCGTTGTCAGTACGAAAGAGAAAAGAAGGACAAGTCACCTTAAAACGCAATCAACAGACTTACTCATCTCCCCAAACGACGACTGAATCAGCCTTCGGTGAGGACAGCGGTCATTGGGGTGAAAGGTGAATGGCCCCCGAATCATGAAGAACATGGGCTTCCACCCATGAGACGACGAGGGGATGCCCAAAATGAGCTTCCCGAGTCGCGGCTGGGCTCTCCCATGACCGCTCAAGAAATACCATCCGTCGCACTTGGCGACATGGCATAACTTGTACATGAAACAGAACTCCTCCAATGGGAGTTCCATGTCGAACTTCTGGTGCCACAGGACCCAGGCCCCTCCGAAGCAGTACCAGAAGTTCGGCGCCAGCTGGGCAGGAGAGATGCCATAGAAATGGCAGTACTCCTTAACGAAAGGATGAATCGGAAGAGTCATCCCCGCCGTTACCGCCCTTGTGTAAACTGGAAGGTACCCAGTCGACGGCATGCTGGTCCTGAAATGTTTATCAGGGAGGAGGTACTCGAACCACCTCCCGTCGATACTTCCTTCCTTCATAGCCCGGATAATGTCCTTATTCCGGACCCTCGACGGTACGTCGTTGTCTGTGAAGGAAGGTCTATCCGGGTCACCACTCATAGCGGCCAGAGGGGCGTTTACCGTCGCAGCATCCACCCCGCTAACACTGGCCCCGGTAAAAGGGATCTGCTCAATCCTTCGGTCCACCAGCTCCTCAAATCTGGCGAACTCGCTCCTAAAGTCGTCGATCGGCTCGAATCTTCCCTCGACGTCTTCAATATAACTAGGGTAAGAGCCGACACTAGACGACGAGGAGCTTCCTGAAATCTCCACCACTGAAGGAGGGTTAGAGCGAACAACGGAAGAAGAATCCTCTCGACTGCTAGGGTTTTGAGCCATTGTTCTGACACATAAAGGACAAAAAGCTAAGTTAAAACCCTAACGTCGGGAGGAATAAACGACGACTTCTCTAAACGACGATCATTTATGGCATAAATGGAGACGATGAGTGTTCATGGGAACCACGGGTTCCCAGAACCCAGAAACTAAAGGCAAGATCCAACAAACAGACAACTACGCATACGTAAAAACCAGGTTATCCAGTGCGACAGAAAGGTAAGTTTTCCTAAACTAAACAATATTCCCGTTTTCGGTGTACATACATTCTCACATTCCATATATGCAAAGAAAAATCCTGTGAGTAAAAGCCGAACTACCGAAGGTCTCGAGAACTCACCGGAGAATGGAGTGGAAATGGATTTGTGACGAAGTACACCGAGAAGGATGGGAAGAGCAACGTCGGAAGTCCGGCAAGATAAGCTCTGATGCAGTGCAGGGATTTCAACGGAAGAACAACGAGAGTTTCGAGTTCGAAGTTTTGAAAGTTCTAAAAAATGGTTCCCGGATTTTCAAGGGGATATTTATAGGCAAAATCTATCCTCGACCCCCAACCGTTGGATGAAGATTTCAAAATCCCACGGTCAGGGATTACCGCGCAGATCTAGCGGTCAAAAATTGGGCGGGAAATCGAAAGGACGCAGATCTAACGGTCAAGGGTCGACCTCTCGAAGAACGGATACCATCATTAAAGTCAGAATAATCGACGCGACGGTTACATTCCCGAACCTACCGAGCACTCATTACGAAAAGAGGTTCGGGGACGGTTTCCCACACCCGAAGCACAGAAGAAGAGAACCGAGCCTAGAGGTCGAGGCCACCAAAAGAGGAACCCTCGACCTTGGGGTAGCTGTTGTGTGGGAAAATGTGACAAAAACGTGGACCACCAAAATCACGACACGTGGCGACATGCGCTCCCTGCCAGATGCATAACCCTCGACGCTTCGATATCTCAAAATCAGCCGACGGGCCCAAAGCCAATGTCCAAACCGAAGCGGTGACCCCATGTGGCGTCGACGGAACCAAAAGGTCCGAATTAAGGCGCTAAGGTCCCTCGACTGCAGAAAGGGCACTCAAAGAGGACAAAAGAGGCTCAGGCGGTGCTGGCGACGAGAGGATCTTCCCGTCGAGGCATGGTTGGTTGCGTACAAAAGAAGAAGACTGCTGACAACATTAATGGCAAGATTACAAACCGCCACAGGGGACACAAAAGCATTACGGAGACTCACAGAGCCGTAATCGAAGACTAATCAGAAGAGTGAACAGTGCTGATTAGTGGGCTATCACTGGGCCTAAAAAGGAGAGGCACTCAAGTGCCTAAGCCTACGGAGGAAAACTCCTTGTGAAGGCAATATTCGGCTATATAAGGAGAACCACCCCCAAATTAGAGAAAAAAGAACCCACAACTACAAATTCTGTAAATTGTAAACTCTCTCAAAGAAATACAAATCACAGTGGATGTAGCTCTGATTTTATAGAGTGAACCACTATAAAATTTCTCTTGTGTTTTTACATTCAGTAAAAGAAAACACTAGTTCCACATAGAAACTCAATAACCGGCTGGTAAACCAAAGGGTGACTAGAGGTATCCTGGCTGGTTTATTGTTGGCGAAATTCTACCATCAACAGAATCCATTCCTTCTTGAGAAAGAAGTAGATAAATAATTCTCTTTAGGGTTGATTCGGTACTTGGACCAGTAGGAGCTCCGATTCATGAATGTGTTTTATGAATCACTGTCCATTAGAGAATCAATGGTACTCAAGGATATAGATATAATTAGAGAGGTTAACGGATTCTACCTGGCTCTAATTATGAATTATTTATGGAGGATTGATCTATATGCAATGACTACATCAAATGGACACTTCACAGTTTAGAAGTAATTTATATCTATAATTTCGAGAGTGCAATTCCAAGTTTATAGTGGAGTAACTATTGGAATTAATAGAATTCATTAATTAATTAAAGTGTTTAATTGATTATTAATTCTATTGGAGCTCGGGATTATAGGTCCATTAGTCCCCGTATCGTCCTAGTAATTCTACCAGACACAGAGGACAAAATGGGAATTTTAGAATTACAGAATTCTAAAGTTAAACACTCGGAAATAATTAATTGAGAATTAATTATTATTAAATAATGTGATTATTTAAATTTGAATTTGAACACATCTAGATTTATCCATTTAAACTTATTTGATAAGTTGTTCAATTTAGAATTCAAATTAATTTAAGTTTGACTTAAATTCAAATTTGAATCAGAATTAAAATTAGACTACTGGATAAAGGATAAAATATCTTCCTCCCTTATCTATAATAGGCGCCACACATAGGGATAAACCCTACTAGTGTGGCCGGCCACCTTAAGGATAAGGGGAACGGATTTTTTGTTCCAAATTCAAATTGGAGATAATTAACAAGCTTTATCTTAGAGATATAGATTGGATTCCTTTTAGAAGTTTGACTTCTACTCTCTAAATACTTTTTTTTGAGACAATTTTCGGAATGGTTTTTGGCCCTAATTTTAGAGGTGGCCGAAATTTCTCTATAGAAATTTTGAAACAAGTTTTTTCAGCCCTAAATGTTAAGGCTGGCCAAATTTCTCAAGTAGAAAGGAAGGAAAAATTTTTTCTCCAAAAATTCCACATCGTGCATGCGTTGGTTTTTGTGGAAATTCGAGTGTTTATTGTAACCCGTTTTGTCTAATGTGTGCCCACACACACGTCTTCGTGGATTCTAGGAATTGACGTGGAAGACATTGGTTTTCTAAACACAAAGCTTTGGAGTAAGGATTGTTCGAGGTCAAAGAACTCAAGTTATCAACCGAGTCGGCCTCCAGGTATTTTTCCGAATTGAGTTCTTAATAAATGAATTAATGAGATTAATTTATTCGTGCATAAATTAATATAATCTATAGAGTATCTCAAAGGTTTCATGAAAATTTTTGTTATACACGATCCGCCTTTCCGCTGTGCTTCCGCATCCGAATTCAATTCGGGAACCAATAGGCACATGTTTTGAACATGATAGATCACCTCCACGATGTGGAGCTCAATGGTGCCAGAATCGATGAAGCCACCCAAGTTGGCATCATCCTGGAAAGCCTATCCCCTGACTTTCATGAGTTCGTGAACAACTTTGTTATGAACAAAAAGAAGTGCAATCTCACTGAACTCATGAATGACCTGCAAAACTTCGAATCCACCAACAAAAGAAGGGGAGGAGAGGCAAATGTTGTAGTTGCAGGAAGTTATGGTAAAAACAAAAGGAAAAACCAGAACCAGTGAAAAGCAAAGAAGGGAAAGAACAAGAGACCCAAGAAAGCAACGGGCCCCATCCAAAAACCCAAAGGAAAGTGTTTCCACTGCAATGGCGAAGGGCACTGGAAGAGAAACTGTAACAAGTATCTCGAGGAGCTGAAAAAGAAAAAGGAACAAGGTAAATCAGATTTACTAGTCCTTGAAACATGTTTAGTAGAGGGTGATACCTTAGCCTGGATAATTGATTCAAGAGCGACTAATCATGTTTGTTTCTCTTTGCAGAGTCTTAGTTCTTACACCGAGCTAGCCGATAGGGACTACACGATGAAAGTAGGCAATGGCGCAAGAGTTTCGACAAAAGCAGTGGGAGAAGTTAGACTTCGATTTAGGGAAAATAAATTTTTAGTTTTGAATAATGTTTATTTTATTCCAGACATTCGTAGAAATTTGATTTCTGTGGCTAAACTATTTGAACAATTATTTAAACTTTATTTTGATAATGAATTTGTTCATATTTCTCGAAATGGTTTGAATATTTATTTTGGACGTCTGGATGATGGTTTATATTGTATAAAACCAATACCTAACTCACTGCTTAACATTGAAATGTTCAAAGTTGCCAAACCTAAGAATAAAAAGTAAAAGATTTCTCATGAAAATAACACATATCTGTGGCACCTTAGACTTGGTCACATTAACCTAAATAGGATTGAAAGACTGGTAAAGGATGGTCCTTTGCGTGAGCTAGAAGTTGGCGAGCTTCCAGTCTGTGAATCATGTTTGGAAGGTAAAATGACCAAGAGACCTTTTACAACAAAAGGAGTAAGAGCTACAAAACCCCTACAGCTGATACATTCAGATGTATGTGGACCGTTAAACGTCCAAGCTAGAGGAGGTTACCAATATTACGTCACCTTTATTGATGACTATTCGAGATATGGTTATGTTTACCTGATGCAACGAAAATCCAAAACTTTTGGAAAGTTTAGAGAATTCTGAGCAGAAGTTGAAAAACAATTAGGTAAACCAATCAAGACACTTCGATCAGATCAAGGGGGTTAATACTTGGACCAAGAGTTCTGAGATTTCTTGATTGAAGAAGGTGTGGTATCCCAATTGACTGCACCCGGTACACCACAGCAGAATGGTGTGGCCGAAAGGAGAAATCGAACTTTGCTCGACATGATAAGATCAATGTTGAGTTATTCTTCACTGCCTACTTCTTTTTGGGGTTATGCCCTAAAAACCGCTATGTATATTTTGAATCTAGTTCCATCTAAATCTATACCTAAGACACCCCTAGAGTTGTGGAATGGTCAAAAACCTAGTTTGAGACACATTCGCATATGGGGGAGTCCAGCACATGTGCTGAGGCAAAAGACCGGGAAGTTGGAACCAAGGTCAGAAGTATGCATCTTTGTAGGATACCCACAAGGGACAAGAGGAGGACTATTTTATAGTCAAGCAGATCAAAAGGTGTTTGTATCGACAAATGCCACATTTCTGGAGCATGACTATATGATAGATTTTAAGCCCAGAAGTAAGATGGTATTAGAAGAGTTACTTTCCGATGAGATCGGACCACATCCGACAAGAATTGTTGGACCACTCAGAGAAAAGACCACATCCTATGGCACCTCGTCGTAGTGGGAGGGTAAGCAGGTTACCCGACTGTTATACCGGGGAAGCCCAAATCATCACTGCTGATGACGGTAAGGAAGATCCATCGACCTTTAGGGATGCGATGGATGATTCTGATAAGGAAGGATGGCAAGCAGCTATGAAACTTGAGATGGAGTCTATGCACTCCAACTCAGTCTGGCTACTTGAAGATCTACCCGAAGGGGTAAAACCCATTGGATGCAAGTGGATCTTCAAGAGAAAGAGAGGAGCGGATGAAAAAGTAGAGACTTATAAAGCAAGGCTAGTGGCTAAGGGTTATACCCAAAAGGAGGGAGTTGACTATGAGGAAACTTTCTCGCCGGTAGCCATGCTTAAGTCCATCCGGATACTCCTGGCCATTGCAGCATATTTTAACTATGAGATATGGCAGATGGACGTCAAGACAGCTTTTTTGAATGGCTATCTCGATGAAACCATCTATATGGATCAGCCAGAGGGTTACATAGTGGAAGGCCAACAGCAGAAAGTCTGCAAACTGCAAAGGTCCATTTATGGACTGAAGCAAGCTTCTAGATCATGGAACATCAGGTTTGATGAGGCTGTAAAGTCTTATGGATTTGATCAAAACATTGATGAACCATGCGTCTACAAGTACAAGAAAGAGGAGATAGTTGTCTTCTTAATTCTTTACGTCGATGACATCCTACTCATTGGGAATGATGTGGGAATGATGACAGATGTAAAGGAGTGGTTAGCCAGCCAATTCCAAATGAAAGATTTAGGAGAGGCAAGCTATGTTCTTAGGATCAAGATTATTCGAGATCGCAAGAAAAAGCGTTTGGCGTTATCACAAGCATCTTATATAGACAAAGTATTGTCTAGGTATTCGATACAAAACTCCAAGAAAGAGAATTTGCCTTCTAGGCATGGTATTCATCTTTCTAAGGAGCAATGTCCAAAGGCCCCGCAGCAGGAAGAAGATATGAGAAGGTATCCCTACGCTTCGGCTGTGGGAAGCCTTATTGTTCGCCGAAATACCTAAGCATAAAATGACTCTACGCAAGTGCACGTATCGAACAAGTAATATAGTGATGAGTAAAATTATCGTCTCCACAGGGACTGAGCTAATGAGGAATCTTATTACTAAAACCAGTTTATCACTATGTTTGAAATTAATTTGACTACTCAAGTTGATAATAGTTGCTTAAAAAGAATATGTAATACCACAGATTTATAGTTTAAATACAGAAAAGGAATAAAAGTCCACGCGATCTGAGCTTAGAGTTGTGAGTTAATAATGGATACGGGCTAGGATTACTGATTTCCCCTCGGTTGCAACTCTGACTATGTTTTGCTATATGATTGCTGTGGCAAAGTTCATTCAGTCAATCTAAAAATTCTACATAATCATCTTCCGACAGATTTATGTTTGTAGTTCCTTAAACCAAATCAACATATTCCTATGTGCTTTGGTCTACAAACTTCACGTTAAAATCAATTTCAATGGGTTGTACAAGATACTAGTATATTCCTATACTAACTCTTATATTATTCAAGCTAGATCCAACGCAACCAACCTTTCCAGAATTAGTTTTAGTTTGTATTTTCTTACTAAATGATGGCCTGTCACTTAATAGAAAGTAAACAATAAATACACTTGAATAAACCAAATGAAAATTACTTAATTAATCAATATAGCAAATAAATCTTCATTGCAACTTCGGTTCCATCAATAATCCCAGCTAAGGAATTTAGCTCATGATTAATTCAATAAAATCAGCATTAATGACAAAGCTCAGATCCATAATGTTCCGGAAGTAAATACAGAGAGAAAAAAGGAAAACAGCTAAGCTAAAAATATGAAGTCAAAAACCACTGTGAAGCCGTGCTGTACTCTTCTTCTCTGTGCGTCAGCGTCCAAAAATCTCTTGTACTCGCCTCTGCCTCTGGTCTCAGCTCGTACAAGAACTTCCTGCGCCTCCACTGATTTTTCTTTCTTTTCTCGCCCCCCGTACTCTCCTCAACCTCTACTTTATATACTAGGACAAATTGAGGTGCCCTAGTGACACGTGCATGCATGAGAGTGCAGGCTAATGGTCCCCTCAGCTGATATTCTTACAGCTGGCCATGCTAGAGTACGTCAGTGCTTGTGCCACTACCAGCGCTAGAAGACAAATTGCGCCAGCTCACCACGGTTCTCGCTGATCCTGCTTTTGCTGCGACCTTGCTGCGGCAATGCTATGACATTGAGAGCATTTTAGCATTTTTTGTCTTTCCACTGCGCTTTTCTCAATACTAATCCACGTCAGCACCTCCAGCGGACATTCCTGCACTAATTTATCAGAGTCAAATAACAGAATGAGTAACCAGGATCAATTCCATTACAAGACTTCTCCGCAAATATCAACTCTTTTTTCACTAAACGCACAGTAAGAAAAATATTATCCAAAACATTAAAACTAAAGCATTTCACCCTGAGAAAATGAACAAATACTAAGCCTAAAAGTGTACTAAATAACTCTATTTTATTGAGTTATCACTTATGTATGCCATTTTGTGTACAAGACCAGATATCTGCTATGCAGTGGGAGTAGTCAGTTGCTACCAATCCAACCCAGGATTGGATCATTGGGTTGCAGTAAAGTGTATTTTCAAGTATCTTAAGAGAATGAGAAACTATATGTTGGTATATTTCGGAGAAGATCTGTCTCTCACCGGATACATAGATTCTGATTTCCAATCAGATAGAGATAGTCGACGGTCGACATCTGGATCTGTGTTCACTCTTAATGGAGGAGCCGTGGTATGGAGAAGTATAAAGCAAAAGTGTGTTGCTGACTCTACCATGGAAGCTGAATATGTTGCAGCTTGTGAAGCCGCAAAAGAAGCTACATGGCTCAGGAAGTTCTTAATTGATCTAGAAGTTGTTCCAGATATGGATAAGCCAATTAAGCTCTACTGTGACAACAATGGAGCGGTGGCTAATTCAAAGGAACCTAGAAGCCATAAGAGTGCGAAACATATAGAAAGGAAATATCACCTGATCAGAGACATTGTGGATAGAGGCGATGTAGCGGTTCTGAAGATCGCGTCAGAGGACAACCTTGCTGACCCGTTCACCACGACATTGCCATTGAATGTTTTTGATCGGCACTTAGATGGATTTGGGATTAGAGACATGACACACCTGCTTTAGGACAAGTGGGAGATTGTTGGGAATAGTGTCCTCAAAGCATGAGATGTAAAAGGATATTTATTATTTATTTAATAAAATAGTTTATTTATCATTTTATGTGCATATATTTATGAATATTTTATGATTATCAAATAAAATTCCTTGATTATTTATGTAACCTTAAACATGGTATATAAGTGTTATATATGAGAGGATAATGTTTAAGGATAATAATCAAAAGTGATTGTTCATAATGAATTTAATTAAAGTTCAGAATCTTTAATTACAACATTATTAATACATGTCATTCCCATTTAGAATGGAACGGTGTTATCCGCACTGTTAATATGGCGAGATATTGAATGAGTGTATTTCGCATAATGAGATTATGTGGAACATGGACGCAGCCACAATATGAATTTCTAATAATTTCCGTTAAGCATAGAAATTCTAATTGAGTCTACCGATGGTCATATATAGAATGATCTTAATCCTGAGTTCTTAACAAACTCCTATTTATGGATTTATGTCTTTTGATTTACTCGGTACGGATTCTGAAACCCTGAATCCTATTCCTTGTATTTTGGAGACATAATGAAGTAGGTTGCTGGGAATGTTATTATACGAGATGGAATCCATTCCTTCTTGAGAAAGAAGCAGATAAATAATTCTCTTGAGTGTTGATTCGGTACTTAGATTAGTAAGAGCGCTCTGGTTCATGAATGTGTTCTATAATTCCGAGAGTGCAATTCCAAGTTTATAGTCGAGTAACCACTGGAATTAATAGAATTAATTAATTAATTAAAGTGTTTAATTAATTATTAATTTTATTAGAGCTCAGAATTATAGGTCCATTAGTCCCCGCGTCGTCCTTGTTATTCTACCAGACACAAAGGGCAAAATGGGAATTTTAGAATTTTAGAATTCTAAAATTAAATACTCGAAGAATAATTAATTGAGAATTAATTATTATTTAAATAATGAGATTATTTAAATTTGAATTTGAACATATCTAGATTTATCCATTTAAACGTATTTGATAAGTTGTTTAATTTAGAATTCAAATTAATTTAAGTTTGACTTAAATTCGAATTTGAATCTGAATTAAAATTGGACTACTGGATAAAGGATAAAATATCTTCCTTCCTTATCTGATTTAGGCGCCACACACATAGGGATAAATCCCTAGGGTGGCCGGCCACCAAGAGGATATGGGGAAGGGATTTTTTGTTCAAAATTCAAAATTGGAGATAAGGATTTGATTCTATTCTGAAGTTTGACTTCTACTCTTTAAATATGAGTTAGATAGAAAATTTTGAAACAATTTTTTGACATATTTTTCAGCCCCAAATACCTTGTGGCCGAAATTTCTCATAAAGGAAAAATAGAGAGCAAAATTTTTCTCCAAAAAAAATTCCACTTCGTGCATGCGTTGGTGTTTGTGGAAATTCGAGTGTTTCAGAAACCTGTTTTGTCTTGCGTGTGCCCACACACACGTCTACGTAGAATCAAGGAATTGACGTGGAAGACTTTGGTGTTCTAAACACAAAGCTTGGAGCTAGGACTGTTCGTGGTCAAAGAAATTCAAGATATCATCCGAGTCGGCTACCAGGTATTTTTCGGTTGAACCTTGAATGATATAAATTAATGTGATTAATTTATTTGTGCATAAATTAATATAATCTATAGAGTATCTCAAAAGTTTTGTGAAAATTTTTGTTATACACGATCTGCCTTTCCGTTGCGTTTCCGCCGCCGAATTCGATTCGGCAACCAACACAACAGCTATCAGGCTAGTATTAGAATGGCACCGTTTGAAGCTCTGTATGGTCATCCTTGTAGGTCATTCGTGTGTTGGTTGGAACCAGAGGATCGACTGAGCACTGAACCGGAAGTCATTCAAGAGAATAATGAGAAGATAGCTGTGATTCGAGAACGTCTGTTGACAGCTCAAAGTTGTCAGAAAAATTATGCTGACAGAAGGCGTAGGCCTTTGGAATTCCAAGAGGGCGACTTTGTCTTGTTAAAGGTTTCCCCATGTAAGGGAGTCGTTTGGTTTGGTGTAAAAGAGAAACTTGCACCAAGGTATGTGGGACCATTCCTGATCGTGCAATGAGTCGGAGTGGTAGCTTATCGGTTGGCTTTATCGCCTGAGTTATCTCATGTGCATGACATGTTTCATGTCTCCATACTTCGGAAATGTCAGCCTGAGCTGGAAGCTGTAGTACAGTGGTTTGACCTTCCGATACAGTATGACGCATCCTACGAGGAGGCACCAGTTCAGATTCTTGACCAGAAAATAAAGAATTTACGTCATCGTGAGATCCCATTAGTGAAAGTATTATGGCAGCACCATGTAGTTGAGGAAGCGACATGGGAGCTTGAAACAATGATGCTGGAGCAGTATCCGCATCTGTTTGCACTTTGAGGTAGGTTTTAATTTTAGGGATGAAATTGCCTAAGGGGGGTAGAGCTGTAACACCCTGAAAAATTAGTTGAGATTAATTAAGGTAATTAAGATTATTAGTGTGCCTAATCTGATTTAATTAATTGAATTTTGATTAATAAATGTTTCTGAAATGAGAGTTTAAATAATTTCAAGGTATTTAAATTATCCTTAGTAATTTATTTTAATCTTGAAGTGTGTATGGGCAATTTCTGGACTGTTATATTGTACACATGTCATTTTCTTTTTATTTCTCCTTTTCTTTTCTTTTTCCTTTTCTTTTCTTTCCTTTCTTTCTTTTCCTTTCTTGCCCGTGCACTCTCTCTCTCCTTCACTCTCACTCTCCTGCTCACTCTCTTTCTCTCTCACTCCCATTTTGTGTCCCAAATCAAACGGATTTTAAGCCAAAGATGAGTTTCAAAGTGTTTTCAATGTCAAGAGAAGGATTCAAGGTAAGATTACTGGAAGAACCTCTCTTGAATCTCAAGTTTTTGAATTTTAAAACTTATTGATAAGTGCACGAATTTGCACTTTTAATGTTCATAATTGTCATATTATTTTATCAAAATTGTGACTTTAATTTCAAATATTCCTAAATTTAGAGGATTTAATTTTAATTGGATTTATTTTATTTTTCAGGTTTTTGAAGAAAACAATTGAATTTGGGCTAGTTTACCAAGAAAAACCCAAAAGTTGAGCCCAAGAAAAGCCAAATTCGGCCCAAAGCCCATCAGCCCATCAGAATCTGCGAGCCGAGCCGACAAGCCGCGAGCCAAGCCGCGAGCCAGGCAGCAGCGCCACGTGTCGACCACTGCGCACGCAGGCCGTGGGACCCAGCTTCCTCCAGTCCGATCGCGCCACGCGTCCGGTGGGGTCCACCTGTCCCCTCGCAGACGCGCGCTTGGCGCGCACCGCAGCTCCCTCGCGCGAGTCTCCTCCACGCGCGCGTCACCCGGAGCTTCCTCTCTCTTCCGCGTGGGCCCCGCGTGCCAGAGTCCATCCAACGAGATCGTGACACGTGTCCCACTGCGTCAGTCTTCTGCAGCACGTTGTCCGCGTTCCAGCTCCAGCGAATCAGAGGCCGCCACGTGTCCCACTTCTGCAGCTTGTCTTCCTGCGCGCGAATCCGCTTCCGCCACGTGTCCCACTTCGTCAGCCCTGTGCAGCACTTTCTCTCCCGCGCGCGAATGGCCAGCTGACACGTGTCCCACTCTTCAGAACGTGATGAATTTTCTTCACAATTAAGGATCCGGTTTTTACACTCTTAACTGACCCAAAACTCTATAAATGGGGTCATTATCAAATAGTTAGTGTTAGACATTTTTTAGAGCCTAAATTCTCACATATTTTCTTGTTGTTATTCTCATATTTTCTTTTTAGAATTTTATGGGAATTATGTACAAGTTAGGCTAGAGTATTTAGGTGAGGCTTGAGATGATCCTATATGTGTAGTGAATTTATTTGGATTTTCGATTCTCCAATGGTTTGTAAGTTTTATACATTTGAGTAAATAATTTTCTTTTATCATATTTCTTCTTTTTATCAATATATTTTATTGTCAACTTTCATATAAATCTAGTCAAGCTCATGTGATTGTTGCATTATATTATATATTGATCGGTATTATTTTATGAGTAGTCTTTTACTGCATTATTGTCAACGGTATATTGTCGCTCTTAGATTTCTCATAAGATAATTTTTCTTAATTCTAAACGTTAGAATTTTATTTACTTGAATACATTTTTAATTCATATGTTCTTCAAATATTCATTTCCGATTAATTGTTTGGGATGTGAAACTTTCAATTGAGCCAATTTATGAATCGAAATCCAAATAGGTGAACAAAGCATATTGAGGATTCCCAAAGCCTTACCACTTTTTATTATTGAATTTTTTCTATTTTAAATTGTTCAAAAAATCATCAAAAACACTATTTCTTTTTCTTTGTTTGATTGCTTACTTTCCTAACGCTTTTTATTTGCTAATCATTTCTTGTTCAATTTAACACTTTCTTGTGGGATCGACCGTTCAAATTGTACTACAATTGACCGCTTGTTTTTGTACACGTTTGGACGTAATCAAATTTTAGCGCCGTTGCCGGGGAGGTGCATCAACAAGATTGTTCAGTAGATAATTAGCCAAAGAGGTAAGTACTATTCATCTTTTATTTATTTATTTATTTTTGCTTTGCACGTTTTTTTTTATTAAAAAATTTTTTTTTGTTTCCGTGACTTGATTGTTAGTATATGTATTTATAAAAAAAAAAATTACCTTTTCTCTTGATTCTCTTTCCGTAACAGTGTGCGCATTTAAAAAAAAAAAAAAAAAAAAAAAAAAAATTTTTCACGTTTTCACGTTCGTTAAAAAAAAAAAAAAAAAAAAACAAAAAAAAGTTTCCGTGTTCTTTATTTTTTTTGTATATATATATGTATATATTTAAAAAAAAGATCTTGGGCGTTCTTAAAAATAAAAAAATAAAAAAAAAAAAACAAAAAATTTGTTGCTGGGGGGGCTGGGGGCATTCCGAGAACAAAAAAAAAAAAAAAAAAAATAAAAAAAATAAAAAAAACCTTTTGTCGTACGTTCTCACGTTCTCAATTTATTCCTCTTTCTTATTTTTTTTTTCTC
>JACAGA010000003.1:15127575-15161078 GCA_029231665.1 Morus indica | reverse complement strand
GTATAACGGTCGGGTAACGTGCTTACCCTCCCACTACGACGAGGTGCCGATGGAGTCTGATTAGGAACTGTGGTCTTTTCTCTGAGTGGTCCGACAACTCTTGTCGATTGTGGTCCGATCTCATCGGAAAGTAACTCTTCTAATACTATCTTACTTTTGGGCTTGAAATCTATCATATAGTCATGCTCCAGAAATGTGGCATTTGTCGATACAAACACTTTTTGATCTGCTTGACTATAAAATAATCCTCCTCTTGTCCCTTGTGGGTATCCCACAAAGATGCATACTTCTGACCTTGGTTCCAACTTCCCGGTCTTTTGCCTCAGCACGTGTGCTGGACTCCCCCATATGCGAATGTGTATCAAACTAGGTTTTTGACCATTCCACAACTCTAGGGGTGTCTTAGGTATAGATTTAGATGGAACTAGATTCAGAATATACATAGCGGTTTTTAGGGCATAACCCCCAAAAGAAGTAGGCAGTGAAGAATAACTCAACATTGATCTTATCATGTCGAGCAAAGTCCGATTTCTCCTTTCGGCCACACCATTCTGCTGTGGTGTACCAGGTGCAGTCAATTGTGATACCACACCTTCTTCAATCAAGAAATCCCGGAACTCTGGGTCCAGGTATTCACCCCCTCGATCTGATCGAAGTGTCTTGATTGGTTTACCTAATTGTTTTTCAACTTCTGCTCGGAATTCTCTAAACTTTCCAAAAGTTTCAGATTTCCGTTGCATCAGGTAAACATAACCATATCTCGAATAGACGTCAATAAAGGTGACGTAATATTCGTAACCTCCTCTAGCTTAGACGTTTAACGGTCCACATACATCTGAATGCATCAGCTGTAGGGGTTCTGTAGCTCTTACTCCTTTTGCTGTAAAAGGTCTCTTGGTCATTTTACCTTCCAAACAAGATTCACAGACTGGAAGCTCGCCAACTTTTAGCTCACGCAAAGGACCATCCTTTACAAGTCTTTCAATCCTATTTAGGTTAATGTGACCAAGTCTAAGGTGCCACAGATATGTGTTATTTTCGTGAGAAATCTTTTGCTTTTTATTCTTAGGTTCGGCAACTCTGAACATTTCAGTGTTAAGCAGTGAGTTAGGTATTGGTTTTATACAATATAAACCATCATTCAGACGTCCAGAACAAATATTTAAACCATTTCGAGAAATATGAACAAATTCATTATCAAAATAAACTTTAAATAATTGTTCAAATAACTTAGCCACAGAAATCAAATTTCTACGAATGTCTGGAATAAAATAAACATTGTTCAAAACTAAAAATTTATTTGCCCTAAAACGAAGTCTAACTTCTCCCACTGCTTTTGCCGAAACTCTTGCGCCATTGCCTACTTTCATCGTGTAGTCCCCATCGGCTAGCTCGGTGTAAGAACTAAGACTCTGCAAAGAGAAACAAACATGATTAGTCGCTCCTGAATCAATTATCCAGGCTGAGGTATCACCCTATACTAAACATGTTTCAAGGACTAGTAAATCTGATTTACCTTGTTCCTTTTTCTTTTTCAGCTCCTCGATATACTTGTGACAGTTTCTCTTCCAGTGCCCTTCGCCATTGCAGTGGAAACACTTTCCTTTGGGTTTCTGGATGGGGCCCTTTGCTTTCTTGGGTCTCTTGTTCTTTCCCTTCTTTCCTCTTCCCGGGTTCTGGTTTTTCCTTTTGTTTTTACCAGAACTTCCTGCAACTACAACATTTGCTTCTCCTCCCCTTCTTTTGTTGGTGGATTCGAAGTTTTGCAGGTCATTCATGAGTTCAGTGAGATTGCACTTCTTTTTGTTCATAACAAAATTTTTCACGAACTCATAAAAGTCAGGGGACAGGCTTTCCAGGATGATGCCAACTTGGGTGGCTTCATCGATTTTGGCACCATTGAGCTCCGCATCGTGGAGGTGATCAATCATGTTCAGAACATGTGCCTTGACTGAAGAACCTTTCTTCATCTTGTAGTTCATGAAAGCCCTTACGGCATCCAAACGAGCCTTTTCAGAAGGAGCGCCGAACATGGCTTCTAGAGACTCCATTATCTCATAAGCAGTCTCCATCTCCTCATGCTTCTTGCGAAGCACATCGCTCATGCTGGCCAGCATAAAGCACTGTGCTTTATTGTTGGCCTTGATCCAGCGATCAAAAGGCTCCCTTGCGGTTTTGGATGCAGTTGCCGCGGGTTCAGGAGGACATTCCTCCACTAGGACAAACTTATAGTCTTCGCAGACAAATAGTATGTTCATGTTACTTTTCCACTTAGCATAATTATCACCGTCTAATTTTTCAGTCGCTAGTAGTGTGATAATGGGATTCGACATATTGCTGGGAATAAATAGAATATTCATCTAATCAATTTATGTGCATGAATATCAAGGCATGTTAATTTTTGGCACAATTAAATATGATGCATGATGCACATGAAAATACATAAATCATGTTTTAATTTTGGGTGCCAACGATAATTCAATTTACCACGAATATAGTGCCGCCGTAGGGTAGGTCAAAATATCACAAATTGAACCGAGACCTTCTCAATTAATAAATATAATCAAAATATCTCATATTTTCATATTTATTAACTACCGCTAATTTTGGTCAAAAATATAATCAACAATTTGATTATATCTACATGAGTGTAACCCATCATTTCAGATTCTACAGACTTAACTCCGGAGTGCCGCCGTAGGGTAGGTCAAACCGGAAATACATCCTTGAATCCTATCGCTAGGAAGTCAACCTTGTTATTGATCCGAAAGAACAATTTCCGTAGGGAGTGCGGAATCGGTGCCGCCGCGAAGCCCCTTTCGAATCTCACGGTGTTGAACTAATGATGGGGTCGTATTGTCATACAACCCTCTCCCACTCATTATTTTGCAAATATGTATTTTGTTTGAAAAACCAATATCTCATGATTTTCAAATCGAAAAATAAACAATTTATTTTTCGGATATGTGAAATTCAAAAATTTAACTTTTAAATTCAATTTCACATGTGACATTATTTTGCAAATCAATTTTGCAACTTAAATCAATTTAATCATATTAAATCAATTTTCAGCGCATGGTTCTTATTTTATTTTATTTTTCTAAAACCCTTTTATAATAAATAAAATAAATAATAACAATTGCGCGTGTATGCATGGCATGTTATAAAAAAACATATGAGTAGGCACATTATATCTACATGGCATGTTATATGCATGGACATATATAATATATAATTATCAACATAAAATATAAATATATGCAATAAACTATTGAGATGGATTTGACCGGATCCCATGGAAAAATAAATTACAACTCAATCGAATCGAATAAATAAATAATTACAATAATTATATTCTTCCGTTACATCAACGGGACTTCGATTCTTGAATTCTTCATTCTTCGGCTTCATTCTTTGTCTCCGGGTTGGACTTCACCTTCCTTGGGATCCGGAACTTTTCCGGGCCCGTCAGCACGCTTCACGAGGGTTTCGGAAACCTTCGGGCCCGTTCGGGATCAAATCCCGAACTTGGGCCGCCAGGTGCGCTGGGCCGCGGCCTGGCCACACGCTGGGGCGCGGCCTGGACGCGCCTGGGCCGCGGCCTGGACGCGCCTGGGCCGCGTCCTGGCCGCGCCTGGGCCGCGTCCTGGACGCGCCTGGGCCGCGTCCTGGCCGCGTCCGGGACGCGCCTGGGCCGCGTCCTGGCCGCGCCTGGGCCGCGTCCTGGGACGCGTCCTGGCCGCGCCTGGGCCCCGATTTCCAGAATTTTTCTGGGCAGTTTTTGGGCTTCTTTGAAGGCTTCAAATATGATCTTCAAGGCCTCCTTCTTGATTCAAAATCTTAAACCCTAATTCTACCCAAATCCTAGAATTACAATAATTCTAATCCCGAATTAAATTACAAATAATTTTATTAACGAATGAATATAACCGATCCATGGAACCATATAATTAACGACCAAATCCATCATCCATACATTCATCATCATGAATAAAAATAAAAATCCATAAATGCAAGTGCCTACTCATCACATACATACATATTCAATTATCAAATAATCGAAGCATAAATTAATATCGTCTATAGACCTCTCTGATACCAATTGTTGGTTGCCGAATCGAATTCGGCGGCGGAAACGCAGCGGAAAGGCGGATCGTGTATAACAAAACTTTTCATAAAATTTTTGAGATACTCTATAGATTATATTAATTTATGCACCAATAAATTAATCTCATTAATTTATAAGATTCAAGGATCAACCGAAAAAAATACCTTGTAGCCGACTCGGATGATATCTTGATTTTCTTTGACCACGAACAGTCCTAGATCCAAGCTCTTGTATTTAGAACACCAAAGTCTTCCACGTCAATTCCTTGATTCCACGTAGACGTGTGTGTGGGCACACGTGAGACAAAACGGTTTCTAAAACACTTGAATTTCCACAAACACCAACGCATGCACGATGTGGAATTTTTTGGAGAAAAATATTTTCTCTCTCTTAGCTATGAGAAATTTCGGCCACACTAGGAAACTAGGGCTGAAAAGTGTTTTAAGATTGTCCCACAATCTTTCATTTATCTCATATTTAAAGAGAAGAAGTCAATCTTCAAAATAGGATCAAATCCTTATCTCCAATTTTTGAATTTGGAACAAAAAATCCCTTCCCCTTATCCCTTAGTTGGCCGGCCACCCTAGGGTTTTATCCCTTTGTGTGTGGCACCTAAATAAGATAAGGAAGGAAGATATTTTATCCATTATCCAGTAGTTCAATTTTAATTCAGATTCAAATTCGAATTTAAGTCAAACTTAAATAAATTTGAATTCTAAATTGAACAAATTATCAAATAAGTTTAAATGGATAAATCTAGATATGTTCAAATTCAAATTTAAATAATAATTAATTCTCAATTAATTATTCTTCGAGTATTTAATTTTAGAATTCCGTAATTCTAAAATTCCCATTTTGCCCTTTGTGTCTGGTAGAATTACAAGGACGAGGCGGGGACTAATGGACCTATAATTCTGAGCTCCAATAAAATTAATAATTAATTAAACACTTTAATTAATTAATTAATTCTATTAATCCCAATAGTTACTCCACTATAAACTTGGAATTGCACTCTCGGAATTATAGACATTAATTACTTCTAAACTGTGAAGTTTCCATTTGATATAGTCATTGCATATAGATCGATCCTCCATAAATAATTCATAATTAGAGTCAGGTAGAATCCGTTAACCTCTCTAATTACATCTTTATACTTGAGTACCATTGATTCTCTAATGGATAGTGATTCATAAAACAAATTCATGAACCAGAGCGCTCTTACTAATCCAAGTACCGAATCAACACTCAAGAGAATTATTTATTTGCTTCTCTCTCAAGAAGGAATGGATTCCATCTCGTATAATAACATTCACAGCTACCTATTTCATTATGTCTCCAAAATACAAGGAATAGGATTCAGGGTCTCGGAATCCGTACCGAGTAAATCAAAAGACATAAATCCATAAATAGGAGTTTGCTAAGAACTCAGGATTAAGATCATTCTATATATGACCATCGGTAGACTCAATTAGAATTTCTATACTTAACGGAAATTATTAGAAATTCATATTGTGTCTGCGCCCATGTTCCACATAATCTCATTATGCGAAATACACTCATTCAAAATCTCGCCATATTAACAGTGCGGATAACACCGTTCCATTCTAAATGGGAATGACATGTATCAATAATGTTTTAATTAAAGATTCCGAACTTTAATTAAATTCATTATGAACAGTTACTTTTGATTATTATCCTTAAACATTATCCTCTTGTATATTACACTTATATACCATGTTTAAGGTTACATAAATAATCAAGGAATTTTATTTGATATTCATAAAATATTCATAAATATATGCACATAAAAATGATTGAATAAAACTATTTATTAAATAAATAATAAATATCCTTTTACATCTCATGCTTTCAGGACACTATTCCCAAACACCTTTAAGTTCTTTAAAGGTTGAGTACTTACCCCAATGTGAATCTTGTTTGGAGGGCAAAATGACCAAAAGACCATTTGGGTCTAAAGGCAATAGGGCTGAAGGTGTTCTTGAACTTGTGCATATTGATGTTTGTGGTCCCATGAACATCAAGGCAAGAGGAGGGTATGAGTATTACGTCACTTTTATTGACGATTACTCAAGATATGGTTATGTGTACCTATTGCATCACAAAAGCGAAACTTTTGATAAATTCAGGGAGGTTCGGGCTGAAGTGGAAAAGCAACTGGGTAAACCCATAAAGGCACTTCGATCCGATCGAGGTGGAGAATACCTCTCTGATGAGTTCACTGGATACTTATTAGAGAATGGGATTTTATCCCATTTAACTGCACCTGGCACTCCACAGCAGAATGGTGTAGCTGAGAGAAGAAATAGAACCTTGTTGGACATGGTAGGGTCCATGATGAGTTATTCGACATTGCCTATATATTTCTGGGGATATGCTTTACAAACTGCATGTTATCTTCTGAACAACGTGTCAACAAAGTCGGTTCCTAAAACTCCTCACGAGTTGTGGACGGGCAGGAAGACATCCTTGAACCATATTCGCATATGGGGATGTCCTGCACATGTCCTGGACAAGGAAGCGAACAAGTTGGAAGAACGTTCAGAAGTATGCATTTTTGTAGGTTATCCGAGAGGGACGAAAGGGGGTTATTTCTATAATCCCAAGGAAAATAAAGTCGTGGTTTCAACGAATGCAACATTCCTAGAGGAAAGTTACATGAACGACTTTAAGCCTCGTAGCAAAATAGTGCTTGAGGAAATGTCGAGTGACTTAGTCATACCAACTGTTCCTTTGGAAACCGATCCAATTAGAGTAGAAGAGGAAACCCAACAACAATCTAAGGGGCTTCGGCGTAGTGGGAGGATCAGACATGAACCTGAGAGATTCATGGCTAATGGGGAAACCTTTTTGGCAGAATCTCTGGAACATGACAGAGATCCTTAGACTTACAAAGAAGCTATGGAGGATGTTGATGCAAACCTCTGGACAGAAGCCATGAAAGCTGAGATGAAATCTATGGATTTTAATCTAGTCTGGGAACTTGTAGATCTTCACGATGGGATTAAGCCCATTGGGTGTAAATGGGTCTACAAGAGAAAGAGAAATGCAGAAGGAAAGGTCGAAACCTATAAGGCTAGACTGGTAGCTAAGGGATACACGCAAAAGGAAGGAATCGACTACGAGGAAACCTTTTCGCCTGTAGCCATGCTTAAGTCCATCAGCATTCTCTTATCCATTGCGGCTGCTCTCGACTACGAGATCTGGCAAATGGATGTCAAGACGGCGTTCTTGAACGGCCATCTTGAGGAGAGTATCTATATCGTACAACCAGAAGGCTTTGGGGCTAAGGGTCAAGAGGGAAAAGTTTGCAAGTTGTTGAAATCCATTTATGGATTAAAACAAGCTTCCCGTTCTTGGAACAAAAGATTTGACCAAGTGGTCAAGACTTTTGGATTCCAACCGAATATGGATGAACCTTGTGTTTATAAACATATTCAAGATGGGAAAGTGGTTTTTCTACTGTTATATGTTGATGATATTCTACTTATTGGCAATGATGTAGGGGCTTTATCATCAGTCAAAGTTTGGCTTACCAAACAGTTTGACATGAAGGAATTAGGAGAAGCTAATTATGTTCTAGGCATTCGAATCTTAAGAGATCGAAAGAACAAAATGATAGCTCTCTCTCAGGCTTCATACATAGATAAAATTCTCGAGAAGTATGCAATGCAGAATTCCAAGAAAGGTGGGCAACCATCTAGGTCTGGCATTACTCTTTCGAACAGTGATTGTCCCAAGACATCTGAAGAAAGAGAATACATGGCGAAGGTGCCTTATGCTTCGGCGGTCGGGAGCCTCATGTATGCAATGCTTTGTACTCGACCGGACATTTGCCATGCGGTCGGGATTGTAAGTCGATTTCAGTCGAATCCAGGACCTAACCACTGGGTTGCGGTCAAGCATATATTCAAGTATCTTCGGAGAACTAGAAATTATATGTTGGTATATTCCGGGGAGGATTTGACACCTCTAGGATATACAGATTCAGATTTTCAATCTTGTTTGGATTCTAGGAAATCGACTTCGGGTTCTGTCTTTACTCTGGGAGGCGGTTCTGTCATTTGGAGGAGTGTCAAGCAAACTTGCACTTCTGACTCAACGATGGAAGCCGAGTATGTTGCAGCTAGTGATGCTTCAAAAGAAGCAGTGTGGCTCCGTAAATTTTTGATGGATCTTGAAGTTGTTCCTGGTGTGGATAAGCCATTGAGACTATACTGTGACAACAGTGCGACAATAGCTAACACCAAAGAACCAAGATATCAGAAAATGAGTAAGCACATGGACAGGAAGTATCATGTGATAAGAAGCTTTATTGAAGAAGGGCATGTGGAAATATGCAAGATCGCGTCAGAGGACAATATGGCTGACCCGTTCACGAAGGCCCTGCCAGCTAAGGTCTTCGAGAAGCATGTCGAGGCTATGGGGATGTGTAGCATGTCACATTTACTCACTTAAGTGCAAGTGGGAGATTGTTAGCGTTTATGCCCTTAGGAATAAATGTAACAATTTTCTTCGAGACATTTTGACTATTAATAAAGATTCGTTTATTTCATATATCTATGTATTGTCCTCTTTATGTTCATAATAGTTGAATGTATGATAAGCAAACAGAAAGTCTGAGACTGTCATTCTAAATCTTTAGAGCATGCATGTAATGTGAAGAACATGCGGAAGACAAGAATCTAAAGATGATAGTCTAAATCTTATGATCCACAATCAAGGGAATAAAGTTGGGCGCTTTATTCATGTTAAGATTGTTATGTTGTCTACTTCCTAACGGAGACGGCTTATCTTGGTCGTCGGAGGTGGGACTCCATGGGTAGAGACATTAATATAGTTTCTAATGGTGAAATCTATATTAGATCGGACCAAAGATGAATTGTTTTAATTAATAATTCTGTTTGAATAAAACAATTCAATTTTGACGAATTATATGTTGTCATCTTAATCCTGAGATGGATGATGAACCCGTATACTTGACTTGTATCCTTTGATGTACTAAAGGGAGACATCCTGACATTATGTAAAGGTACGCTTGCCGGTACATTGGGGGTATGACTCGTGTATGCGTAGATTCGTTATTCATAGATAGTGAAATCCATAGCTCCTATAAAGAGTCAATGATATCCTCTTATGCATTATCAGTGGATTGGAAAATACGAGCGCTCGGCCATTAGACTACTCTGTGTTATCTAATGGTTTACTGTTTGTAAATAGTATGAATAGTGTTTTTCCAATGGTTTGATAATGGAACATAAGATAAATGTAATCGGGAAGGTAAAACAGAACTTGACCTCAAGTCGATTATGGATATCCTATGGGGATGATATACTAATATATTGAGTAATGGACTAGAGCTAATTAGAGCTTTGTAAATACGCTATATGAATCGAGAGTGCAGCTCTAGGCTTTTAGTGGAATAGCGCTAGAGTTTTATAATCATGAGATGGACTTGTTGGTTTACAAGTAGCGTTGTGATTATAGGAGCTTGATTTATATATGTCCATCGGGTCCTTTTGCTAGCTCACATAATTTCCTGTAACGATACGGTGTATTTCCTACATATTGGTAACTTGTGTTATTTCCGTAAAAGAGGCTCAAAGTTAATTCATGAGTGATTTATCGGGTGAATTAATTGATAAATTTATTCTAGATAAATTTGTTGAATTATTGTTTTAAGAGTTGTTTAATGTGGGAAGACTATTATATGACTGTTTTGATCAGGCAATTTCTCTATTGGGTTGCTTAAATCAAAACTGAGGCTCTATGCAAGTTTCCCATGTTAAAGAACTAGGAAAACAACTTTCGTCAGTGCAGACAGGTTGACCGGTGGGTAGACCAGTCACAGGTCGACCGGTCCGGTCGACCGGTCAGGTCGACCGGGTAGACCGGTTTGTGAAGGACCGGTCGACCGGTGAGTTATAACGTCTCTGTCTCCGGTCGACCGGTTGTAACGTGTAACGCGTGCTGATGTGGCAAAGTCGACTCTGAGTGCGATTAAACCTTTGGGAAACCTAATTGTTACGGAAGTATGACTTCCTAAACAGTATAAATAGCCCATTAAGTCATATTACTCATTAGATCACTTGAGAGACTTTTTGGAGGCTATTGATAAGAGATTCCAAGAGGAAAAATTGTTTAATTATCAAGAACAATTTTTCTTTGGCTCTCTTGTGATTGGAAGGAGATTAAGAATACCAAGAGGAGATTAAACGAAGTGTGCCCACCCGCACACCGATCGTGGAAACGAGAATAGCAAAGAAGACCAGTTGGTTGAGGCTCTTCCGGTTACTGTTTGGAACGCTTTGATCTGTCAGACGTGCTGTATCCTGAAATCTCAAAAGGTATGATTCAGACCTTTAGTATTTATGTTATATAGCATCATGAACATGTTCTTGTTTGGCTTTGACGTTCATTAAAATTTTTAAATCGAGGACCCTGGGTCAAATTTCTCATATTCAACCCATTTCTCTTGGGTATCTCAATAGTCAATTACTTTTTCTGAAATTTTCATTTTAAACGATCTAGAATTGCCCAAAACGCGTACCCTCGCGATACTCATTTTTTTTACAGTTTCCCACTTTAACTGGCTCGGGAAAATTCTGTTTCAAAAACTTTTGCTATTTTTCTTACTTCTAATATTTATACTCTTTTTCTAACTGGTCATTTGGTCATTTACCAAATATTTCAGTTTCTCATAACTAAAATATACCCGTTAAAATTTCTAACTTTTAACCGATATTTCACTATTCACAACTGATATTTACGAATTTTCTCTGTAAAAATATTCGTCTTATAACTTTACACTTTTTGGGTGATTTTACCCCGTATATAAAGTTTCTACATAACACTTTCCTGATTACATCAATATTTCTACTACTTTCTGTTCCGGGAATAATTACGGTCAAATACCGGACTGTGCGAATTTGACTTAATATTTTCCCGGTCATTACATTCACCCCTCCTTATGGAATTTTCGTCCCGAAAATCAGAACAACTGGGGGTACTTCTGTCTGATCTCTTCTTCTACTTCCCAAGTGGCTTCTGCAACATATTGATTTTTCCACTGCACTTTAACCATTGGGATACTACGACTTCTGAGTTTCCTTTCTTCTCTGGCTAGAATTTGGACTGGTTGTTCCTCATAGGACAAATCTTCGTGAACCTGGATGGGCTCATACTGTAACATGTGCGATGGATCCGAGATATACTTCCGGAGCATTCCTACATGAAACACACTGTGCACTGAGGCCAACTCTGGTGGTAGAGCTAGTCGGTAAGCTACCTTTCCTATTCTTTCAATGATCTCACAAGGCCCTATGTAACGTGGACTCAGCTTACCTTTCTTCCCAAAATGCATCACACCCTTCATTGGTGCGACTTTTAGGAATACAGAGTCCCCTACAGAAAATTCCAAGGGTCTCCGTCGTTTATCTGCATAACTCTTCTGCCGGCTCTGAGCTGTCTCTAATCTTCTACGGATCTTTTGCACTGTCTCAATGGCCTCTTGAACGAATTCCGTCTTGTGAAGCTGCTTTTCCCGAGTGTCATACCAATGCACTGGGGATCTACACTTCCTTCCGTAAAGTGCTTCATACGGGGCCATGCCGATGGAAGCTTGGTAACTATTATTATACGAGAATTCGATCAATGGCAACTTCACACTCCATGCGCCCTTGAAATCCACTGCGCATGCAGGAAGCATATCTTCTAGGGTCTGAATGGTCCTCTCGGACTGCCCATCCGTCTGGGGATGAAACGCTGTGCTATAGCGTAATTCTGACCCCATCGCTTCCTGAACACTTCTCCAAAAATTGGAGGTAAATCGGCTGTCTCTGTCCGACACTATACTAACTGGTACTCCATGTAGCTTTACTACCTTAGCCACGTATAACTCAGCTAACCTCTCTAATGGCATCATATCCCTCACTGGTTCTTGGAAGTCCGGTCACAAAGTCCATGGTTAAGTGTTCCCACTGCCATTCCGGGATCTCTAGTGGCTGTAAGCTTCCAGCTGGTCTCTGATGTTCTGCTTTGACTTTCTGGCATGTCAAGCAGCGACTAACATAGTCAACTATGTCGTTCTTCATTCACCTCCACCAAAAATGTTGTTTCAAATCTTGATACATTTTGGTGGCACCTGGGTGTACGGAATATGGCGTGCTGTGCGCTTACGCGAGTATCTGCTTCTTGATCCCCTCTTGATCCGGTACACAAATTCTTCTTTGGTATTGGAGAATTCCGACCTTTGAAAGGCTGAAATTCGACCTTGCATTATCTACTATCTCCTTCCTGTATCCATCCATAATTGGATCACCTTTCTGAGCTTCTCGTATCTCGTCTTGTAGCACAGGTTGTAGCCTCAGAGAAGCTAACTTACCAGAGATTAATTCGAGGTCTAGGAGATTAATCTCTTGTTGAAGCTGCTTGGGCAACAATTCGGTCTCCACTGGAGTCCATAGTGCTGGGTTTCTGCTCAAAGCGTCTGCAACACGATTGGCTTTACCTGGATGTAAAAGATTTCACAATCGTAGTCCTTCACAAGTTCAAGCCATCGTCTTTGTCTCATATTAAGCTCCTTCTACGTGAAGAAGTACTTTAGGCTCTGATGGTCTATATAAATTTGGCATTGAACCCCATATAGGTAATGCCGCCATAACTTGAGTGCAAAAACTACTGCGGCTAACTCAAGATCATGCGTTGGGTAATTACGCTCGTGATCCTTCAGTTGCCGAGATGCGTAAGCAATGACCTTGCCATTTTGCATCAACACGGCTCCTAGTCTTGTCTTTGAGGCATCACTGTAGATGTCAAATTTTTCTCCCTCTTCTGGGATTGTGAGTACTGGAGCACTAATTAATCTTCTTTTGATCTCTCTGAAACTCTGTTCACATCAATCTGTCCATTCATACCTTCTATCTTTTCTGGTTAAGGCAGTGAGAGGAGCTGCAAGACGAGCAAATCCCTCCACAAACCTTCTGTAATACCCTGCCAATCCTAGGAAACTTTGAATTTCCGTAACACTCTTTGGAACTGGCCACTTCTCAACCGCTTCAACCTTTGCTGGATCCACGGTGATTCCTTCCTTGGATACCACATGTCCGAGGAAGTGGACTTTATCTAACCAGAACTCGCACTTAGAAAACTTCGCATATAGCTGATGTTTCTCCAACGTGTGTAGTGCGATCCTCAAATGTTCTGCGTGCTCCTGTGGATCTCGTGAGTATATAAGGATGTCATCGATGAAAACAATAACAAACTTATCTAAATACTCTCTGAAGACTCTGTTCATAAGGTCCATAAACGCCGCTGGGGCATTTGTAAGTCCAAACGGCATCACTAAGAATTCGTAGTGTCCATACCGAGTTCTGAATGTCGTTCTGGAAATGTCTTCTTCTCTAATCTTGAGCTGATGATACCCCGATCGAAGGTCTATCTTCGAAAACGTGGTAGCTCCCTTCAACTGGTCGAACAAGTCATCGATTCGTGGCAACGGGTACTTGTTCTTGATGGTGACTTTGTTGAGCTCTCTATAATCTATGCACATCCGAAGTGTGCCATCCTTCTTTTTGACAAAGAGGACAGGAGCTCCCCATGGCGAGAAACTCGGTCTGATGAAGCCTTTGTCTAACATCTCTTGGAGTTGAACCCGCAACTCTTTCAGTTCCGCTGGAGCCATCCTGTACGGTGCTTTGGATATTGGTGCGGTGCCAGGGAGTAGCTCTATCTCAAAAGCTATTTCCCGATCTGGAGGAAGTCCGGGTAGTTCCTCTGGAAAAATGTCTAGGAACTCCTTGACTATGGGGACGTCTTCTGGTTGATGTGTCCCCTCTTTGTTCCTATCCACCACATACGCCAAATATCCAATGCATCCGCTAGACATCAATCGTCTGGCTTCTAGGGAACTAATAAAACGTATGGATGTCCCTGATGTGGAACCCATGTACTCAAACACCTGTTCTCCTTCTAGCTGAAAAACTACCCTTTTCTTTCTACAGTCTATTGTAGCATTATACTTTCCTAGAAAATCCATTCCTAGGATCACATCATAATCTACTAAGTTCAAAACAACTAGGTCCGCACTTAGTTCTCTTCCTGCTATCTCTACTGGTACGTGACGTAACCAGTGACTAGATAACAACACATCACCTGATGGTAGTGCTGTCTTAAAGGCTTGCCCTATCCTCTCTAGATTTTGCAATGTTATGCTCCGCACGTATTGCCCGATTCACTAGATCGGCTATCGTGGTTGGTGGATACTCCCTACTTTCCACAACGGTGGCTATATCTCCTCGGAGCATATTAATCATCCTCCTAACGTTCTCTTCCTCTGTTGGAAACAACTGAGGACATAGTCGTGCCAACTGATCAAATCGTCGGCATGCTTCTACAACTGTCTGGTCGCCCTGCTTAAAATTGTTGAACTCATTCTGTGGAGTCAATGGATGAGCCTTGTGTGTATAAGCTGATACAAGAAGGCAAAGTGGTTTTCTTAGTCTTATATGTGGATGACATACTACTCATTGGGAATGATGTAGGAAGACTGACTGAGGTTAAGCTCTGGCTGGCAAAGCAGTTTGACATGAAGGATCTAGAAGAAGCTGCCTATGTTCTGGAAATTTAGATCTTTCGAGATCGGAAGAACAAACAATTGGCACTGTCTCAAGCATCCTACATCGATAAGGTAATGGACTGATTCGCCATGCAAAACTCCAAAAAGGGTTATCTACCCTTCAGACATGGAGTATCCCTCTCTAAGGAGCAGTCTCCCAAGACTCCTCAAGAAGAGGAAGACATGAGCCGAGTTCCTTACGCTTCAGCCGTAGGAAGCCTCATGTATGCGATGCTTTGCACCAGACCTGATATATGCTACGCAGTGGCAAGTAGATTTCAGTCAAACCCTGGACCCGAGCACTGGGTTGCTGTGAAGCATATCCTTAAGTATCTTAGGAGAACGAGGAACTATATGCTTGTATATTCAGGTACTGACCTGACTATGACGGGATATACCGACTCCGATTTCCAATCGGATAAGGATTCCAGGAAATCCACTTCAGGATCAGTGTTTGTCCTGAATGGAGGTTCGGTGGTATGGAGGAGTATCAAGCAGACTTGCATAGCTGACTCCACCATGGAGGCCGAATATGTGGCAGCTTGTGAAGCTGCGAAAGAGGCTGTATGGCTTAAGAAGTTCCTTGTTTCACTGGAAGTTGTTCCGGAAGCTGATAGGCCCATGGTACTGTATTGCGATAACAGTGGGGCTGTAGCAAACTCTAAGGAGCCTAGAAGCCACAAAAGGTCCAAGCACATAGAGCGGAAATACCACCTCATCCGAGAGATTGTACAAAGAGGCGATGTTGAAGTAACAAAGATATCTACACATGACAACTTGGCCGATCCATTCACAAAGGCTTTATCTGGTAAAGTCTTCGATAGGCATCTAGAAGGTTTGGGCATGCGAGATTGTACACACCTACTTTAAGTCCAAGTGGGAGTTTGTTGGAAATGTGTCCATAAAGTGGGATGTAATTTGTTATTTATGAAATGACAAATATAAGACATTATTATTTTGCTGATTTTATAAAATAAGATAAAGTTATGTTTTGACACATACTCAAGAGTGTTAGTAATATTGCTTAGTCCATAAACTGTTACCAACGAAAGAAGAGTCAGGGGAACCCTGCCGGACAAACTCTTCTGATACAGTTTAAAATAGATATTCGCAGTCTTAGGGTTGATTGGGCAATCGAATCCGATTATGACTGTTAGATCGAACCATGTGATGCTGGTCTCGGGGCATGGGAGTTGGACTCTGTGGTTGATCTAGACATGCTCGCAACATGTTGAATAGACCATGTGACTGATTAGGTTAGAGTAAAAACCGTTTACACAACTCTAAACCTAATCATCACAACTTAAGTATATTTGTATAATTATCTTAATCCTGAAGTGAATGCATAGCTCAACTTAGTATCTCATGATCTTTGATTCACCAATGAGATTAGTTCACAGTTATTGAACGACATCTCGGTCATTGGGATCATGACAATATTAAGTTGGAGTTATGTGATTCACAGATATGGAATTCGTAAGAAATAATATCACCTCATGCTTTATTGACGGGTGTGTGAATAAATAAACCAGGCCTGGTATTCAATGATGATATTCATTGATTAAGACATCGTGACATGTACGAGACATCTTACGAACGTTTGTCTTTCTTATTCACAGTCATATAAAGGAGTTGAGGAAATAATGATTGGAATGGTAAAACGGTAATATTATATATACCATTCTGATCACTGATATTTACGAAGGATAATAATGCATTTACACTGTGGACCGTGTGATAAATTGTATCAACACCAAAAGAAAAATTAGCGCACATGAATCGAGAGATTATTCGGCATCGAACTTTTAGTGGAGTTGTACGATGTCGGAATTAAATATGTCGATAACTTATAGGGATGAGTTAGTCGAATATTGTAATTCCATAGCTTTGTTCATGTGGGTCCATTCGGTCTCAAGGCTAGCTCTAATAAATGGGAAAAACAGAAACTGATGTTCAATACATAATTATGTTTAAATTCCTTGTATTATTTTTCATTTATTTGATAATTGAAAAATAAAAGGAATGAGTTTTGAATTTCGAAATTAATAGAGATTAATTTAAATTCAAAATAAAATTTAAACATGATTTTATTTGGCAACTAAAGGAAAGAGAAAGGTGATAAATTATTTTGGGAAAAATTCGGAAATCCCTTGCCACAAGGGGATTTCGAATTTTGCTCCAAAAAGGGGAAGGAAAATTCAGAAATCCCTAAGCCATGTAGGGATTTTCGGATTTCAATCCAAGGGTTAAGGAGAAATTCGAAAATCGCATCTAGGGTTTGAGTTTTTGAATTTCCTCCTACATAAGGATATTATTGAAAACCCTAGAGAAGAGTCTCTAAGAGAGAAAAAATATATCACATTTTTTCCTTAGGGTGGCCGGATTTTGTAGAGACAAAATAGAAGGAAACTGTCTATACTTACTGGTAATCCGCTGGCATTCCTGCTCGTTGGAAGTTCTTTCTTGTTGCTTCGGCTCTCATGCCAAAACCTGTTTCATGGAAATAGGTATTAACCACCTATTTCAAGCATCAAAATTTCTCATACTTGGATTCCTAAATCCAATTTCAACTCATTTTCGAACTTAACCCCTCTAAGCCGAATTCTAGCTCAAGAGGTAATTTACACATATTTGTGTATCTCGGTTTATGAATCTTAATCTATTCATTTCCGAGCTTTAAAACTGTTATCCATTCTCTAGAATCGGATTACTAACTCATTACTTACTAACTAGAATTTAGGAAATTTCGGCAGAGTTTCGCCTTAATTTTTCTCGTTTCTCGAGTTTTCAATGACTCGTTTTACTTCTGATTTCGGTACCTGTAGTCCATATTCACATTCCTGAACACAAATGGCTACATAAATTGAACAAAAATACATTTCCTCCATTTCTAGGGATTTTCGGATTTTTAGTGCAAATCCAAAAAAAAATTGTTCGATCCTTTCAATACTTGCACATTAAACTCCTATCACAGTCCCCGACAAAACCTCGGTTTCGTTTTTCAGTTTTACGGATTTTTTCCGAGATGAGTTACTATTCATAAGAACAAAAAAGCAAGCAGTTTCTCATGAAAAATCCGAAATCTTACCTTGAAAAGTTGAGATTCTCCGCTAGAATGCCTCGGGTTATGTTTCTACCGGACTGAACGGAAGAAATTTCGGCAAAAACGGGTGATTCCTTGATTTTCCCTTGATTTTCTCTCTTTTCTCTCTCTCTTTCTTCTTGGTTGGCCACTCTTTAGAAAATAGAACACTTTGTGTTCTAGGGGGCGTTTGGTATGGGGTAATCATAAGGGTGGGAATGGGAATCTTTCAGATTCCCACGTTTGGTACAATTATTAGACTTTTTTAAAACCCGGGAAAGTGAAACCCATGGGTTTCACATTACCCCATTTTGGGGTAATCCTAATCCCACCCAATAGGGTGTTATTCAAATTCCCAGGAATCTCAAAATCATGGGAATCTCATAATAATTTTTATTATTATTATAATATTAATAATAATTATTAATAATAATTATTATTATTATAATATTAATTATTATAATTATAATATTAATAATATAATATTATATAATAATAATATTATATTATAATATTAATATAATTATGTAATTATAATTATAATTAATTAATTTATAATTATATTATTAATATAATTATTATTAATAATAATAATAATTAATAGTAATATTATTATAATTTAATTTTAATAATATATAATAATAAATAAATATATAATAATTAAAATTATTATTATTATATTATATTAATAATTATATTATAATTATAAAATTATATTATAATAGTATATTATAATAATAATATTATAATAATTATAATTAGATAATTATAATTATTATTAATTAATAATTATTATAATTATAATTATAATAATAGTAATAATATATAATTATAATTATAATTAAATAGTAGTAATAATAATAATAATATAATAATTATTTTATTATTATTATAATTATAATAATAATTATATAATTTATAATTATAAATTAATAATAATAATTATTATTATTATTATTATTATTATTCATTTAAAAAAATATTTTTTAATTCACAACATTCCCATGCACAACCAAACACAGTAATGTAATATTCCTAGGAATTGAGAAAGATTCATGTATAGAACCAAACACTATAATGTATTATTCCTAGGAATCATATTACCCTCCATCACTTTCCTGGGAATATGATTCCTTATGATTACCCCATACCAAACGCCCCCCTAATGTGCTTCCGTAGGCCACTTTTAATGTAATATGCATATTATATTTATATTTCTAAAAATATCTCACATTACTTTCTAAAATTAAATTAGAGAAATAACTTTAATTCCCATAATTTAATTCTACTAATTCTAATTAAGTTTAACACTTAATTTAAGTGGTTCTGTGTTCCCCACATTTTTCTTGTCGAGACCAAACTGTCCGTTTTTCAAAACGAGTCTCTTTCCGGTACCGATAATTTCACACCCGGTACAGGTTCTATACTGCTTTTCTGGACTGCCGAGGACCCTGGGTCAAATTTCTCATATTCAACCCATTTCTCTTGGGTATCTCAATAGTCAATTACTTTTTCTGAAATTTTCATTTTAAACGATCTAGAATTGCCCAAAACGCGTACCCTCGCGGTACTCATTTTTTTTACAGTTTCCCACTTTAACTGGCTCGGGAAAATTCTGTTTCAGAAACTTTTGCTATTTTTCTTACTTCTAATATTTATACTCTTTTTCTAACTGGTCATTTGGTCATTTACCAAATATTTCAGTTTCTCATAACTAAAATATACCCGTTAAAATTTCTAACTTTTAACCGATATTTCACTATTCACAACTGATATTTACGAATTTTCTCTGTAAAAATATTTGTCTTATAACTTTACACTTTTTGTGTGATTTTACCCCGTATATAAAGTTTCTACATAACACTTTCCTGATTACATCAATATTTCTACTACTTTCTCTTTCGGGAATAATTACGGTCAAATACCGGACTGTCCGAATTTGACTTAATATTTTCCCGGTCATTACAGAGGTAAGCAAGTTACCTAACCGGTATACTGAGGAAACACATATCGTCACTGTTGATGATGGTAAGGAGGATCCGTTGACCTTTAAGGCTACGATGGATAATTTGATAAGGAAAAGTGGCAAGCATCTATGAAACTTGAGCTAGAGTCCATGTACTCTAACTCAGTCTGGCAATTTGTAGATCTACCCGAAGGGGTAAAACGCATTGGATGCAAGTGGATCTTCAAGAGAATAAGATAAGCGGATGGAAAAGTAGAGACTTATAAAAGCAAGGCTAGTGGTTAAGGGTTACACCCATAAAGAGGGAGTTGACTATGAGGAAACTCTCTCACCGGAGGCCATGCTTAAGTCCATCCGAATACTCTTAGCCATAACAACATATTTTGAATATGAGATATGGCAGATGGATGTCAAGACAGCTTTTCTGAATGGCTATCTTGAGGGAACCATCTATATCGATCAGCCATAGGGTTACATAGAGAAAGGCCTAAAGCAGAAAGTCTGCAAACTGTAGAGATCCATTTATGGATTGAAGCAGACTTCTAGATCATGGAATATCAGGTTTGATGAGGCTATTAAATCTTATAGATTTGAGCAAAACCAAGATGTTTCAAATGAAAGAAAAGAAGATGTTCTTATTCTTTACAAGCCCGAATATATGATATTCAGTGGGAGTAGTTAGTCATTGTCAGTTGAACTCAAGATTTGATCATTGAGTGGTCGTGTAGTGTATCCTTAAGTATATAAGGAAAATAAAGAAACTATAAGATAATTTAGTCAGTGAAAGAGTTGTCTTTCACTGGATACATAGACTTTGACTATAAGTCATACATGGATTTTGAGAGTCAACATCCAAGTCTGTGTTCACACTAGGTGAAGGAGTCATGACAAGAAAGGTTGTTGGCAAAGTGTGATTGCTAATTTTATCATTAAGAGTTAATGCGTAGCAGCTTGTCAAGCAGCAAAAGAAAGCAACCTGACTCTAGAAAAATTCTTAACTGATCTGGAAGTTGTTCCAGACATAGATCAGTCATAGACACCTAGAAAGTTTCAGGATTTGAGACATATCCTACCTGCTTTAGGACAAGTGGGAGATTGTTGGGAATGGTGTCCTAGAAGCATAAGATGTAATAGGACATTTATTATTTATTTAATAAAAGAGTTTATTCATTATTTTATGTGCATATATTTATGAATATTTTATGAATATCAATGAAAATTCCATGATTATTTATGTAACCTTAAACATTGTATATAAGTGTTATATACGTGAGGATAAAGTTTAAGGATAATAATCAAAAAGCAATGTTCATAATGAATTTAATTAAAGTTCGGAATCTTTAATTAAAACATTATTAATACATGTCATTCCCATTTAGAATGGAACAGTATTATCCGCGCTATTAATATGGTGAGATATTGAATGAGTGTATTTTGCATAATGAGATTATGTGGAACAAGGACACAGACACAATATTAATTTCTAATAATTTCCGTTAAGTATAGAAATTCTAATTGAGTCTACCGATGGTCATATATAGAATGATCTTAATCCTGAGTTCTTAACAAACTCCTATATATAGATTTGTGTCTTTTGATTTACTCGGTACGGATTCTGAGACCCTGAATCCTATTCCTTGTATTTTGGAGACATGATGAAGTAGGTAGCTGGGAATGTTATTATACGCGATGGTCCATTCCTTCTTGAGAAAGAAGTAGATAAATAATTCTCTTGAGGGTTGATTCGGTACTTGGACCAGTAGGAGCTCCGATTCATGAATGTGTTTTATGAATCACTGTCCATTAGAGAATCAATGGTACTCAAGGATAAAGATATAATTAGAGAGGTTAACGGATTCCACCTATCTCTAATTATGAATAATTTATGGAGGATTGATCTATATGCAATGACTATATCGAATGGACACTTCACAGTTTAGAAGTAATTTATATCTATAATTTTGAAAGTGCATTTCCAAGTTTATAGTGGAGTAACTATTGGAATTAATAGAATTAATTAATTAATTAAAGTGTTTAATTGATTATTAATTTTATTGGAGCTCGGAATTATAGGTCCATTAGTCCCCGCGTCGTCCTAGTAATTCTACTAGACACAGAGGACAAAATGGGAATTTTAGAATTACGGAATTCTAAAATTAAACACTCGGAAATAATTAATTGAGAATTAATTATTATTTAAATAATGTGATTATTTAAATTTGTATTTGAACACATCTAGATTTATCCATTTGAACTTATTTGATAAGTTGTTCAATTTAGAATTCAAATTAATTTAAGTTTGACTTAAATTCGAATTTGAATCAGAATTAAAATTGGACTACTGGATAAAATATCTTCCTTCCTTATCTAAAATAGGCGCCACACATAGGGATAAACCCTACTAGTGTGGCTGGCCATTTTAAGGATAAGGGGAAGGGAGTTTTTGTTCCAAAAATTCAAATAGGAGATAATTAATAAGCTTTATCTTAGAGATAGAGATTGGATTCCTTTTAGAAGTTTGACTTCTACTCTCAAAAGATGATTTTTTAGAGAGAATTTTCGGAATTGTTTTTGGCCCTAATTTTAGAGGTGGCCGAAATTTCTCTATAGAAATTTTGAAACAATTTTTTCAGCCCTAAAGGTTAAGGCTGGCCGAATTTCTCAAGTAGAGAGGAAGGAAAAATTTTTCTCCAAAAATTCCACATCGTGCATGCGTTGGTGTTTGTAGAAATTTGAGTGTTTATTGTAACCCGTTTTGTCTCATGTGTGCCCACACACACGTCTTCGTGGATTCTAGGAATTGATGTGGAAGACATTGGTTTTCTAAACACAAAGTTTTGGAGCAAGGATTGTTCGAGGTCAAAGAACTCAAGTTATCAACTGAATCGGCCTCCAGGTATTTTTCTGAATTGAGTTCTTATTCAATGAATTAATGAGATTAATTTATTCGTGCATAAATTAATATAATCTATAGAGTATCTCAAAGGTTTTATGAAAATTTTTGTTATACATGATCCGCCTTTCCGCTGCACTTCCGCATACGAATTCGATTCGGGAACCAACAAACCTCAGCCTGGATAACTGATTCAGGAGCAACTAATCATGTTTGTTTCTCTTTCCAGAGTCTTAGTTCTTATACCGAGCTAGCCGATGGGGACTACACGATGAAAGTAGGAAATGGTGCAAGAGTTTCGGCGAAAGCAGTGGGAGAAGTTAGACTTCGTTTTAGGGAAAATAAATTTTTAGTTTTGAACAATGTTTATTTTATTCTAGACATTCGTAGAAATTTGATTTCTGTGGCCAAATTATTTGAACAATTATTTAAAGTTTATTTTGATAATGAATTTGTTCATATTTCTCGAAATGGTTTAAATATTTGTTCTGGACGTCTGGATGATGGTTTATATTGTATAAAACCAATACCTAACTCACTGCTTAATACTGAAATGTTCAGAGTTGCCGAACCTAAGAATAAAAAGCAAAAAATTTCTCACGATAACAATACATATCTGTGGCATCTTAGGCTTGGTCATATTAACCTAAATAGGATTGAAAGACTGGTAAAGGATGGTCCTTTGCGTGAGCTAAAAGTTGGTGAGCTTCCAGTCTGTGAATTTTGTTTGGAGGGTAAAATGACCAAGAGACCTTTTACAGCAAAAGGAGAAAGAGCTACGGAACCCCTTCAGTTGATACATTCGGATGTATGTGGACCGTTAAATGTCCAAGCTAGAGGAGGTTACGAATATTACGTCACTTTTATTGACGACTATTCGAGATGTGGTTATGTTTACCTGATGCAACGGAAATCTGAAACTTTTGGAAAGTTTAGAGAAATCTGAGCAGAAGTTGAAAAACAATTAGGTAAACCAATCAAGACACTTCGATCAGATCGAGGGGGTGAATGCTTGGACCAAGACTTCTGGGATTTCTTGATTGAAGAAATTGTAGTATCCCAATTGACTGCACCCGGTACACCACAGCAGAATGGTGTGGCCAAAAGGAGAAATCGGACTTTGCTTAACATGATGAGATCAATGTTGAGTTATTCTTCACTGCCTACTTCATTCTGGGGTTATGCCCTAAAAACAGCTGCCTACATTCTGAATAGAGTACCATCTAAGTCTGTACCTACAACACCCTTAGAGTTATGGTGCGGTCGAAAACCTAGTTTGAGACACGTGCGCATATGGGGTGTCCAGCACATGTGCTGAAGGGAAAGACTGGGAAGTTGGAACCCAAGTCAGAAGTATGTATGTTTGTAGGATATCCCGGTGGGACAAAAGGAGGTTTCTTTTATAGTGCTGAAGATCAAAAGGTTTTTGTATCGACAAATGCCACATTTCTGGAGCATGACTATATGATAGATTTTAAGCCCAGAAGTAAGATAGTATTAGAATAGTTACTTTCCGACGAGATCGGATCACAATCGACAAGAGTTGTCGGACCACTCAGAGAAAAGACAACAGTTCCTAATCAGACTCCAGCGGCACCTCGTCGTAGTGGGAGGGTAAGCAGGTTACCCGACCGTTATACCGGGGAAGCCCAAATCGTCACTGCTGATGACGGTAAGGAGGATCCATCAACCTTTAAGGATGCGATGGATGATTCTGATAAGGAAGAATGGCAAGCAGCTACGAAACTCGAGATGGAGTCTATGCACTCTAACTCAGTCTGGCAACTTGTAGATCTACCCGAAGGGGTAAAACCCATTGGATGCAAGTGGATCTTCAAGTGAAAGAGAGGAGCGGATGGAAAAGTAGAGACTTTTAAAGCAAGGCTAGTGGCTAAGGGTTATACCTAAAAGGAGGGAGTTGACTATAAGGAAACTTTCTCGCCAGTAGCCATGCTTAAGTCCATCCGGATACTCCTGGCCATTGCAGCATATTTTGACTATGAGATATGGCAGATGGACGTCAAGACAGCTTTTCTGAATGGCTATCTTGATGAAACCATCTATGTGGATCAGCCAGAGGGTTACATAGAGGAAGGGCAACGGCAGAAAGTCTGCAAACTGCAAAGGTCCATTTATGGACTGAAGCAGGCTTCTAGATCATGGAACATCAGGTTTGATGAGGCTGTAAAGTCTTATGGATTTGATCAAAACATTGATGAACCATGTGTCTACAAGTACAAGAAAGAAGAGAAAGTTGTCTTCTTAATTCTTTACGTCGATGACATCCTACTCATTGGGAATGATGTGGGAATGATGACAGATGTAAAGGAGTGGTTAGCCAGCCAATTCCAAATGAAAGATTTAGGAGAGGCAAGCTATGTTCTTGGGATCAAGATTATTCGAGATCGTAAGAAAAAGCTTTTGGCGTTATCACAAGCATCTTATATAGACAAAGTGTTGTCTAGGTATTCGATGCAAAACTCGAAGAAAGGGAATTTGCCTTCTAGGCATGGTATTCATCTTTCTAAGGATCAATGTCCAAAGACCCCACAACAGGAAGAAGATATGAGACGGTATCCCTACGCTTCGGCTGTGGAAAGCCTTATGTATGCCATGTTGTGTACAAGACCAGATATCTGCTATGCAGTGGAAGTAGTCAGTCGCTACCAATCCAACCCAGGATTGGATCATTGGGTTGCAATAAAGTGTATTCTCAAGTATCTTAGGAGAACGAGAAACTATATGTTGGTATATTCCGGAGAAGATCTGTCTCTCATCGGATACACAGATTCTGATTTCCAATCAGATAGAGATAGTCGACGGTCGACATCTGGATCTGTGTTCACTCTTAATGGAGGAGCCGTGGTATGGAGAAGTGTAAAGCAAAAGTGTGTTGCTGACTCTACCATGGAAGCTGAATATGTTGCAGCTTGTGAAGCCGCAAAAGAAGCTACATGGCTCAGGAAGTTCTTAACTGATCTGGAAGTTGTTCCAGATATGGATAAGCCAATTGAGCTCTACTGTGACAACAGTGGAGCGGTGGCTAATTCAAAAGAACCTAGAAACCATAAGAGTGCGAAACATATAGAAAGGAAATATCACCTGATCAGAGACATTGTGGATAGAAGCGATGTAGCGGTTCTGAAGATCGCGTCGGAGGACAACCTTGCTGACCCGTTCACTAAGACATTGCCATTGAATGTTTTTGATTGGCACTTAGATGGATTTGGGATTAAAGACATGACACACCTGCATTAGGACAAGTGGGAGATTGTTGGGAATAGTGTCCTGAAAGCATGAGATGTAAAAGGATATTTATTATTTATTTAATAAAATAGATTATTCATCATTTTATGTGCATATATTTATGAATATTTCATGAATATCAAATAAAATTCCTTGATTATTTATGTAACCTTAAACATGGTATATAAGTGTTATATACGAGAGGATAATGTTTAAGGATAATAATCAAAAGTAATTGTTCATAATGAATTTAATTAAAGTTCAGAATCTTTAATTAAAACATTATTAATACATGTCATTTCCATTTAGAATGGAACGGTGTTATCCGCACTGTTAATATGGCGAGATATTGAATGAGTGTATTTCGCATAATGAGATTATCTGGAACTTGGACGCAAACACAATATGAATTTCTAATAATTTCCGCTAAGCATAGAAATTCTAATTGAGTCTACCGATGGTCATAAATAGAATGATCTTAATCCTGAGTTCTTAACAAACTCCTATTTATGGATTTGTGTCTTTTGATTTACTTGGTATGGATTCTGAGACCCTGAATCCTATTCCTTGTATTTTGGAGACATAATGAAATAGGTAGCTGGGAATGTTATTATATGAGATGGAATCCATTCCTTCTTGAGAGAGAAGCAGATAAATAATTCCCTTGAGTGTTGATTCGGTACTTGGATTAGTAAGAGCGCTTTGGCTCATGAATGTGTTTTATGAATCACTATCCATTAGAGAATCAATGGTACTCAAGGATAAAGATGTAATTAGAGAGGTTAACGGATTCTACCTGACTCTAATTATGAATTATTTATGGAAGATCGATCTATATGCAATGTCTATATAAAATGGACACTTCACAGTTTAGAAGTAATTAATGTCTATAATTCCGAGAGTGCAATTCCAAGTTTATAGTGGAGTAACTATTGGAATTAATAGAATTGATTAATTAATTAAAGTGTTTAATTAATTATTAATTTTTTGGAGCTCAGAATTATAGGTCCATTAGTCCCCGCATCGTCCTTGTAATTCTACCAGACACAAAGGGCAAAATGGGAATTTTAGAATTACGGAATTCTAATATTAAATACTCGAAGAATAATTAATTGAGAATTAATTATTATTTAAATAATGAGATTATTTAAATTTGAATTTGAACATATCTAGATTTATCCATTTAATCTTATTTGATAAGTTGTTCAATTTAGAATTCAAATTAATTTAAGTTTGACTTAAATTCGAATTTGAATCTGAATTAAAATTGGACTACTGGATAATGGATAAAATATCTTCCTTCCCTATCTTATTTAGGCGCCACACACAGGGATAAAACCCTAGTGTGTGGCCGGCCACCTAAATTATAAGGGGAAGGGATTTTTTGTTCCAAATTCAAAATTGGAGATAAGGATATGATCCTAGTTTGAAGTTTGGCTTCTACTCTTTAAATATGAGATAGATAGAAAATTGTGGTAACAATTTTTGAAACACTTTTCAGCCCTAGAGAAAGAGTGTGGCCGAAATCTCATATAGAAAAAAGTGAGTGAAAATTTTTCTCTCCAAAAAATTCCACATCGTGCATGCGTTGGTGTTTGTGGAAATTCGAGTGTTTAAGAAACCGTTTTGTCTCACGTGTACCCACACACATGTCTACGTGGAATCAAGGAATTGACGTGGAATACTTTGGTGTTCTAAACACAAAGCTTGGTGCTAGGACTGTTCGTGGTCAATGAAAATCAAGATATCATCCGAGTCGGCTACAAGGTATTTTTTCGGTTGATCCTTGAATCTTATAAATTAATGAGATTAAGTGATTGGTGCATAAATTAATATAATTTATAGAGTATCTCAAAAGTTTTATGAAAATTTTTGTTATACACGATCCGCTATTCCGCTGCGTTTCCGCCGCCGAATTCGATTCGGCAACCAACAATTGGTATCAGAGAGGACTATAGACGATATTAATTTATGCTTCGATTATTTGATAATCATGATTGATATTAAATATATGATATTTAATTAGTATGTATGTGATGAGTAGGCACTTGCATTTATGGATGTTTATTTCTATTCATGATGATGAATGTATGGATGATGGATTTGGTCGTTAATTATGTGGTTCCATGGATCGGTTATATTCATTCGTTAATAAATTATTTGTAATTTAATTCGGGATTAGAATTATTGTAATTCTAGGATTTGGATAGAATTAGGGTTTTGATTTTGAATCAAGAAGGAGGCCTTGAAGATCATGTTTGAGGCCTTCAAAGAAGCCTAGAAAACTGCCTAGAAAGTTCCAGAAACGCGGCCCAGACGCGTCCAGGACGCGGCCCAGGCGCGTCCAGGCCGCGCCCCAACGCGCCCCAGCGCGCGGCCAGGCCACGACCCAACGCGTGGCCAGGCCGTGGCCCAGCGCTGCTGGCGGCCCAGGTTCGGGATTTGATCCCGAACGGGCCCGAAGGTTTCCAAAACCCTCGTAAAGCGTGCCAACGAGCCCGGAAAAGTTCCGGATCCCAAGGAAGGTGAAAACCAACCCGGAGACAAAGAATGAAGCCGAAGAATAAAGAATTCAAGAATCGAAGACCCGTTGATGTAACAGAAGAACATAATTATTGTAATTATTTATTTATTCGATTCGATTAAGTTGTAATTTATTTTTCCATGGGACCCGGTCAAATACATCTCAATAGTTGATTGCATATATTTATATTTTATGTTGATAATTATATATTATATATGTCCATGCATATTACATGCCATATAGATTGTGCCAACTCATATGTTTATATAACATGCCATGCATACACGCGCAATTGTTATTGTTTATTTTATTTATTATAAAAGTGTTTTAGAAAAATAAAATAAAATAAGAACCATGCGCTGTAAATCGATTTAATATGATTAAATTGATTTTATGTTGCAAAATTGATTTGCAAAATAATGTTACATGTGAAATTGAATTTAAAAGTTAAATTTTTGAATTTCACATATCCGAAAAATAAATTGTTTATTTTTCAATTTGAAAATCATGAGATGTTTTTCAAACAAAATACATGTTTGCGAAATAATGAGTTGGAGAGGGTTGTATGACAATACGATCCACTAGTCTCCGCCGTTAGCGCAACACCGTGAGATCCGGAAAGGGGCTTTGCGGTGACATTGAATCGCCCTCCTAAAGGAGAGTATCCTTGCCGAATCAATAACAAGGTTGGCTTCCCAGAGATAAGATTTCAGGATGTATTTCCGAATTGACTACCCAAAGGTAGCAATCTGGAGTTAAGTCTATGGGATCTGAAACGGCGGGTTACACTCATAAAATATAATCAAATATGTTGGTTATATTTTGACTGAAAATAACGGTAGTTAATAAATATGAAAATATGAGATATTTTGACTATATTTATTAACTGAGAAGAGTCTCGGTCTAATTGGCAAATAACTTGACTACCCAAAGGTACACTTTATATGTGAAAAATTGGATTATCGTTGACACCTAAAATTAAAACATGATTTATGTATTTTTCGTGTGCATCATGCATCATATTTAATTGTGCCTAAATACATGCCTTGATATTCATGCACATAAATTGATTAGATGAATATTCTATTTATTTCCAGCAATATGTCGAATCCCATTATCACACTACTAGCGACTGAAAAATTAGACGGTGATAATTATGCTAAGTGGAAGAGTAACATGAACATACTATTGGTCTGCGAAGACTATAAGTTTGTCCTAGCGGAGGAATGTCCTCCTGAACCCGCGGCTAATGCATCCAAAACCGCAAGGGAGCCTTTTGATCGCTGGATCAAGGCCAACAATAAAGCAAAGTGCTTTATGCTGGCCAGCATGAGCGATGTGCTTCGCAAGAAGCATGAGGAGATGGAGACTGCTTATGAGATAATGGAGTCTCTAGAAGCCATGTTCGGCGCTCCTTCTGAAAAGGCTCATTTGGATGTCGTAAGGGCTTTCATGAATGACAAGATGAAGAAAGGTTCTTCAGTCAAGGCACATGTTTTGAACATGATTGATCACCTCCACGATGCGGAGCTCAATGGTGCCAGAATCGATGAAGCCACCCAAGTTTCATCTTGGAAAGCCTGTCCTCTGACTTTCATGAGTTCGTAAACAACTTTGTTATGACCAAGAAAAAGTGCAATCTCACTGAACTCATGAATGACCTGCAAAATTTCGAATCCACCAACAAAAGAAGGGGAGGAGAAGCAAATGTTGTAGTTGCAGGAAGTTCTAGTAAAAACAAAAGGAAAAACCAGAACCAAGGAAGAGGAAAGAAAGGAAAGAACAAGAGACCCAAGAAAGCAAAGGGCCCCATCCAGAAACCCAAAGGAAAATGTTTCCACTGCAATGGCGAAGGGCACTGGAAGAGAAACTGTAACAAGTATCTCGAGGAGCTGAAAAAGAAAAAGGAACAAGGTAAATCAGATTTACTAGTCCTTGAAACATGTTTAGTAGAGGGTGATACCTCAGCCTGGATAACTGATTCAGGAGCAACTAATCATGTTTGTTTCTCTTTGCAGAGTCTTAGTTCTTACACCGAGCTAGCCGATGGGGACTACACGATGAAAGTAGGCAATGGCGCAAGAGGTTCGGAGAAAGCAGTAGGAGAAGTTAGACTTCGTTTTAGGGAAAATAAAATTTTTAGTTTTGAACAATGTTTATTTTATTCCAGACATTCATAGAAATTTGATTTCTGTGGCCAAATTATTTGAACAATTATTTAAAGTTTATTTTGATAATGAATTTGTTCATATTTCTCGAAATGGTTTAAATATTTGTTCTGGACGTCTGGATGATGGTTTATATTGTATAAAACCAATACCTAACTCACTGCTTAATACTGAAATGTTCAGTGTCGCCGAACCTAAGAATAAAAAGCAAAAGATTTCTCACGATAACAATACATATCTGTGGCATCTTAGGCTTGGTCATATTAACCTAAATAGGATTGAAAGACTGGTAAAGGATGGTCCTTTGCGTGAGCTAAAAGTTAGTGAGCTTGCAGTCTGTGAATCTTGTTTGGAGGGTAAAATGACAAAGAGACCTTTTACAGCAAAAGGAGAAAGAGCTACGGAACCCCTTCAGTTGATACATTCGGATGTATGTGGACCGTTAAACGTCCAAGCTAGAGGAGGTTACGAATATTACATCACTTTTATTGACGACTATTCGAGATATGGTTATGTTTACCTGATGCAACGGAAATCCGAAACTTTTGGAAAGTTTAGAGAATTCCGAGCAGAAGTTGAAAAACAATTAGGTAAACCAATCAAGACACTTCGATCAGATCGAGGGGGTGAATACCTGGACCAAGAGTTCTGGGATTTCTTGATTGAAGAAGGTCTGGTATCCCAATTGACTGCACCCGGTACACCACAGCAGAATGGTGTGGCCGAAAGGAGAAATCGGACTTTGCTTGACATGATGAGATCAATGTTGAGTTATTCTTCACTGCCTACTTCATTCTGGGGTTATGCCCTAAAAACAGCTGCCTACATTCTGAATAGAGTACCATCTAAGTTTGTACCTACAACACCCATAGAGTTGTGGTGCGATCGAAAACCTAGTTTGAGACACGTGCGCATATGGGGGTGTCCAGCACATGTGCTGAAGGGAAAGACTGGGAAGTTGGAACCAAAGTCAGAAGTTTGTTTGTTTGTAGGATATCCCGGTGGGACAAAGGGAAGTTTCTTTTATAGTCTTGAAGATCAAAAGGTGTTTGTATCGACAAATGCCACATTTTTGGAGCATGACTATATGATAGATTTTAAGCCCAGAAGTAAGATAGTATTAGAAGAGTTACTTTCCGATGAGATCGGACCACAATCGACAAGAGTTGTCAGACCACTCAGAGAAAAGACCACAGTTCCTAATCAGACTCCAGCGGCTCCTCGTCGTAGTGGGAGGGTAAGCAGGTTACCCGACCGTTATACCGGGGAAGCCCAAATCGTCACTGCTGATGACGGTAAGGAGGATCCATCAACCTTTAAGGATGCGATGGATGATTCTGATAAGTAAGAATGGCAAGCAGCTATGAAACTCGAGATGGAGTCTATGCACTCTAACTCAGTCTGGCAACTTGTAAATCTACCCGAAGGGGTAAAACCAATTGGATGCAAGTGGATCTTCAAGAGAAAGAGAGGAGCGGATGGAAAAGTAGAGACTTTTAAAGCAAGGCTAGTGGCTAAGGGTTATACCCAAAAGGAGGCAGTTGACTATGAGGAAACTTTCTCGCCAGTAGCCATGCTTAAGTCCATCCGGATACTCCTGGCCATTGCAGCATATTTTGACTATGAGATATGGCAGATGGACATCAAGACAGCTTTTCTGAATGGCTATCATGATGAAACCATCTATATGGATCAGCCAGAGGGTTACATAGAGGAAGGCCAACAGCAGAAAGTCTACAAATTGCAAAGGACCATTTATGGACTGAAGCAGGCTTCTAAATCATGAAACATCAGGTTTGATGAGGCTGTAAAGTCTTATGGATTTGATCAAAATATTGATGAACCTTGTGTCTAAAAGTACAAGAAAGAAGAGAAAGTGAACCATGCGCTGAAAATTGATTTAATATGATTAAATTGATTTAAGTTGCAAAATTGATTTGCAAAATAATGTTACATGTGAAATTAAATTTAAGAGTTAAATTTTGGAATTTCACATATCCGAAAAATAAATTGTTTATTTTTCAATTTGAAAATCATGAGATGTTTTTCAAACAAAATACATATTTGCAAAATAATGAGGGGGAGAGGGTTGTATGACAATACGACCCACTGGTCTCCATCATTAGTTCAACACCGTGAGATTCGAAAGGGGCTTCGCGGCGGCACCGATTCCGCACTCCCTACGGAAAGTGTTCTTTCGGATCAATAACAAGGTTGACTTCCTAGAGATAGGATTCAAGGATGTATTTCCGGTTTGACCTACCCTACGGCGGCACTCCGGAGTTAAGTCTGTAGAATCTGAAATGATGGGTTACACTCATGGAGATATAATCAAATGGTTGATTATATTTTTGACCAAAATTAGCGGTAGTTAGTAAATATGAAAATATGAGATATTTTGATTATATTTATTAATTGAGAAGGTCTCGGTTCAATTTGCGATATTTTGACCTACCCTACGGCGGCACTATATTCGTGGTAAATTGAATTATCGTTGGCACCAAAAATTAAAACATGATTTATGTATTTTTCATGTGCATCATGCATCATATTTAATTGTGCCTAAATTAACATGCCTTGATATTCATGCACATAAATTGATTAGATGAATATTCTATTTATTTCCAGCAATATGTCGAATCCCATTATCACACTACTAGCGACTGAAAAATTAGACGTGATAATTATGCTAAGTGGAAAAGTAACATGAACATACTATTGGTCTGCGAAGACTATAAGTTTGTCCTAGTGGAGGAATGTCCTCCTGAACCCGCGGCTAATGCATCCAAAACCGCAAGGGAGCCTTTTGATCGCTGGATCAAGGCCAACAATAAAGCAAAGTGCTTTATGCTGGCTAGTATGAGTGATGTGCTTCGCAAGAAG
>JACAGA010000003.1:15100491-15127475 GCA_029231665.1 Morus indica | reverse complement strand
TTAACTTGAATTAAAATCGAATGTGCGAACAGTATGAAAATGGAAGTTTAGGGTTAGTTTCAGTTTCAACTTTCAAGTTTTGAATCAAAGAGACAATAGATAATAGGAAATTCATTGCAATGGTGACTTAGGATGTGAAATCTATTTCTACATTATATGATTTATTTATATATATTTTGTACAAAATCCTTTTTAAAATGTTTCATGATTTTGCTTTTATCAACATTTGTCTTCAATTTTATTCCAGGTCAATTTAGAATAATGTTCGGCAAGAAACAAAATAAAATAATAAAAAAATCTGTCTCTCTCTTTCTTAGTTAAATATATTAATTTTCCGTCAACTTTCCCTCGATTATTTAAAAAATTAAGGGGCAAGTTAACACACAAGTAACAACTCAGGGGGCAAGTTGACTTAAAATCAATAGTTTGAGAAGCACTTATAAAAATATAAATAGTGTCATGTCATCAATTTATTAATTTTATAATTATAGAGATATTTTAAATTGAGGTATATAATTTAGAGAGTGAAATGAAATCTTTTTAAAATTTATGGGGCATGTATGGATGAGAGATCATGACAACCTGAAAAACTTTTCTTATTTCGAATTTGTTTTTTTCCCAATTTAAATATCAAATTAAATTTTTTTTATATGAGAGAAAATAATGTAATAAAAAAGTTAAATTTAAATTTTTATGAGACAAATAACTATAACAAAAAACTTAAATTTTGATTTATGTTATATACTAATTAATATAATCACGATTTTATTAATATCAAAATTCTACTACTCTCGTAATATTTACAAATTTAGCTGTATTCAAACTCTGCTATATGAATCCGTGATCTTACATCAAAAAATCAATTTAAAAGAAAAAATATGTCTCTCTCTTTCTTAGTTAAATATATTAATTTTCCGTCAACTTGCCCCCGATTATTTAAAAAATTAAGGGGCAAGTTGACACACAAGTAATAACTCAGGGGGCACGTTGACTTAAAATTTATGGGGCATGTATGAAGGAGAGGTCAGGACAACCTGGAAATTTTTTTTTTATTTCGGACGTGTTCTTTTCACAATTCAAATCTCAAATCAAATTTTTTTTTATATAAGAGAAAATACTGTAATAAAAAGGTTAAATTTAAATTTTTATGAGACAAATAACTATAACAAAAAAAACTTAAATTTTGATTTATGTTATATACTAATTAATATAATCACAATTTTATTAATATCAAAATTCTACTACTCATAATATTTACAAGTTTAGCTCTATTCAAACTCTGCTATAAAACTCAAAAAGCCCCCTTAAAAAAAAAAAAAAAAAAAAAAAAAACCCCAACAACGACATATGTGAATCCGTGATCTTACATCAAAAAATCAATTTTAAAAGAAAAAAAGGTGTTGTCGTTTATACCATGAACTTTGCCGTTTCTAAACCCTCTTTTCTCAGATCTTAACCTTATTTGCTTCTTCCTTGCCCCCAGATCTGAGAATATCAAAATCTATCTTCGGAACCATTTACGATTCGTCTCTGAAATTTTTCGAAAGGATGTTGAAGATTCAGGCAAGTCGATCTAAACCCAACTTCTTTGCTTTTTTTAATGGCCTTGGATTTGAACGTACGTCTTTTACTTCTTCTTTTGCTCTGTTTAAGAATAATTTTGTAGCTCACGTTCATTCCAAATCCTCTCCAAAAGACGGCCATACAACCAAAACAAACAATACACACTTCGAGGATTTTAACGTTGAAGCTGCTTTGGATTCCTTTCAGAGGATGCTCCGAACACGTCCTCTTCCTTCTATTGTGGCCTTCACTCAATTGTTGGGTAAACTCGTCAGAACCAAACATTATTCTCTTGTTATTTCTATGTTTAAGCAAATGGTTATGCGAGGAATCAAGCGTAATGATTACGCTTTGAATATTGTGATGAATTGCTTCTGTCATTTGAACCAAATGCCCTCCAGTTTGTGTGTTCTTGGAAATTTAATTAAATCCGGCTATAAACCAGACACGGTAATCATGAATACTCTAATGAAGGGGTTTTTCCTGGAGGGTAAGGTTGTTGAAGTAGAGGAGTACTTTAACAAACTGAAGAAGGAAGGTTGTAAGCCCAATGTGATTACTTTTAACATATTGCTCGATGGGAATTGTAAGATGAGAAACAGTGTTGCTGCTATTTTCTTGCTTAAAAAGATGGAAAGAGAAGAGAACTGCAAGCCTGACGTTGTTTCTTACAGCACAGTTATTGACGGCCTTTGCAAAGAAGGGTTACTTGCTCGTGCTTTGGACCTCTTCTCCATAATGATTAAAAAAGGCGTTGTTCCAAACGTTGTTACGTACAACACCTTGATTCATGGGGTGTGCATAATAGGGAAATTGAAAGCAGCTATGACGTTATTTAATGGAATGGTCGACCGTAATATCTCTCCTAACCTACGAACTTATAGCATCTTGGTCGATGCTTTTTGCAAAGATGGGAGGGTCGCGGAGGCGCAAGGGGTGATAGAAAGTATGATTGAAAGAGGCATCAAGCCAGATGTTGTGACATATGCTTCACTCATGGACGGCTATTGTTTGCGAGGTGAAATTGATGACGCAAGAAAAGTGCTTGATGCGATGATTGAAAATGGTTGTGAAAGTAATGTATATAGTTATAGCATTTTGATAAGCGGATATTGTAAGAAGAGGATGATAGATGAGGCTCTTAGGTTGTTTGAAGAAATGACATCTAAGGGATTAGTTGCAGATGTAGTTACTTATAACTCTCTTATTGATGGTCTGTGTAAATTAGGGAGAACTCAGCCTGCTCGCAATCTGCTTCACGAGATGCAAGCTATTGGGCAGCCCCCAAATATCCAAACATATGCTATTTTACTCAATGGCTTGTGTAAAAACGGAGAGCTTGAAGAAGCAACAATTTTGGTTCAAGATATGGAAGAGAAGGAGTTACCTCTCAATATCGTGATCTACACTACTCTTGTTGGAGGCATGCTCAAAGCTGGAAATCTTGCATCTGCAAAGGATATCTTTTTCAAATTACCATCTAAAGGCTTACAATATAATGTGAGAACTTACAACATAATGATCGATGGACTTCTTAGAGGAGGTCTCGTAGCTGAAGCTCTTAATTTGCACAAGGAAATGGAAGAGAAAGGATGCCCTCCTGACGAATGCACTTACAATCTAATGATCCGGGGCCTTGTTCGCAATGATGAGATATCAAGAGCTTTGCAGTTTAAGGATGAAATGTTGGCAAATGGTTTCTCTGGAGACGATTCAACTTGTGAGTTGTTTGTCGATTTGGTTGCTAAGGGTAAATTAAATCCTTCCTTGCAGTTAGTGGCGCAAAAGATTGTATAAGTTATGTTATTTTACTATGGGAAGATCAATATATTGAACTCCTTTTTTCAGTTAATTTTTATTTACATGATTTGCATTAAGATGTTCTTCTTGTCTTGCGCTCAAAAACTTAAACATTGGAGTTATTCCTGGCTGAAGTGTGGTAAAAGCAGCATGTTGCGTTGATTAGCTTGTCAAATTGCAAGGATCTGCTCAAAGGTTTTTTTATTTTTTATTTTTTTTTTTTTAAGTTTTACATCAGGTTTTTCTCCTTTGCTATACCATCATTAATTCTTATTCTTCAAATTAAATTGAATGACCTCAGTAGATGTTGTAAAGTAATGCATTCTACTTGTGGCGACTTCTCATTATGTTTCCTTAGAAAGTAATCTTGTAGCATTCTACTTGTTATTCAACTTTGTTATTAAAGACATGTTTTGAGTGGGCGATCTCTCATTCTATCCACTGTTTCAAATGATAAACCATTGGAGCATTTTAGGCTCAAGTATGCTCAGTTTTTCGTTTTCTTTACGGAAAGTTTGATCTTTTTGTTGTTTTCTACTGGCTTTGTTTTGTGGTTTGATTCTTGCGGCAATGAAGATATCTTAGCCCTGTACTTTTCCCATTGTTCATGGTTTTGAAAAAGTGTTTTACACTCAACTGCTGGACCCTGAAGTTAGGAGTGTTGGCTGCATGGTGCTGATTGATCGACTTGCGAAATTCGTAGTTATGGATTTTTTTGCATGGTACGTATGTGAACCTGTAAATGGCATAGAAGTTGCAGTGAATATAATGGTTAATATTGAAGTTGTAAATGGCATGGACAAATGGTCTTGTCTGGTGGTTCTAAAGGTTCTGGGTCTTAGACTAAACAGCAAATCAGCACACCAAGTAGAACCTCTCAAATTGCAGGAGAAATCCAAAATTGTATATCACTGTGGATTGATGCACATTTCAATTATCCAGTTAATTTTTTGCCATCTTATTCTTTATTCATCTATTCTTTTTTTTTTTTTTTTTCCATATCAAAATTGTATCCCTTCTGAATCGTCTATTCTTTATTCATTATCTTATTCATATTTATGTAAACCTATTAGATAAATAAATATAGGCATAGAAGTTGCAGTGAATATAATGGCATGGACAAATGGTCTTGTCTGGTGGTTCTGGGTCTTAGACCAAACAGCAAATCACCACACCAAGTAGAACCTCTCAAATTGCAGAAGAAATCCAAAATTGTATATCGCTGTGGATTGATGCACATTTCGGGCCTGTTCTTTTGACGTTTTTGAGTTAGGTAACTTGAGTATAGATTTTAAGTTGAGTTTGAGTTATAACTTGAATTTGAGTTATAACTTGAGTTGAAGTTGTAATTTGAGTTTGTGTTTGGTTGTGTACATTTGAGTTATGGTTTGAGATAAAAATCTTTTTGAGTTTGTGTTTGAGTGAGTCAAAACTTGAATTTATATTTAAATAGTATTTTAATAAAAACTTAATGCTGATGGAAAATTTCAATAGGGTATATGGGTGGGGTTTTATTCATCTTTTCGATGTCAATGCATAGAAAAAAATTATCTCAATCATAATTAAAACGAAAAAGTTATAGCATTTTTAAGAATAGAAAAATACTATTCATTAATTTGAGTTCGAGTTTCTGAACTCGAGTTGAAAAGGAAACTTGAACTCGAGTTTTAGTCCCAAACTCGAGTTTAAATTTAAAAGAACATGAACTCGAATAAAGTTGTAACTCGAGTTATTCACTCAAGAAAGGGACTGCCGAACAGCCCCTTCAATTCTCTAGTTAAATTTTTGCCATTTTTTTTCCCTTCTGGATCGTCTATTCTTTATCTTATTCATATCTTTTTTTTGTCCTCAAATATAATCTGGTGTCAATTAATTCCTTCTTTTTGGTTTTTCTTATTTTTATTTGTAACAGTAGTAGTAGAACTTTTGAAGATATTGTGTGTGGTTAACAATTAATCACTTTAAGCGATCAACAAAAATGAATCATTTTAAGTAAAAAAAAAAAAAAAAATCACTTTAATAATATTTTTTGGAAAAAAAATTCATCACTCTTTTGTTAACAGATTGAAATCATGAACAATCAGCCTATTGGTATCGCTTTTATTAATGAACGAAATCATTATTGTTATCTACTATATGTTTTGTTATACACATTAGTCATAGCACAAGAGAGTTTACGTGAGATGTAGGGGTTATTTTTATTACTAAGTTGGCTTTATTGTAGGGGTTATTGTGAGATTAGCTATAATAAGTTGGCTTTATTTTTATTACTCGTTTTCGTTATTTGTTTCGTATGTTATACGTTCTTAATTTAGGGGTTATTTTTGTAATATTTTTTTAAGAGGATTATAAATATATCTTTATTAGCTGTTGATATAGATAGACTTGAATTATATATTGATGAGCTTGTTGAAATCAAAGTTCTTCCTCTCCAATATTTTGGTTCCCCTAATTAGCTAGCCATGGATCTGTTTCAAGCTTTCCAATTAGTAATATATATATATATATATATATATGTATGTATGTATGTATACATATGCAGGTGGGAGACTTCCGAAAAGCAATGGCTTTTCATGGAGAGGGAAGTCAGGGCTAAGTGATGGAAAAGACTTTCAGGGCTAAGTGATGGGAGGCTACTATGATGCAGGAGACAATGTGAATATTGGAGAACACACTCATATAAGAGACCAAAATTGATGGGAAGCTACTTGCTCTTAACCTTCAATTCTAATGCAACCAAAATTGATCATAAGATTTATTGTCAGGTATTATATTATGATCATATGATATGATCATTATATTACTACGTGTACGTATATTGTACAATCTTAAAGACACTAGTTAGTTTCCCTGCCTCAAATATGGCTCTAGCTAATTACATTGATCTAAAACTACTTTTACAGGTTGGCGGGGCACAAAATGGCTCCACAACTCTGAATGATGAATACTGTTGGCAAAAACTCGAAAACTTGGACTATCCGCGACCCACCCAAACTTGCTACCAAGGGCCAGACCTCGCATCGGAAATAGCAGCCGCCTTCGCTGCAGCCTCCATAGTTCTCCAAGACGACAGTGCCTATTCTTGAAAACTCATTAGAGGAGCAGAAACCGTGTTCGCCTTTGCCAGATGCAAAAGTAAACGAAGATCCTATAGCCGAGACAACCCCTACATTTCACCCTACTACAACTCCACCGGTTATTATGAGGAGTACATTTGGGGTGCTACATGGCTTTACTATACCACAGGAAACTCTACCTACATTTCTCTTGCAACCAAGCCAAGCTTTTCCCGACACTCCAAGGCCTTTTTTAGGATCTCCAAATTAAGAGTGCCTAGTTGACTCCAAGGCCGCCATGCTTTTGTTGACCAGGTTGTTTTTATTTATTTTATTTTTCCCTGGAGGAACATATAGAGATTCGATTTTTTCTAAAATGTTTCGACAATATTTTCGTCCTTGATCAAGTTTAGGATGTTCTTGAGTCCAGGCTACCCATACGAGGACATGTTGCAGATGTACCATAATACCACAAGTCCTACAATGTGCTCATATTTTCAACCCTTCAATGTCTTCAATTTTACTAAATGTGGACTCATCATGCTCAACCAAGGAGGCCCGCAGCCTCCAATGTGCAGCTAACGCTGCTTTCTTGGCATCTCTCTACGCTGATTACATTGATGCTATCGGTGTTCCCAGTTTCTACTGCAGCTCCAATCTGCGCAAATTTGCCACCTCTCAGGTTACTGATTACGCCCAAACGTGTTGAAAATAAAGCGGTCGCGGTAGCACAGTTAGGGCGGTCGTATCCACAAGGAGGAGACAAATTGAACAAGAAAAGATTAGCAAATAAAAAAGCGTTAAGAGATGAATAACAAAACCAAAATAAAAAGAATGGAATTTTTGTTGAGAAGTTTAAGCATAAGAAAAATGTATGAGAAAATTATATAATTAAAAGTAGTAAGGTGTCGAGATTCCCCTATATGCTTGGTTCACCCAAATGAATTTTGATCCTTGAGATTACTCAATTGAAAGTTTCACATCCCAAACTAACAATCGAAAAATAAATATTTGAAGAACATGTGAATTAAAATGTATTTGAGTGAGTAAAATTCTTACGTTGAGAACTAGGAAAAATTATCTTATGAGAAATCTAAGAGCGACAATATACCATTGGCAATACTGCAGTAAAAGACTACTCATAAAACAATACCTGCTAATATATAATATCATGCAACAATCACATAAAAAGAGCGTGACTAGATTTATATAAAAGTTGACAATAAAATATGTTGATATGAGAAATTAGAAGAAGATAGAAGAAAATTAATCACTCAAATATATAAACTTTAGAGAACAAATGGAGAATCAAAATCCACTCAAGATCACTTCACATATAGGTTCCTCTCTAACCTCACTAACTAGAGAAAAATGTGTCAAAATTTAGATTAAAAATTCTAACTCCTCACACACTCTACGAGGGCTCTATTTATAGAGTTTCTAGGCATGTAAAAGAAAATACTCGGTAAAGAAAACATAAGGAACGTTTTATCCCATTGAATTGGATTTATAAGGCTTAATTCTAGAAGTGAATGCTGAAATCAACCCAACGGAACAAAACGGAACGCTGGCTGAAGAATCCCAACGGGTGGGACACGTGTCACGCGTTGATTCGCGGAGAGGAATAAATGTTGCACAGCTGGTTCCGCGCAGGGGAGACTTGACGCGTGGCGCACGTTGATTTGCGGAGAGGAGATGTTACTGTGCAGGGACATGTGGCGCAAGCTGAGAGGCGGAGAAGGAGGAAAGTGGCCGACATCTGGGTCCCGCATGGACACGTGGCGCATCCGGATTCGTGGACAGGGTAATGCTGGACAGCTGGAACGCACGGAAAGGAATCTTGACGCGCGCGTGGGGGGAACTCGTGCACAGGGGAAGGCGTTGCGCGCCAAGCGCGCGTGGGAACAATGCAGCTGGGGCCCTCTTCTCTGCGATGCGGCAGATATCGACACGTGGCGGCTTGTGAGGCTCGCGCGGCTCGGCTCGGCTCGGCGGAAGACTGATGGGCTTTGGGCGGAATTGGGCTTGTTTTGGGTTCAACTTGTGGGTCATGCTTGGTAAACTAGCCCAAATCTAATTGTTTTCTTCAAAAACCTGAAAAATAAAATAAATCTAATTAAAATTAAATCCTCTAAATTTAGAAATATTTGAAATTAAAATCACAAATTTGATAAAATAATTTTGACAATTATAAACTTTAAAAGTGCAAATTTGTGTACTTATCAGTTACCTCTTCCTTAGACTTGTGTTATATATATAGGACAGTTTCTCTTCCAGTGCCCTTCGCCATTGCAGTGGAAACACTTTCCTTTGGGTTTCTGGATGGGGCCTTTTGCCTTCTTAGGTCTCTTGTTCTTTCCTTTCTTTCCTTTCCCTTGGTTTTGGTTCTTTCTTTTGCTTTTATCAGAACTTCCTGCAACTACAACATTTGCTTGTCTTCCCCTTCTTTTGTTGGTGGATTCGAAGTTTTGTAGGTCATTCATGAGTTCAGTGAGGTTGGACTTTTTCTTGTTCATAACAAAGTTGTTCACGAACTCATGAAAATCAGGGGATAGGTTTTCCAAGATGATGCCAACTTGGGTGGCTTCATCGATCCTGGCACCATTGAGCTCCGCATCATGGAGGTGATCAATCATGTTCAAAACATGTGCCTTGATTGAAGAATCTTTCTTCATTTTGTCATTCATGAAAACCCTACCAGCATCCAAACAGGCCTTCTCAGAGGGAGCGCCGAAATGGCTTCTAGAGACTCCACTATCTCATAAGCAGTCTCCATCTCCTCATGCTTCTTGCGAAGCACATTGCTCATACTGGTCAGCATAAAACACTTTGCTTTGTTGTTGGCCTTGATCCAGTGATCATAAGGCTCCCTTATGGGTTTGGATGCATTTGCCGCGGGTTCAGGAGGACATTCCTCTACTAGGACAAATTTGTAGTCTTCGCAGACCAACAGTTTGTTCATGTTAATTTTCCAATTAGCATAGTTATCACCGTCTAATTTTTCAGACGCAAGTAGTGTGATAATAAGATTTGACATGTTGCTGGAAATAAAATAGAATATTCATCTAATCAATTTATGTGCATGAATATCAAGGACATGTGAATTTAGGCACAATTAAATATGATGCATGATGCACATGAAAAATACATAAATCATGTTTTAATTTTAGGTGTCAACGATAATCCAATTTACCACGAATATAGTGCTGCCATAGGATAGGTCAAAATATCGTAAATTGAACCGAGACCTTCTCAATTAATAAACACAATCAAACTATCTCATATTTTCATATTTATCAACTACCATTATTTTGGTCAAAAATATAATCAATAATTTGATTATATTTTCATGAGTGTAACCCATCATTTCAGATTCTACAGACTTAACTCCGGAGTGCTGTCGTAGGATAGATCAAACCGGAAATACATCCTCGAATCCTATCGCTAGGAAGTCAACCTTGTTATTGATCCGAAAGAACACTTTCTGTAGGGAGTGCGGAATCGGTGCCGCCGCAAAGCCCCTTTCGAATCTCACGGTGTTGAACTAACAATGGAGAGCAGTGGGTCGTATTGTCATACAACCCTCTCCCACTCATTATTTTGTAAATATGTATTTTGTTTGAAAAAACATCTCATGGTTTTCAAATCGAAAAATAAACAATTTATTTTTCGGATATGTGAAATTCCAAAATTTAACTCTTAAATTCAATTTCACATGTAACATTATTTTGCAAATCAATTTTGCAACTTAAATCGAAAATAACTAAAACACAAAAGGCTATGCACACAAATCTAAACCTAACACAAAATAAAACAAACAAAACAAAACACAAATAAAGAGTGAGTGTTCCACATATCCTGATGATCATTCTTTGGTCCTCAACATCCCCTAAAATCTCAAGTTTTTATGCAAGGCGATTCCTTGTGATGTTCTAGAATTTCAACATGTTGGATGCACACAAAAACACTCAAGTCTCCCGCCTCATACTTAACCATCCGGAACCCGGATTCACTTATTCAACTACATGATTAAGTAACTCACAGCTTAGGATTCCCTAGGCCCAACTCAGTTCCGCTGTCCACTAATGTAGGCTAAACGAGTCTTAGAGATCAAAAGGACTTTGCAAGTTTGTAATGTTCGGCTAGGGCTAAAGGTGGTTGAGAAATGGACTTTTCGGCTCAAAAACCCTAGGCATATAGTTTTCCGACCTCAAGCTCACAATTGGAGTTCGTAACACCCCCACACTTGAATTATTCTCACAATAACCACTCATGTACAAGCACCAAAACGAAAAACTTAATAGAAACAAATTAACAAATTTTTTTTTTCGTTTTTTTTTGTTTTTTTTTTGTTTTTTTTTTTAAGATACAAAAAGAAAAATGAATACATTTACACAGTTTTCCCCCTAAGCAAAATCACCCCTCAGGTTTGCAGCACTGAGGAAGCTCCATGCTCCTTGATGCAAATTAATTTTTGTATATTAAATTTCCGCAAGCGTACGGTGTCAAGTTTTGAGTACAAGGTGAGTGAGTATCGTCTCCATAGGGATTGGGTTTAGAATTGCCATTAAGTACCGCAATTATTGTAACTTAACTTTATCTAGGCAACCTAATAAAATGACAATTAAGAAAATAAAACAAAATAAATGTGAAAAATAGAAAATAAAGTATCTATACACAAATGGTCTAGGGACTTGATTTCGCTTTATTATTCCTATGTTCATCCTATTATGTAATCGGTGATCAATTTCATTCAACTCATTAATCAAGGCTCTAATATCATCTTGCAACCTCTCCCGAGTGCCTCACAAGAAATTGTATTTAAATACCCAAAACAATATCCCTATTTGAAATGAACATTTAAACACAAATTAAGCTTCGCCTTTAGAATTAGAAAATAGGAATATTGATCGCCTCCCGGCCTCAAAACAACCTAAATCCTAATTTGATTATCTAAGCGTTGATCTCCTCCCGGTCTCACAACAACCTAGACTATGCTTCTCGAATCTAGATAAAGAATTCAATCTCTCCCGAGCATCAAATTCGCAATCTAAAAATCATCTAACTAATTGGCCAAATAAATTAAAAGCATTAAGCATAGAGAAACATAAATGAATTGAAGAATGAAATTAAATTAACAATCCACAAAATATTCAAAACATAGTTCAAATAAAACTACATCAAGTCTTAGATTTAATGTCTAGCTCAACATGGAAAAATAGATGAAAGAAGATAAAACCCAATATCCATTGAAGAGCTTCTAAGGACCTACAAGATGAAGGATTTCGGCCTCCTTTTGATGTTTTCTTCACTTTTCCGGGGCCCTCTCTCAAATGGCAACTTTTTCCTTTTATAATGAAGCACTTCGGAGCTAGGGCTTTAGACGCGCGCTGCAGCCTGCGTGATTACGCGTTGCAGCCTGCGTCTTTTGGCAGAGAATACCGCTGTTGCGGGCTGGGGCGCGCTACAGCGCCCATCGGTGCACTGGAGCGTGCGGAACATCAAGTGGGCGCGTTGCAGCGCGCCTTGGTGCGCTGCAGCGCGTGGCATCAAGTGGGCGCGCTGCAGCAGGATGCACTGGGCGCGCTGCAGCGCCCATTTGATGCGCTGCAGCGCGTGTCTCTGGGGCTAGGGGCTGCAGCGCATGTTGTGCGCTGCAGCCTGCGCTTCCCCTGCTCTCTGGTCTTCTTTGTGCGCTGTAGCCCATGAAGGCGCGCTGCAGCGCGCTTCTCTTGGAATCCAAAGCCTCCTCTTTTGTGCCATAAAATCCTCTTTCACATCCTCTTTTCATTGATTCACAAGTTAAGCAAATATTCTTCTTCTCTTCATGCAAAATCATCCAAGTTGGCATTTATTTATATTTCCTATAAAAAACACACAAACGACATTAAACTAACAAAAATGCTTGAAAACTTACAAATATTCAAGCTTAGAAGTACTTGATTTGCTGGTAGAAATACCCGTCATCACTCCTTCAGCTCAAATGTAGACCAAAACTCAAGTTAACTTACTAGATTATCAACCTAGCAAGCTTCATCGCCATAGGCAGCCTTGTATAACTCATATATGTCATTTTTGTCAACGTTTTTCAACTCTTCATTTGTGTTTACTTCTTCCCCATGATGAAACTAAGTAGTGTATGTTGGATCTATACCATTGATTACCAAGTGTTCATAAACAATGTTACCACGTTGATGACTTAAGTTTCGACATTCTTTGCAAGGGAACAACAGCTTCTCCGGATAACCAAAATTCTTTTCAACTGTTTTTACAAATTTTTGAGCGCTTTGCATATACTCCGCAGTAAGTCTATAAATAAAAAGGTCAACACTAAGATTTCTATGACTACAATGACTAACAAAAATAACAAAACTAAATTCCAATCTTGCTCACCTGTTATCACGCACCCAATCTTTATCAAGCATCCTATCATCAATCGACTTCATAATTAAATGCTAAATAAATTATCACATTTCAGACAAAGAAATAAAATTTAGTCTAACATCATTATAATAACAGAGCAAACAAAAGAAGATAACACACTTAATACATATATCTTTTTCATCACCATCACCATACCAAAGAATATCTCATTTCTCTATAGAACATTGGTAAACAAATAATGGAACAAGACTTGTGAAATTCAAAAGGCTCTATGTTCTATGACTAAACCAGAAAAGACCACAATAATCCAAATCATTAAGAGGGTCACAAAGAACATACCTTCGTGTCTTTGAGAACACCACGAATGTAGGTATTCTTCTATCCAAATCTGTTAACAACAAAAAATTGTCAAATACAAAGTTGTCAATTACAAATAAATCAAAAACAAAAATTTTAAGACCTACAGATTGTGGGTTTCCTTCTACAACTAAGGAATTTTGAAGCACAACAAAAATCTGCCTTTTCTCATCAATAAAAATCAGTCTTTTCTCATTACATTTCCTAACCGGCAGCCCAAATTTCCTCCAACCACAAAAATTGTTTCTCTTTAATGAGGTCATTCCGGCCGGTTAGGAAAACTAACATCCTTCAAATTCAAGAGCAATACTACACCGTTGAAACCAAAAATGCAGAGAGAGAGAGGATTTCTCTCTGGCCGGTAAACGTAGAGAACAGCGAGAGAGAGAGAGAGAGAGAGAGATTCGAACCTCCTTTGGGGAATCGAATGATGCACAGACAAAGAGAGGATTTCTTCTCGTGAGATTCTTCCCGGCCGTGAGGATTTCTTCCTGTGAGATGGACCAAAAAATTAGGGCATTTGAGGGAATGTTGGAAATTTGAGGGAACCTAACACTACCGGCCTTCAATTTCAGAATCTAGGAGAGTAAATCCTGAGGAAATTTAGGGAAACTTAGGAAATTTTGGGGAAATACCGGCCGTATGGGAGAATGAGGTTGTTTCCCTCTTGGCCGGCCAAAGGACTTTTCGAGTGAGAATGAATCCGTATGGGCATTTGGGGGTTTCTTTTTTTTTTTTTCCTTTCCTTGGTTCTCTCGTATCTTGCACGCATTTCATTTTAAAAAAAAAAACGGGGGGAGGGAGCGAGCGGGAAAATTGGAAAATTTATTTACAATGCCCGCCCAATGTAATTGTAATCTGTACATTTATATATTTTAAAATATATATAAAACAAATCAGTCAAAATGTCAACAAATTTTAATATATATGTATATATATATATATTATAACTCTTTAGAAACGCTATTATAGACTAAAGCAGTAACGTTTTTTGAAAAGCGCTATAACTAACTGCTATGAAAAGCCCTTTTTCTTGTAGTGGATTGACTAGTTATGATGATGGTCACAGAGCAACAATGGTATAAAATGGGGCCTATTGGACACGAATTAAAAATTAAATGCGTAGCAGGATTGTTATAAAAACAACTATCTTAATTTAGTCAGTCTTGCTCAAATCTTTTGAGGTATATCTGTTCCTTTTAAAGGTGTTTTTATTATTGTATGAAATGACAAAAAGGATAAATGTATCTATGTGGACGAAAATGTTGTTTGTCTAAATTGTTTAGGTCCATGGTGGTCAGTTTGTTGTTTTAGTCTCTTTTTGTATCTATGTGGACCTAGTATTTTTTTTGGTTGTTCTGCTTGGTTGTATCAAAATATTTTGAAATGTTACATTATGGAGTTCAAATAAATCTGAATTCCAAAAAAAAAAAAAATCCTAGTTTTGGTTTTATCAACAGATTTTATCAATTGTCTACTAGGTTGTCAACTAATATAAAACCATATCAGTAAAATTGAGGCATGAAACTACAATATATGACATAGTTTTCACTCAATATCGTGTTTTCTTACAAAAAAAAAGGAACAAAGGATGACGAAGAAAGTGACCAAGACAAATATGATCGTCATGACTATGGCAACAACTTTGATCTTTTGAGACTTACTCTTCCAAATAAATTAATAATTTCAGTCGTTCAACGCACAAGTCTTGTGAGTTAAGTCTCGACTTGAGAGATCGAGTAGGAGAGATGGAGATATGCAAATCGACAGAGGGAGATCGCGATTCAAATTTGAGATTCTCAGGAGGATGAGGATATCAATATCTTAGGGGGCATGGAGCTAAATTGGTTTCGGTTCCAAACTTTATACAATCTTGGCTAAAAATTGTTACTTACTTGTAGGTATCTTTTACTACCATATCAAAGAAATCTTCTTAAATGAAAGAAAATGAGAAAATTTTAAATTTACTCCCTAATTATGCACCTCGTTCCGTTTTCTCTCGTTTTAAAACATTACAAGTTGCACACTGATCTAAAAAAATTGTTAAAAACTCAAGAGCATGTGCTCACGTGTCTAGTTATTGAATAGTTACATTTATCTGGACGTTTTAGATATTTGCTGTGACGACCATCCTAGGAGGCCGCCGCTATAGCTGTATTTAACTTGTACTTGTTGGAACTTCTTAAAATTTGCGGAACATTTTTTTTTTTAAATACAAGGAAGAATAATTTCATAATTCATAACAATAATTTCAAAAGAATAAATTACTAAATTTCTTAAATCTTTTCTTAATTTCAACTAAGATAAAACCTTCTAGAAATATCCTTCAAACTTAGCAGCGTTTGAACTCTTATTTCAAATACTCTTTAAAAGCCTTTCTAAAACTAGCCAATTGAATCGAACCATCTAATATGACTTTAAAATGGATTTCGTGAGAAATCTTAAGTTCAAGTGCATCATAAGTCTTTTTAAAATCAATCATTTAAATCGTCATGTTTAAAATTCATTTATTTGTTGCATGCACTATTGCAACGTTCTAAAACTTAAATACTCAAGACTAGTGTTGTTAGCTACAACCTCGGTTTTCTTAACATACTTATGTACATACACTTTTCAAACATACATGCTTGAAATCTTTGAATCATATATACATATACATGATTTTACTTAAACTTACTCTGGAAGATTTAAGGGTGAGCAGTATCCATTCTCATCTCCACCATTCGTCTGCCGCTCGCTATTGCCCTTCAAGAATTACTGACAGGTTTCTTACCTATAGCATGAACATATCTGATTGAGCTTTTGCTCACCAAGTAGGAACTATTTCTCGCAAAATAACTGTAAGTACACATGAATAAATATGCATGAGCTGATTATGCTTAATTATGATGTCTTATCATAGTCTTATTATCTTATCTTATCTTATCTTTATTATCTTTCTTACTGATGTCCCCGAGTGCTCATACCACTTGTGTGCAATCATCGGGACGTGAGAGTTTACAAGGTCCCCCATGACACCGTGATTATAACTGAACTGAATGCCTCCCTCTCAGAGGACATTATTATATTTTTTTTTCTTCTCCCTTGGGAGCCTGAGTCACCTCCCTCTCAGAGGCTGTTACGACACTCAATTGAGATTATTCTTATAAGTTCCTCTTGACTTATTAAGGTGTATGCAGTATGACATGTCATCGCATACAATACTTAAAGCATAAACATGCATATATAACATGTGTAACTTTTTCTTTAAAATCTATTCATGTTGTAGGCGAGATTCCTACTTACAGAGCTGAAATCCACTTTTCGCCAAACAACCTATTCTCTTACTTGCTTACTTCTAAAAATGAACACCCATTGAAAGTGTGAGATTATCTGTCATTTGCCATTATATTTTCGCAGCTTATGAAGGAAATTTAGCCCTTTACTTAAGGCATTTATTCCTTTCCTTTACTGAAGGATAATTTACTATAAGGATCAATTTATTAAATCCTCAAAATGTCATTTTTCTTAATTGCTCTTAACATACTTATGTATAGATTGAAAATCATTTACCCAATCTAGTAACTTATTCTCCATAATTTTCCTCATTGGACTTATTATGATATTAAGGCCTAATTCGGCCTAGAAACTTATTTACGACATTCTAATTCTTAGGCCGTTGACCTTTAAACTCAAACGGGGTTGTTGAACTAATACGGGCATCGGACCCACATCTAACTTTCAAATTCTAGGGGCCTAACATATTTAGCTCGCAAGTACCCATCGGGATGTTTTGCTCAAAAACTATTAAGCTTTTAAAAGAAAATATCATTCGATTTTTTTTTTTTTTTATAAAACTGATTAATCACTCATTTAGTTACGAGCACTAAAATCTCATTATAAAATCTCTTTTCAACTACCGACTTTTGAAACTATCCCACAAGTCATTTTACGGTTAATTTGTAAACCTCCGTGAAACTATGTTGTAGAAACTCTTTTTCAAAATCTTTCTTCACGGCTATTCCTCATTCAAGCAAGGTCTAAAACCATAGTATTTTACTGAAATTATATCTCGGGTTCTTTGATAACCTTTTGTTAAAACCAACATTGTGTTAGTTTTGTTTAGTTAAAACTGTGCAGTTTCTGAAATCTGCGTTTTACTACATCTTAAGGCTGGCTTTTGAAAATCTGTTATTCATGACAAATTTTCCTCTCATCGAGATCTAAAATTGTTGCTTTTAGAGAAAACAAAAATTCAACATCTAGAGGCCTCGTTTGGCTGAAAAAGTGGCTGCTAGTTTTTTTTTTCCGAAACTGTTTTGGACAGCTTGTACCGTTTTTGAAAAATGGCTTCAAACTTGCATTTCGAGTCAAAACTGAGTTTTGCCACAGTCACAGAAAAACGTTGAAAGCATCAAGAACCATAAGTTCAATTTAAAATACTGAAAAATCTCGTTTTAGGGTCCTAATTTTCGTGTTCAAAGTAACCAAATTTTTTTTTCTCCAACCCAAAATAAGCAACTTAAACCAAACATAAGCATACCATATAATACTAATCCAACTAACTTAAAACTCACACACCCTTATTAAAAACCATAGCCTCAAAGGACCACAATTTACATCCATAATTTCAAGCTTAAAGTTGGCTAGAAAAAAATAATGGAGAAGAGTTCAAGAAATTACCCTTGAAGAGCACTCTCTTGAAAACCTTTGAAATCCTCATTTTCTCCTCCAACTTAAGCAAAGATTTATGGTGAGATATATGAAAACTTTTGAGTGTATGTAGACTAGAGGAAGGTTCGGTTTGGTGAGGGAGAGTGGAGAAAATTTTGGAGGCTTGGAATTGTAGTGAATCCGGTTTTGGTGTGGAGAAGAAAAGAATAGAGTAAAAGTGAGGCCTAGCTTATGATGGCTCTATTTATAGACAAGTTGGTAATCATTTTTAACACCAAATCAACTCCATTAATCAACTAAATTTTTGGGTTAAAATCCCTTAAGCATGGCCGGTCTAAGTGAGAGAAAAGAAAGGGTAAGTATGCCATGATTTCTCTTCAACCACTACCATCACATCACTTCTCATCATGACATCTTCTAGCACACTCAAGTAACCAAAACTTTTGCTAAAACCTCCTAACATGGCCAGACAAGATGAGAGGAAAAAGTGAAAAAGATTGCCATAATTTCTCTTCACCTTCCACCATCAAATCACATCTTATCCAACCAAACTCTAACCTACTCACGGTACTTTTGTCTAATCAGATAAAAATTATGCTGACTATAAGTAAGTACTTAGCGGACATAAAATTTCAGTTTTTTTGACAGTTTCTTTTCTACTACTTATTTGCAGTTCAATATCAATCCCTGACTACTTTGATATCACGTTAAATTCTTACTCGCGTGATATTTTGAACTATTTCAAGTCTTGAAATTTATTCTAGACTAAACAAATTCTAAACTTAAATTTTTGCATTATATCCCGGGAATGACATTGTTTCTGATGGTGTCAACTCCCGAGCTCACATCGTACCCTTCTACTATAGGTATTTATCTTGTGACTTCAACCTATCTGTCAGTAAATTAAGGATTTTATCTTCTTTTAAAATGTCAGAGCATTTTTTTATATGCTGCTAACATCATGCTATGCTTAGAGATTCTTGAAATTAAGATTCTCAAACTACATATGTACTGAAAATTCTTTCGCCTTAAACTATGACAAGAATTTATCAATCGAATTTACTTGATTATAAAACATGAACTTAGCATGAAATCTGCTACTGAATTTAGGAATACAGATGTTAATTCCATAAATCTTTCAGTCGGAAAATATAACATAGTATTTTCTAGGAAAATCCTTGGCTTAAATACATAAATTGTATTACTTAAAGTCTGAGATTTTCTCAATCATTACATTTGAAAAGAACAAAGACAAACTTGATAAAAAAAAAGAGCGTAAAAGGTCAGTAAAATACTTCAACGCCCTTATTGAACAAAAAAAAATATATTGAAATAGAGCTTAATACACAACAGACCATGTAGGAAAAAAGAAAAAATACAAAGAAATTAGTTTTGATATAATACATATAGTTGAATTTTGATTTAATGGTTGAGGAAAGCCAAATGTTGCTTTGTTAATATAACCTCAATTGTAGACGATCTTTTCTGATAACCTATTGATACTCGTCCTACTGCATAACCAACAAAACCCATTGTCTGTCTTGAGTTTAAGCACATATTTGTATGTATGTTGTGTTTCTGAAAGTTATAAGATTCTTAAAACTCTATGGTTGCTTCAGTTTTTGTGCATCATTGTCTTACTTCCTATTGCAATGGTGTCATGTTTGCAATTTCAGAAAACTAGGTGAGAGAAGCTCAAGAAGCAGTTTGGCAAGGTATGCTCACAATGTACATTTTACCAGTTTTTTGTTTTTTTTCCATTTTGCAGCTTCTGGTCACAGTCCTTGCTTTATTTATAGGTTAAATGGTGGAAGTTTTAGTTGAGTTTGATTATTGTTTTGATAGTGGATCATTTTCTTACAGGTTAAACAATGGAGTTGATTTTTTTGTTGAAGTATTATGTCAAGATGGAAGGATTTACTTCACCATTGCACTTAGATGTTTTGGAGATGACTTCTCTGGTTTCTTTACTTGTTTTGAATGTTAAGGTTTTGGACACTGTATGAATTATGTTGTAGATGTAATTTTATTGACAGCTTGGTAGATACTGATAACAATTGATATGTTGAATGTTTTTATGTTTTAATTTGAATGTTCCTATTTAGATATATCACATATCTTGGAATTACTATTTATTTGAATGAATTCAAAAGGATATCAATAAAAATTTTAAAAACTTACAACAGTATGAACATAACAAGAAATTTTTTTTTAATCTGTTTCGTAGCTATGCTAAAGAGCTATAAGAGGATGAAAATAACTTTTCTTACACGCTATAATACTTCAATTCTATAGCGTTTTTTATAACTCTCCTGAAACGCTATGTTTTCTTATGACCTATAATAGCGCCCGCTATCCTAGCGCTCTAAAAAGCGCTATTGATAGTGATTAATAGCGTGTTTCGTCAGCTACGAAAGGCCTTTTGTGGTGTAGTGTTAACACTTTCATTAAAAGAAGATCATTATCTTAAGAAATAAAAAATATAAACATTCCTAAAAAATAAAAAATGCTAAATAAATCAAAATTTTAGATTTTTTTTTCTTTTAAAAAAATTCTTTTCTCCTCTCTCTCTCTCTCTCTCTCTCTCTCTAACATATCTGGTTCGGATGTTTCACTCATATTTGAGAATTCCGGCAAAAAGGTTGCCTATATCTTCAACTATGAACTCAACCTAAGCTTTTCTTGCAGCCCTCCCTCGCCCTTCCTCCTCCGAAGAGTTTCCGACCCCAACGTCAATCCCGACCAACAGTTTGTCTTCTTCAACACCCAGTGATCACGACGAAGAACTTGCAGTTGATTGGTTTGGTAGCAACTCGTAAGTCTTTTTGGTGGATATTTGGACTTATAAATGTTAACATCAATCTTTCTTTCATTATTTTTGTCACTTTCTGCGTTTTCACTGTAAACATAAGGACCCCACAATCTTACTTTTATTTAAAAATTAATATATTATATTAATAGAGTTTACGTGTCAAATAATAAATACATAAAGTAATAAAAAAATGTCAAATAGTCTACGTTAACATCTCTCATCAAACTTAGAAGTTAGTGAGAAAAGGAGAGAAGGTGTCATGTCTCACCTTGTGTATAGTGAGAAAAGATAGATTGCTTTTTAGTTTTCTTAAAATTATTTAGTGAGTTTCTACCCTATATTGAAGTCTGTCAGCATAAATCCTATGGGAACCTTTACTGTGCGACCCCATGTTTCGCTCCACCAGAGGAGCAGGTTTACCACAACTCTTGGATTATAATCGAATGGTTTACCAATGTTTAGTTGTTGAATATTTTGATGACACACTAACCAAATCACCATGTTTAGTTATTACAGGAAGCTACTGTAGGATCTTATTGTGATTTATATATGAAAAATCATTTGAACAACAACAATATTGTAGGCAGAATTTCAAAAAATTTTATCATTTCCATTTAATTCAAAATTAAACGTAAACCACAACGAGAGATGCATGCATGATATATGTTTATAGACAAAGGATTAGAGTATCTCACATACCTTTGTGACGATTGAATTAAATGACCGCAAGGATCTTGTCTCACTATCTCACGTTCCAAGATGGAGAATTGCCGTGAAACAAGATCGTTGTTTATTGCCACGATCACACCAAAAACCACTCGTTGATTCAAAGCTATGACTCTACGATATTTAGGATGAGAGAGTGGGCTCTTTTCAAAAACTAAGGAAACTATTTCCTTCTATTTTGTCTCTACAAAATCCGGCCACCCTAAGGAAAAGTGTGATCTCTTTTTCTTTTCTCAAAAGAACTCTCTCTTAGGGTTTTCAATAATATCCTTATATAGGAGGAAATTCAAAAACTCAAACCCTAGATGGGATTTTCGAATTTCTCCTTAACCCTTGGATTGAAATCCGAAAATCCCTACATGGCTAGGGATTTCCGAATTTTCCTTCCCCTTTTGGAGCAAAATTCGAAATCCCATTATGGCAAGGGATTTCCGAATTTTCCAAAATAATATATCACTTTTCTCTTTCCTTTAGTTGCCAAATAAAATCATGTTTAAATTTCATTTTGAATTTTAAATTAATCTCTATTAATTTCGAAATTCAAAACTCATTCCTTTTATTTTTCAATTATTGAATAAATGAAAAATAACACAATGAATTTAAACATAATTATCAGTTTCTGTTGTTCCCATTTATCAGAGCTAGCCTTGAGACCAAATGGACCCACATGAACAAAGCTATGGAATTAAAATATTCGACTAACTCATCTCTATAAGTTATCGACATATTTAATTCCGACATCGTACAACTCCACTAAAAGTTCGATGCCGAATAATCTCTCGATTCATGTGCGCTAATTTTTCTTTTGGTGTTGATACAATATATCACACGGTCCATAGTGTAAATGCATTATTATCCTTCGTAAATATCAGTGATCAGAATGGTATATAATATTACCGTTTTACCATTCCAACCATTATTTCCTCAACTCCTTTATATGCCGTAGGGTAGGTCAAAATATCGCAAATTGAACCGAGACCTTCTCAATTAATAAATATAATCAAAATATCTCATATTTTCATATTTATTAACTACCGCTAATTTTGGTCAAAAATATAATCAACAATTTGATTATATCTCCATGAGTGTAACCCATCATTTCAGATTCTACAGACTTAACTCCGGAGTGCCGCCGTAGGGTAGGTCAAACCGGAAATACATCCTTGAATCCTATCGCTAGGAAGTCAACCTTGTTATTGATCCGAAAGAACACTTTCCGTAGGGAGTGCGGAATCGGTGCCGCCGCGAAGCCCCTTTCGAATCTCACGGTGTTGAACTAATGATGGAGACCAGTGGGTCGTATTGTCATACAACCCTCTCCCACTCATTATTTTGCAAATATGTATTTTGTTTGAAAAACATCTCATGATTTTCAATTCGAAAAATAAACAATTTATTTTTCGGATATGTGAAATTCCAAAATTTAACTCTTAAATTCAATTTCACCTGTAACATTATTTTGCAAATCAATTTTGCAACTTAAATCAATTTAATCATATTAAATGATTTTCAGTGCATGGTTCTTATTTTATTTTATTTTTCTAAAACACTTTTATAATAAATAAAATAAACAATAACGAATGCGCGTGTATGCATGGCATGTTATAAAAAACATATGAGTAGGCACATTATATCTATATGGCATGTTATATGCATGGACATATAATATATAATTATCAACATAAAATATAATATATGCAATCAACTATTGAGATGGATTTGACCGGGTCCCATGGAAAAATAAATTACAACTCAATCGAATCGAATAAATAAATAATTACAATAATTATATTCTTCCGTTACATCAACGGGTCTTTGATTCTTGAATTCTTTATTCTTCGGCTTCATTCTTTGTCTCCGGGTTGGATTTCACCTTCCTTGGGATCTGGAACTTTTCCGGGCTCGTCGGCACGCTTTACGAGGGTTTCGGAAACCTTCGGGCCCGTTCGGGATCAAATCCCGAACTTGGGCCGCAGCCTGGGCCGCGGCCTGGCCACGCGCTGGGTCGCGGCCTGGCCGCGCACTGGGGCGCGGCCTGGACGCGCCTGGGCCGCGTCCTGGCCGCGCCCTGGCCGCGCCTGGGCCGCATCCTGGGCCGCGTCCTGGGCGCGTCTGGGCCACTTTTTCTGGAATTTTCTGGGCAGTTTTCTAGGCTTCTTTAAAGGCTTCAAACATGATCTTCAAGGCCTCCTTCTTGATTCAAAATCAAAAACCCTAATTCTACCCAAATCCTAGAATTACAATAATTCTAATCCCGAATTAAATTACAAATAATTTATTAACGAATGAATATAACCGATCCATGGAACCATATAATTAACGACCAAATCCATCATCCATACATTCATCATCATGAATAAAAATAAACATCCATAAATGCAAGTGCCTACTCATCACATACATACATAATTAAATATCACATATTTAATATCAATTATGATTATCAAATAATCGAAGCATAAATTAATATCGTCTATAGACCGCTCTGATACCAATTGTTGGTTGCCGAATCGAATTCGGCGGCGTAAACGCAGCGGAAAGGCGGATCGTGTATAACAAAAATTTTCATAAAACTTTTGAGATACTCTATAGATTATATTAATTTATGCACCAATAAATTAATCTCATTAATTTATAAGATTCAAGGATCAACCGAAAAAATACCTTGTAGCCGACTCGGATGATATCTTGATTTTCTTTGACCACGAACAGTCCTAGCTCCAAGCTTTTGTGTTTAGAACACCAAAGTCTTCCACGTCAATTCCTTGATTCCACGTAGACGTGTGTGTGGGCACACGTGAGACAAAACGGTTTCTAAAACACTCGAATTTCCACAAACACCAACACATGCACGATGTGGAATTTTTGGAGAGAAAAATTTTCACTCTCCTTTTTTGCTATATGAGAATTCCGGCCACCTCTAGGGAAACTAGGGCTGAAAGTGTTTCAAAAAAAATTGTCCTACAATTTTCCATTTATCTCATATTTAAAGAGAAGAAGTCAAACTTCAAAATAGGATCAAATCCTTATCTCCAATTTTGAATTTTGGAACAAAAATCCCTTCCCCTTATCCCTTTGATGGCCGGCCACCCTAGGGTTTTATCCCTTTGTGTGTGGCACCTAAATAAGATAAGGAAGGAAGATATTTTATCCATTATCCAGTAGTTCAATTTTAATTCAGATTCAAATTCGAATTTAAGTCAAACTTAAATTAATTTGAATTCTAAATTGAACAACTTATCAAATAAGTTTAAATGGATAAATCTAGATATGTTCAAATTCAAATTTAAATAATCTCATTATTTAAATAATAATTAATTCTCAATTAATTATTCTTCGAGTATTTAATTTTAGAATTCCGTAATTCTAAAATTCCCATTTTGCCCTTTGTGTCTGGTAGAATTACAAGGACGACGCGGGGACTAATGGACCTATAATTCTGAGCTCCAATAAAATTAATAATTAATTAAACACTTTAATTAATTAATTAATTCTATTAATTCCAATAGTTACTCCACTATAAACTTGGAATTGCACTCTCGGAATTATAGACATTAATTACTTCTAAACTGTGAAGTGTCCATTTGATATAGTCATTGCATATAGATCGATCCTCCATAAATAATTCATAATTAGAGTCAGGTAGAATCCGTTAACCTCTCTAATTACATCTTTATCCTTGAGTACCATTGATTCTCTAATGGATAGTGATTCATAAAACACATTCATGAACCAGAGCGCTCTTACTAATCCAAGTACCGAATCAACACTCAAGAGAATTATTTATCTGCTTCTCTCTCAAGAAGGAATGGATTCCATCTCGTATAATAACATTCCCAGCTACCTATTTCATTATGTCTCCAAAATACAAGGAATAGGATTCAGGGTCTCGGAATCCGTACCGAGTAAATCAAAAGACATAAATCCATAAATAGGAGTTTGTTAAGAACTCAGGATTAAGATCATTCTATATATGACCATCGGTAGACTCAATTAGAATTTCTATGCTTAACGGAAATTATTAGAAATTCATATTGTGTCTGCGTCCATGTTCCACATAATCTCATTATGCGAAATACACTCATTCAATATCTCGCCATATTAACAGTGCGGATAACACCGTTCCATTCTAAATGGGAATGACATGTATTTATAATGTTTTAATTAAAGATTCCGAACTTTAATTAAATTCATTATGAACATTACTTTTGATTATTATCCTTAAACATTATCCTCTGTATATAACACTTATATACAATGTTTAAGGTTACATAAATAATCAAGGAATTTTATTTGATATTCATAAATATATGCACATAAAATGATGAATAAACTATTTTATTAAATAAATAATAAATATCCTTTTACATCTCATGCTTTCAGGACACTATTCCCAACAATCTCCCACTTGTCCTAAAGCAGGTGTGTCATGTCTCTAATCCCAAATCCATCTAAGTGCCGATCAAAAACATTCAATGGCAATGTCTTGGTGAACGGGTCAGCAAGGTTGTCCTCTGACGCGATCTTCAGAACCGCTACATCGCCTCTATCCACAATGTCTCTGATCAGGTGATATTTCCTTTCTATATGTTTCGCACTCTTATGGCTTCTAGGTTCTTTTGAATTAGCCACCGCTCCACTGTTGTCACAGTAGAGCTTAATTGGCTTATCCATATCTAGAACAACTTCCAGATCAGTTAAGAACTTCCTGAGCCATGTAGCTTCTTTTGCGGCTTCACAAGCTGCAACATATTCAGCTTCCATGGTAGAGTCAGCAACACACTTTTGCTTTATACTTCTCCATACCACGGCTCCTCCATTAAGAGTGAACACAGATCCAGATGTCGACCGTCGACTATCTCTATCCGATTGGAAATCAGAATCTGTGTATCCGGTGAGAGACAGATCTTCTCCGGAATATACCAACATATAGTTTCTCGTTCTCCTAAGATACTTGAGAATACACTTTACTGCAACCCAATGATCCAATCCTGGGTTGGACTGGTAGCGACTGATTACTCCCACTGCATAGTAGATATCTGGTCTTGTACACAACATGGCATACATTAGGCTTTCCACAGCCGAAGCATAGGGATACCTTCTCATATCTTCTTCCTGCTGCGGGGTCTTAGGACATTGCTCCTTAGAAAGATGAATACCATGCCTAGAAGGCAAATTCCCTTTCTTGGAGTTTTGCATCGAATACCTAGACAACACTTTGTCTATATAAGATGCTTGTGATAACGCCAAAAGCTTTTTCTTGCGATCTCGAATAATCTTGATCCCAAGAACATAGCTTGCCTCTCCTAAATCTTTCATTTGGAATTGGCTGGCTAACCACTCCTTTACATCTGTCATCATTCCCACATCATTCCCTATGAGTAGGATGTCATCGACGTAAAGAATTAAGAAGACCACTTTCTCTTCTTTCTTGTACTTGTAGACGCATGGTTCATCAATGTTTTGATCAAATCCATAAGACTTTACAGCCTCATCAAACCTGATGTTCCATGATCTAGAAGCCTGCTTCAGTCCATAAATGGACCTTTGCAGTTTACAGACTTTCTGCTGTTGGCCTCCCACTATGTAACCCTCTGGCTGCTTCAGTCCATAAATGGCCAGGAGTATCCGGA
>JACAGA010000003.1:15089692-15100391 GCA_029231665.1 Morus indica | reverse complement strand
TGAGAGTTGAGAAAACAGCTTTTTGAACTTTCATTGACCTTTTGAGTTGGTTGAGTCATTAACGGAGCACATTTACTCGACTTGTGACATTTACTTAAGGGATGATTTCTGGTTAGGAATACTTCTTAGAAATTGAGCCAAGTGTTGTAGATAGTTATCATTTTTCTTTAAAAAAAAAAAAAAAAAGAGAGCAAGAGCATCATTTATCATCAATGTTTATGTAGTTTGGTTGCACTAACGTCTTGTGCTGCATAGCAGCCAATCAAAAGAACGCCTTACTACATCAGCTTCATCAAATGTATGTTGTCTCTTGCCTCGAAAAAAAAAAAAAAACAAAAAAAAAAACAAAACAAAAAAAAAGGAGAAATCTGTGTATATTTGTCTGTATTTTCGGCTCTTTGTTTGTTTATGAGATCTTCCTCTTGGCCAGAATGAAATCCCGAAAGTTTGTTTACAGTTTGAGTGATGAATTGTTCCAGATATTTGATTTGCCTATCATTTGATCAATGTTTGTTTAACAGCTTGTCCTTAAATTGCCTTCTCTCACTTGAGCGTTAATTGTGACATTTCCAACTCCATGAGCGTAATCCCTTTGCATCAAAATATTTCCGTCCCCCGTGAGGTAAATGGAGTTGAGGCTTTACCTTGGTGAGTTTTTCGATGCTATTTGTGTTAAGGAATGTGGTAAGAAGGATACGGTTTGGTGCACACACACACGACTCTGGAGTTATGACTGAAGTAGTTTTGATAGCATTTTTCTGATGACTTACTAATGTTTTGTTTGATTACTTAGGTGATTTTGCAGGTTTTGATTTAAATTTTCAGCTTGACATGATTTTTCTTTCGCTTGAATTGCTAGAGACTAGCAATAAGCTGGTTGGGGGTTGTGATAAGTGCACGAATTTGCACTTTTAATGTTCATAATTGTCAAATTATTTTATCAAAATTGTGACTTTAATTTCAAATATTCCTAAATTTAGAGGATTTAATTTTAATTGGATTTATTTTATTTTTCAGGTTTTTGAAGAAAACAATTGAATTTGGGCTAGTTTACCAAGAAAAACCCAAAAGTTGAGCCCAAGAAAAGCCAAATTCGGCCCAAAGCCCATCAGCCCATCAGAATCTGCGAGCCGAGCCGACAAGCCGCGAGCCAAGCCGAGAAGCCGCGAGCCAGGCAGCAGCGCCACGTGTCGACCACTGCGCACGCAGGCCGTGGGACCCAGCTTCCTCCAGTCCGATCGCGCCACGCGTCCGGTGGGGTCCACCTGTCCCCTCGCAGACGCGCGCTTGGCGCGCACCGCAGCTCCCTCGCGCGAGTCTCCTCCACGCGCGCGTCACCCGGAGCTTCCTCTCTCTTCCGCGTGGGCCCCGCGTGCCAGAGTCCATCCAACGAGATCGTGACACGTGTCCCACTACGTCAGTCTTCTGCAGCACGTTGTCCGCGTTCCAGCTCCAGCGAATCAGAGGCCGCCACGTGTCCCACTTCTGCAGCTTGTCTTCCCGCGCGCGAATCTGCTTCCGCCACGTGTCCCACTTCGTCAGCCCTGTGCAGCACTTTCTCTCCCGCGCGCGAATGGCCAGCTGACACGTGTCCCACTCTTCAGAACGTGATGAATTTTTCTGAACAATTAGGGATCCGGTTTTTACACTCTTAACACACCCAAAACTCTATAAATAGGATCATTACCAAAGTGATTAGCAGAGTTAGACATTATTTTTGAGAGCCTAAATTCTCACATATTTTCTTGTTCTTATTCTCATATTTTCTTTTTAGAATTTTATGGGAATTATGTACAAGTTAGGCTAGAGTATTTAGGTGAGGCTTGAGATGATCCTATATGTGTAGTGAATTTATTTGGATTTTCGATTCTCCAATGGTTTGTAAGTTTTATACATTTGAGTAAATAATTTTCTTTTATCATATTTCTTCTTCTTATCAATATATTTTATTGTCAACTCTCATATAAATCTAGTCATGCTCTTTTTATGTGATTGTTGCGTTATATTATATATTGATCGTTATTATTTTATGAGTAGTCTTTTACTGCATTATTGCCAACGGTATATTGTCGCTCTTGGATTTCTCATAGGATAATTTTTCCTAATTTTAAACGTTAGAATTTTATTTACTCGAATACATTTTTAATTCATATGTTCTTCAAATATTTATCTTCCGATTGATTGTTTGGGATGTGAAACTTTCAATTGAGTCAATTCATGAATCAAAATCCAAATAGGTGAACAAAGCATATGGAGGATTCTCAAAGCCTTACCACTTTTTATTATTGAATTTTCTTTATTTTAAATTGTTCAAAAAAATATCAAAAACACTCATTCATTTTTCTTTGTTTGATTGCCTACTTTCCTAACGCTTTTTATTTGCTAATCATTTCTTGTTCAATTTAACACTTCCTCGTGGGATCGACCGTTCAAATTGTACTACAATTGACCGCTTGTTTTTGTACACGTTTGGGCGTAATCACTTATCTTTGGCTCAAACCAGATTTTGATGATTTTTGAGTAAAACTAGAGTAGAAATTGGAGATCATGGGTTCTTTGGACTTGTTTTAGGACCTAGAACCCGAATCTAGTGGTTTCCCTTTGAAATATTTGAATTTGGGACTGGATTTGCAGGTTTTTGGACTGGTTTTCGCGAGCTTCTCTCACGCAGTTGATTCCACCGGTCGACCTGTGCGATCGACCAGATTGACGACTGATCGGTTGACCAGATTGACGGCTGACCGGTCGACCGGTAGTGTTGCACTGCTCTGTCACCGGTCGACCGGTTCACACGAGTTTGACCCTGTTTGGCCTGAAAAGTGTTGTTTTGACACCTGAATTCGGGGAGAACCCAAATTAGCTTCATTTGGGGACTTAGGATGAAAGGATTAGTATCTTTAATCCCTGATTTGATATTTAAAACCCTTGGAATGGAATTTGAAATATGAAAATGGATTAGGGCACACTAATTGAAAATCTTGGTACATAAGTGAGATTGGATTGCTTTAGGAATGAGAATTGATCCTAAAGTGTTGTCTTGTATCAGTGATCGCTGAGGATTCAGATTGAAGGGGCTTGAGGAAGCGGAAGCCGGAAAAGGCAACGCTAGTCCCATGTTTGATTTGCAAGGTAGGATTTCTATCCCTTTTCCTTGTGAGCCTGTTTTCAAAAAAGATTTTGGCCTTGAAAATGTTTTAAAGAAAGGGATTGGTTTGCGAAAGAAAAATGTTTTAAAAACCATGGCTTGTTAGTTTATGGAAATCCTTGGCTTGTCCTGTCCTTGGAATCCATAGTTTGTCTAGTCATGGAACCTCATAGCTTGCCCAGTTATGGGGCCCGCGGCTTGAGTAGTTCGTGGTGTCATATGAACGATTTCATAATGTTAAATGGATGATTTCTTAAGATAAGAGATCTTATAAACTAGTAATATAGTCTATTGCTGTAAGCCTAGATAGGATGCGGAAAGTGCATCCTCGGGGACAGAACCCGAAACTCGATCCGGGTAGGCGAGGCACTTGGTTAGGTAAGTAATTTGTACTAATTACTTGCTGAAGCCTGTAATATGGTTATTTTTCAGTTATATTTCCTTTGAGAAAAAGAATGTGAGGTTCCGGCTGTTCTGTCGGGACTGAATGTCTTGTTTATTTACTTATTCATTTATTTATTCATGCGCTCATTTACTTATTCATTTACTTTAAGTATTTCAAATTATATCCTACTGGACCTTTCGCTCACGTTTTATGTTTTAAATGTTAAACCCCTCCTAGGAGATTCTAAGGGTGGTGCACAGTAGCTGGATATTTGCTACGGAGTAGCTGAGTTGTGCTACAGATCGATCAAGTGAGGATTGTGCTCATCCTCTGATATAAAGTGTAAGGAATTGAGAAATTCTGTAAACTTATTAAATATTTGGATTTACTAGACTGTGGATGATGTCTGTTGTAATGATTCTTTACATGTTCATGTATGTATGATACTGTATGTCCTGTGGGGTGGAGCCTTGTATGTCAGAGGCTCCAAAATTCTGTAATTTAATTGTATTTTAATGCAGTTAAGTGTGGGGCCCGGTTGGGAATCTACTTTATTAATCTCAAATCGAGCTCCACGTCACCCACCCCGTTTGGGGGGCGTGACAATACTTTTTCTCTCATTTTTATCTTGATTTTATTCTCATATTTTCTCTCTAGAATTTTGTGAGAATGCTTTGCAAGCTAGGCTAGAGTTTTTAGGTGAGGCTAGAGATGATCCTATATGTATAGTAGCTTGTTTGGTTTTGATTCTCTAATGGTTTGTAAGTTTTATACATTTGAGTAAATAATTTTCTTTCATCATATTTCTTTCTCATATCAATATATTTTATTATCAACTTTTATATAAAACTTAGTCAAGTTTTTTTTATGTGAATGTTGCATGATACAATATATTGATAGGCATTATTTTATGAGTATCTTTTACAGCAATATTGCCCCGAGGTATGTTGCCGCTTTTAGATTTCTTATAAAATAACTTTTTCTAGTTCCTAACGTAAGAATTTTATTTACTCGAGTATATTTAAATTCACAAGTTCTTCAAATCTTATTTTCAAATTGATTGTTTGGGATGTGAAACGTTCAATTGAGTCAATTTATGAATCAAAATCCAAATAGGTGAACAAAAGTATATAGAGTATTATCAACTTCTTACCAATTTTAATTATAGAATTTTCTCCATTTTAAATTGCATTGTCTTTAAATTAAATTACTCTAAAATCACAAAAAACAGATCTTTCTATTCATTGTTTGATTGCTTATTTCTCTAACCTTTTGTTTCGCTAATATCTTTTGTTTGTCTTTATCATCTCCTTGTGATCGACCGTCTTAATTTTGTTACAATTGATCGCTTATTTTTGTACACGTTTGGGCGTAATCAGCGGAGTTCAAATTTGATCGAATTAAAAGGCAAAAGATGAAAAGACAATAATACCCTTCAACATTGATCCTACAACATATTTTTTCTACCTTAGACATAGGCATTAGGATTTCGATCCATTATTATTATTACTATTATTATTATTATTATTTGAGATTCCATCATATTGCATTTAATAAGAAAATACATATATTTTTTTGGTCAATAATCTAATTTGAATAATAAGATGGCCAAAATACCCATAAAACTAAAAAGCAAAAAATTAGAAACAAAAACAAAAACAAAGAATTATAAATTGCCTCTCAGGTTTAATCTGATAAATCCTGTAGCTGATCAGCAAACTGTAAATGGATTTTTAATACCTCTCAAGTCTCAACAGGTTATATTGCTGATAAGAAACTGAATCAATGAAGTCCACAAAGTCTGCTTTCAGCGCCAGACTATCCAGTCGAAAGAGCAAAATCTTCATCCAAAATATCCAGAGACCAGATTTTTTGCAAAAATCTAACCACCAGAATAAATATTTGTCACAATAAAAAATAAAAAAATAAAAAAAAAAGCTTAACATTGACATTACAGTAGTAAAACTGTAAATGGATTTTTAATACCTCTCAAGTCTCAACAGGTTATATTGCTGATAAGAAACTGAATCAATGAAGTCCACAAAGTCTGCTTTCAGCGCCAGACTATCCAGTCGAAAGAGCAAAATCTTCATCCAAAATATCCAGAGACCAGATTTTTTGCAAAAATCTAACCACCAGAATAAATATTTGTCACAATCTTTATCATGACGGCTTAGCAACTCTCTAAGGACCCCATCATTTAACAACAACAACAACAACAACAACAATAATAATAATAATAATAATAATAATAATAATAATAATAATAATAATAATAAAATCTGAACTGGGTACGCAAGGGATGGCTGCTTTTGGGTGCTGTAGCCGTTGACGACGGCGATGTCGCAGAGGTCGAGCATCTCACCATGTTCGCCGGCGAGGTGCTGTTTCGGTAAAAGAGGGTTCTTTTTATTTTGGCATAATTACATCAATAACACTTTATTCAAATAAAACTATAATAATTTTTTTTTTTTTTAGGATAAATCTATAAATGATCTCTAAACTCTTCTCACCCTCTAAAATTAGTTTTGTAGTCAATTTTATCTCATAAACAGTCTTTAAACTCTAAAAAAAAATCTCATAAAGAGTCTTTTTATTAAATTTGATATAGAAATTATTAATTTTATCACATAAAAAATCGTCGTACTATCTAATTTCTCTATAAGTGGTCCATTTATTAGAAATTGTATTAAATTTATTTCTAAACTAAAAATAATAGTAATAATAATATGTTAAAATTAGTTCATATGTTAATTAAATAGGTTGAAAACACTAAATATGAGTAGTTGTAAAAATGTAGATCATAAATTAAAAAAAGAAAAGTGATTCTATTTACACTCATTAAGCTTATATAGAACCCCACATGAGCAAATATATCCCAAGGTCACGGCGGAGATTATCCTGAGGCCACAATGGTCACAAGCTTGCAACCACGGTCGTAAGATCGTCACAAACCTAGAACTTCATTCTTTCTGGCGTCAACATAGATTGAAGATCTTCGATCTTCCACGAAGAAGAGCAACGACGACGGTGAGAAATGCTATCCCGAAGAGAGGAACGATGGGCAGATCTGCTCTGTCGCAATCTGGATCGCGAAACTGAGGCAGTCGACAATCTAGATGTGACGACCCTACTTCTGATCATCAAACCTACATACGTACCTAACTTGTGCCTTAACAACAACTATTTATAGCTATGAATATTTAGCTACATTTTTTTTCCTTCGTGCTGACATAACCCTAAATTATCGCTCACATACCATTGTCATTCATTTGCAGTTTGCATAATAGCATCATAAGAACATAAACATACTTTGTGACTAGAGGTTGCTAAGCATAGCCTCATAGTCCCGTGATCTTTACTTACATTACATAACTTAACCATATCCGTAAATATGGTCTGCTTAAAACACTTTGAATCGTTTACCAATTACGTGTAGATCCCATTACCCACTTGCCCACATCTCACTACTTCATCCTTTTCTACATGCCCAACAATAGGTTTCAGGGAGTCGGTGCCTTGCCCGAGCTTCCTAAAACACGAACAAACATAATGAGATTTCACTCAGCAAGTAACAGTAGGCCATAATAAAAGCATACAATAATGCAAGCCCATATGTGCATTCACACCATACTTCCTAACTCTATTCCTATACACTCATAACAATTATCGTATTCTGCTTCCTTATTCTTTGTTTCATATCTTTACAATTTTCGTTCTTTTATTTAGAACGTTCATCGTATCATATTTTCATTTCTTTCATTTCGTATTTCTTTACGACTTTCGTTCTCAGATGTGGAACATTGATCGTATCATATTTTCTTTTCTTTCATTTCGTATTTCTTTACGACTTCCGTACTCTCATGTGGAACGGTTTCCGTATTAAAATTTCATATCTTTTACTTCTTATGGGCCCCATCCCATTGTATCATTGCGCGCATAACCAGTAAAGAGTGGGGTAGTTAACCAAAACTAACTCACTCACGGTTTTTTTTTTCATTCATAAACATAATAATCCTTCCTTGTGAAGGCTAGTACAAACAATATTAGTTTCTTTGTCTTTTATCATCATTTCTTTATACGTCATTCTACTATCATCCTTCATTTTACTATCATCCTTTCTCAGTATGATAGTAATTTTAATCTTGTTATGCATCTTTATGCATTTCTATCCATTTCCTATGAAATTTGACCTTTTGTGAATGTTTGACTTTTCATTGACTTTGACTTTGACTCTGACCCGAACTTTTCGCATATTGAAATTCTACTACTACTTAAGGTCCATAAGTATATTCATAGCATCATTCATCTTGAAACATTCATAGGATCATACATCATTCAAAATACATCATTCTTATTCTAACATTCATTGAGCATGAAATATGCACAATTATGTGCAACACGGAAGAATAAATTCGTTCGCGTCATAGACAAAAGTAAACTAATGGTGCTTACCTACTTTCCAATTATAGCAAATTTCTCTACTCGCCCAGATCTTCTATCCTTTACTGCTAAGTTCTGTAAATAAACACCCATCCAGAGGGTGAGATTAACCTTTGGTATGCTATTTTTATTTAGTATAGTCATAAAAGAATTAAATCCTTTCTAAGAACATATTTATGTTTTTTATTAAGCATCGTAAAAATTTATAATTTATGTTATAAGGACTAATTAAACCCTCATAATTCTATCTTCCATAATTGCCTTTATGAGTTCGTGAATTCGTAATTAACATATCCCATTGACATCGAATGTTAACCGGAGTAGAATTAGCATGAATGAAGTTCACCGTTGCATTCAGTATGTCTAAACAAGTCAGGATATGGTCCCAGATCATCAAACGGAGGTCGGTAGCCTAAGAAATGACATGTCGCCAGAATTTGGCGGCAATTTACGGCGACGTACGGCAACGGAGCTCCCGGAGAGTTTTTTCGCTGCGGACTTGGGTCCTACCCCCCATAAATTGACACTTCTGAGTCCATTGGTGCGATCAATTTCACACAATTCAGTCTCTAACAATACAGATCGGGACCGGCACTGCCGGTAAAAACTGGTGACTCAAATTTCACATTTTCCGGTCATGAAATCTTAAACTTGGATGAGGGGTTTTCTTACCCATGATATTATGAGTGTTTTGCACCAAAATCATGACCAATGGTGGGGGTGGTGACACCAAAATAATGGTCGGATCGTCGGAACTGTTAGATAAATAATGGCATCGCGGGCGCAGCGGAATTTAAAAAATTTTAATCAACGTCAAAGCCAAACAAGAACATGTTCATGATGCTATATAACATAAATAATAAAGATCTAAATCATACCTTTTGAGATTTCAGGAAACAACACGTCTGACAGATCTAAGCGTTCCAAACAGCAACCAGAAGAGCCTCAACCAACTGGTCTTCTTTGCTATTCTCATTTTCACGATCGGTGTGCAGGTAGGCACACGTCGTTTAATCTCCTCTTGGTATTCTTAATCTCCTTCCAATCACAAGAGAGCCAAAGAAAAATTGTTCTTGATAATTAAACAATTTTTCCTCTTGGAATCTCTTATCAATAGCCTCCAAAAAGTCTCTCAAGTGATCTTATGAGTAATGTGACTTAATAGGCTATTTATACTGTTTAGGAAGTCATACTTCCGTAACAATTAGGTTTCCTAAAGATTTAATCGCACCCAGATTCGATTTTGCCACATCAGCATACGTTATGCGTTACAACCGGTCGACCGGTGACAGAGACGTTATAACTCACCGGTCGACCTGTCCTTCACAAACCGGTCGACTGGACCGGTCGACCTGTGATCGGTCTACCCACTGGTCGACCTGTCTGCCCTGACGAAAGTTGTTTTCCTAGTTGTTCAACATGGGAAACTTTCATAGAGCCTCAGTTTTGATTCAAGCAACCCAATAGAGAAATTGCCTGATCAAAACAGTCATATAATAGTCTTCCCATATTAAACAACTCTTAAAACAATAATTCAACCAATTTATCAAGAATCAATTTATCAATTAATTCACCCGATAAATCACTCATGAATTAACTTTGAACCTCTTTTACGGAAATAACACAAGTTACCAATATGTAGGAAATACACCATATCGTTACAGGAAATTATGTGAGCTAGCAAAGGGACCCGATGGATATATATAAATCAAGCTCCTATAATCACAACGATACTTGTAAACCAACAAGTCTGTCTCATGATTATAAAACTCTAGCGCTATTCCACTAAAACCCTAGAGCTGCACTCTCGATTTATATAGCGTATTTACAAAGCTCTGATTAGCTCTAGTCCATGACTCAATAAATTAGTATATCATCCCCATCAGATATCCATAATCGATTTGAGGTCAAGTTCCATTTTACCTTTCCAATTACATTTATCTTATGTTCAATTATCAAACCATTGGAAAAATACTATTCATACTATTACAAACAGTAAACCATTAGATAACACAGAGTAGTCTAATGGCCAAGCGCTCATATTTTCCAATCCACTGATAATGCATAAGAGGATATCATTGACTCTTTATAGGAGCTATGGATTCCACTATCTATGAATAACGAATCTACGCATACACGAGTCATACCCCCAATGCACCGGCAAGCGTACCTTTACATAATGTCAGGATGTCTCCCTTTAGTACATCAAAGGATACAAGTCAAGTATACGGGTTCATCATCCATCTCAGGATTAAGATGACAATATATAATTCGTCAAAAGTGAATTGTTTTATTCAAACAGAATTATTAATTAAAACAATTCATCTTTGGTCTGATCCAATATAGATTTCACCGTTAGAAACTATATCAATGTCTCTACCCATGGAGTCCCACCTCCGACGACCAAGACAAGCCGTCTCCGTTAGGAAGTAGACAACATAACAATCTTAACATGAATAAAGCGCCCAACTTTATTCCCTCGATTGTGGATCATAAGATTTAGACTATCATCTTTAGATTCTTGTCTTCCGCATGTTCTTCACATTACATGCATGATCTAAAGATTTAGAATGACAGTCTCAGACTTTCAGTTTGCTTATCATATATTCAACTATTATAAACATAAAGAGGACATTACATAGATATATGAAATAAACAAATCTTTATTAATAGTCATAATGTCTCGAAGAAAATTGTTACATTTATTCTTAAGGGCATAAACGCTA
>JACAGA010000003.1:14894826-15089192 GCA_029231665.1 Morus indica | reverse complement strand
TATGCAAAGAAGGAGAAATGTGATTTCTGGTTGACAGAAGTCAAGTTCCTTGTGTTAGCGTTTATGCCCTTAGGAATAAATGTAACAATTTTCTTCGAGACATTTTGACTTTAATAAAGATTTGTTTGTTTCATATATCTATGTATTGTTCTCTTTATGTTCATAATAGTTGAATGCATGATAAGCAAACAGAAAGTTTGAGACTGTCATTCTAAATCTTTAGATCATGCATGTAATGTGAAGAACATGCGGAAGACAAGAATCTAAAGATGATAGTCTAAATCTTATGATCCACAATTGAGGGAATAAAGTTGGACGCTTTATTCATGTTAAGATTGTTATGTTGTCTACTTCCTAACGGAGACGGCTTGTCTTGGTCGTCGGAGGTGGGACTCCATGGGTAGAGACATTGATATAGTTTTTAATGGTGAAATCTATATTGGATCGGACCAAAGATGAATTGTTTTAATTAATAATTCTGTTTGAATAAAACAATTCACTTATGACGAATTATATGTTGTCATCTTAATCCTGAGATGGATGATGAAGCCGTATACTTGACTTGTATCCTTTGGTGTACTAAAGGGAGACATCCTGACATTATGTAAAGGTACGCTTGCCGGTACATTGGGGGTATGACTCGTGTATGCGTAGATTCGTTATTCATAGATAGTGGAATCGATAGCTCCTATAAAGAGTTAATGATATCCTCTTATGCATTATCAGTGGATTGGAAAATACGAGCGCTCGGCTATTAGACTACTCTGTGTTATCTAATGGTTTACTGTTTGTAATAGTATGAATAGTGTTTTTCCAATGGTTTGATAATGGAACATAAGATAAATATAATCGGGAAGGTAAAATAGAACTTGACCTCAAGTCGATTATGGATATCCTATGGGGATGAGATACTAATATATTGAGTCAAGGACTAGAGCTGATCAGAGCTTTGTAAATATGCTATATAAATCGAGAGTGCAGCTCTAGGCTTTTAGTGGAATAGCGCTAGAGTTTTATAATCATGAGATAGACTTGTTGGTTTACAAGTAGCGTTGTGATTATAGGAGCTTGATTTATATATGTCCATTGGGTCCCTTTGCTAGCTCACATAATTTCCTGTAATGATACGGTGTATTTCCTACATATTGGTAACTTGTGTTATTTCCGTAAAAGAGGTTCAAAGTTAATTCATGAGTGATTTATCGGGTGAATTAATTGATGAATTGATTCTAGGTAAATTGGTTGAATTATTGTTTTAAGAGTTGTTTATTGTGGAAAGACTATTATATGACTGTTTTGATCAGGCAATTTCTCTATTGGGTTGCTTGAATCAAAACTGAGGCTCTATGCAAGTTTCCCATGTTGAAGAACTAGGAAAACAACTTTCGTCAGTGCAGACAGGTTGACCGGTGGGTAGACCGGTCACAGGTCGACCGGTCCGGTCGACCGGTCAGGTCGACCGGTGGGTAGACCGGTTTGTGAAGGACCGGTCGACCGGTGAGTTATAACGTCTCTGTCTCCGGTCGACCAGTTGTAACGCGTAACGCGTGCTGATGTGGCAAAATCGACTCTGAGTGCGATTAAATCTTTAGGAAACCTAATTGTTACGGAAGTATGACTTCCTAAACAGTATAAATAGCCTATTAAGTCACTTTGTTCATAAGATCACATGAGAGACTTTTTGGAGGCTATTGATAAGAGATTCCAAGAGGAAAAATTGTTTAATTATCAAGAACAATTTTTCTTTGGCTCTCTTGTGATTGGAAGGAGATTAAGAATACCAAGAGGAGATTAAACGAAGTGTGCCCACCCACACACCGATCGTGGAAACGAGAATAGCAAAGAAGACCAGTTGGTTGAGGCTCTTCCGGTTGCTGTTTGGAACGCTTTGATCTGTCAGACGTGCAGTTTCCTGAAATCTCAAAAGGTATGATTTAGATCTTTAGTATTTATGTTATATAGCATCATGAACATGTTCTGATTTGGCTTTGACGTTGATTTAAATTTTTTAAATTCCGCTGCGCACTCGATGCCATTATGGTCCAACACCTTGGACATGTTTTATCTGGACAAGGAATTTCAGTGGATCCTGTAAAGATTGAAACGGTGCTACAATGGGAACGACCGAAGAAAGTAGCTGAAATTCGAAGCTTCCTAGGACTTTCGGGGTATTATCGACGATTTGTAAAGGATTTCTCGAGTATTGCTGCTCCAATGACTCGGTTGACTAAAAAGGAAGTCAGGTTTGAATGGGATGCCGATTGTGAACATGCATTCCAAGAACTGAGGACTAGACTAACCAGTGCGCCGATTCTGACGATTCCTAATAGCGATGAGCCGTACGAGGTGTATTCCGATGCATCAAGACGAGGACTCGGGTGTGTTCTTATGCAAAATGGACATGTGGTGGCCTATGCATCTCGTCAACTGAAGCCACATGAACAGAACTACCCCACGCATGATCTAGAGTTAGCAGTAGTGATTTTTGCTCTCAAGATATGGAGATGCTACCTCTATGGAGTAAAATTCCAGATCTTCTCCGATCATAAGAGTTTGAAGTATATGTTCACTCAGAAGGACTTAAATCTGAGACAAAGAAGATGGATGGAATACATGGAGGACTATGACTTCACCTTGCAGTAGCATCCTGGAAAAGCCAACGTGGTAGCAGATGCTCTCAGTAGAAAGACTCCAGGAATCCTAGCATCTTTGGCATTGGAAGATTGGAAACGGAGTGAAATCGTAGGTGATTATGATCTTCAGTATTATGAGGATTCTAACCAAGCTATGGTCTACAACTTGGTTTCAACGCCAAATCCTTATACAACAAGTCAAGCAGAACTAATGGCAGGATTCGCATCTTCAGGGAATTTGGACTCGAGTTCAGAACGGAGAAAAACTTGACGAATGGAATATTCAGGGAGATGGAACGCTCTACTTCAAGAATCGCCTTGCCGTTCCTCAAGTGGATGAGATAAAGAAGATGATCCTTCATGAGCCTAACAAATTGAGGTTTGCTATTCACCCTGGGAGTACCAAGATGTATCAAGACCTCAAAAGACAATATTGGTGGAGAGGTATGAAGAAGGATGTCCGCCAATATGTGTCAGAATGTGCGACTTGTCTTCGAGTCAAGGCTGAACATCAGAAACCTGCTGGAGAACTACAGCCTCTTCCTATTCCTGGATGGAAATGGGAGCACATTACGATGGATTTTCTTATGGGATTGCCTAGGACTGAACATCGACATGATGCCATATGGGTCGTTGTGGATAGGTTAACGAAGTCCGCGCACTTCATTCCCTTTCGTGTGACTTATTCTAGGAAAGTTCTAGCAGAGTTGTATCTGGAGCATGTTGTCAGACTTCACGGAGTTCCATTGTCTATCACATCAGACCGTGACACTCGTTTCAATGCTAGATATTGGAGAAGTTTCCAAGAAGCCATGGGAACCGAGCTGAATTTCAGCACCGCTTTTCATCCTCAGACGGATGGACAATCTGAGAGAGTTATTCAGATTTTAGAGGACATGCTTCGCGCTTGCATTCTAGATTTTAGTGGAAACTGGAAGAAGCATCTTCATTTAGCTGAGTTTGCATACAACAACAGTTATCAGAGTGGCATTAGGATGGCCTCATTCAAAGCGTTGTATGGCAGACCTTGTAGATCGCCAGTTTGTTGGCTTGAGTCAGAAGATCGACTGACCCTTGGACCGGACGTTATTCAGGGGAATAATGAAAAGATAGCCGTGATTCGGGAACGACTGTTAACGGCTCAGAGTCGTCAAAAGAGTTATGCTGACAGGAGGTGAAGACCCTTAGAGTTCTTAGAGGGCGATTTTCTCTTGTTGAAAGTCTCTCCGCGCAAAGGTGTTACTCGTTTTGGTGTGAAAGGGAAACTCACGCCGAGGTACATCGGGCCATTTCAAATCACACAACGAGTCGGTGTCGTTGCTTACCGCCTTGATCTTCCTCCGGAATTGTCTCACGTGCACAATGTGTTCCATGTTTCAATGCTTCGAAAGTGTCAACCGGATCCAGAAGCCATTGTGCAATGGTATGACGTGCCGATCCAATATGACACGACTTACGAGGAAGTACCCATCCAAATTCTTGACCGGAAGATAAAAAGCCTACGTCAACGCGAGATACCATTAGTGAAGGTGTTGTGGCAGAACCATGGCGTTGAAGAAGCAACATGGGAGTTGGAGACGACGATGCAGGAACGATATCCGTATCTCTTCATATCGTGAGGTAAATTTCAATTTCAGGGACGAAATTTCTTAAGGGGGGTAGAATGTAACGCCCTCTAGAATTAAACATGTTTAATTATGCTAAAATGTGGATTATTAGTGTGCCTAATTTGATTTTCACAATTAATTAAGGGACTTTAAGTTATTTTTAGTAATTAAAATTTCACCCCAAAGATTTTTAGAAAATACACTTAAAATTTAATACATTTTCCTTTTTCTTTTTCCTTTCCTTTTCTTTATCTTTTCTTTTTCTTCTTTTCCTCCTTTCCTTCCCGTGCGCCCAGCCCCTCTCTCTCTCCTTTTTCTTTTTTTTTTATTTTCTTCTTTCTTCTCTGGTTCTCCCACGCACAGCCATCTCTCTCTCTCTCTTTCTCCATTTTCTTCCACGCCGGCCGCCTCCTTCCTCCGGGATCTTCTTCCCGCCGGCGTCCTCTCTCTCTTCCTTGCTCTCTCACTCTCCGGGTTTCTCTCTCTCTCTCTCTCGGCGGTTTGGCCGAGAAGCACAAAAAAAAAAACGAAAATTGGGAGAAACCGAGGGAAACAAAGCTTCATCAACTAAATTGAGGTAAAACCCTTTGAAACCCACTCTTTGATTCGAATTATAAGCTTGAGAAAGTTTGATTTTGGTTAGATTTGAATAAATTTGAGTTAGGGTTTGGATTTGAACAATTATTGTTGAAATTGGATGAAATTTGGGGATTTTCAGTTATTGGACTTGTTTAATCGATTAGAAACTGATTTTGATGGATTCTGGAGATATATATATTGAAATTGGATTTGAATTGCAGGTTTGGCATTTTTCCTATTTATGCCGGCATGCTGCCGAAATTTCCCTAGAAACTTGTTTTTTTAAAACTGAAATTAAATAGGAAAACCAAACCTATGGATTGGATTCTAATTTTTAAAGAACCCTAAATGGAATTATAAAGTCATTGTGAAACTTGGATTTGAGTAAAGGCACACTAATAGGAAACAATTAAACATGATTGAACTTAATTCGTTTTAGGAATGAGAAATATTTCCTAAGATATTGCTTTTGTGATAAAGCTAGTGGAGAAGTCAAGCATTAAGGCTTTAAGGAAAGCGGAGGCTAGGAGAACTGAAGGCTAGCCCAGGTTTGATATCCAACATGTAGGATATTCTTGTCCATATCCTTGTTAGCCTCATTTTAAATGATTTTGGCCTATGAAAATGTTTTAGAACAAAACATGTTTAAAGAAAATGATTTTAAAGGAAATAGCATGAATAATGCTATTAAGTTTTCCAATGATTTTGGAAATGAGATTTCAAAGCGTATCATTTCTTAAAATGAAATATTTTAAGGAATGATACAACGCATGATGGCCTCAGAGATCGGGATGTGGGAATCGCATCCTTGGGGGTAGGTCCCGAAACCCGTACGGATCCGCTTCTTATTTAGTGGAACTATGGCTCTGCACTTTTTTACGAGATAGACATTTTACCGCTTCTTGATTAGTGGTATGATGAGCTGCACATTTTCATTGTACAAACATATTCTACTATGTGAGTGTTTCCTTTTTCTAAAAAGGGATGATCGGTTCTGAGTGTACATCTTCGGACCGTGAGTGCCTTTATTTTAAATGCTTTATAAAATTATATCCTACTGGGCCTTTCGCTCACCTTTTCCTGTTTTTAAATGTATTAAACCCCCCCTCCAGGTGACGCGAGGAGTAGTGCGGAATAGGTAGCTTTTACCGGTGTCGTGGACTTGATCTCGGGAAGCAAAGAGTTGTATTCCCCCTATCTTTTGTCTTCAGGCATGTATAAGAGATTATGGATTGTAAACTTAAATGTTGTTAGATTTTGGTTGATGTCACACTTACTTATGTTATATTCATGTATGCTAAACACCTGTGGGAATTCCTAACATGATACCAGTGACGTGGTTTTAAACTGGTTTGGTTGGAAATTCCACCACCGTTCTTGAAATTAAATCTCTCCTGTATCGAAGGGGGACTCGTTTGGAAATACCTGGATGTCTTGGATTTGAATGAAATTAAAATGTTTGCTAATCTCTCTCTTTTAAACAGGTTTAAGTTTCTAAACGAGCCTCCACGTCACCAATCCCGGTTTCGGGGGCGTGACAGAATTAATTATTATTTAAATAATTTGAACATATCTAGATTTATCCATTTAAACTTATTTGATAAGTTGTTTAATTTAGAATTCAAATTAATTTAAGTTTGACTTAAATTCGAATTTGAATCTGAATTAAAATTGGACTACTGGATAAAGGATAAAATCTCTTCCTTCCCTATCTGATTTAGGCGACACACACATAGGGATAAATCCCTAGGGTGGCCGGCCTCCAAGAGGATAAGGGGAAGGGATTTTTTGTTCAAAATTCAAAATTGAAGATAAGGATTTGATTCTATTTTGAAGTTTGACTTCTACTCTTTAAATATGAGATAGATAGAAAATTGTGAAACAATTTTTTGACATATTTTTCAGCCCCAAATACCTAGTGGCCGAAATTTCTCATAGAGGAAAAATAGAGAGCAAAATTTTTCTCCAAAAAAAATTCCACATCGTGCATGCGTTGGTGTTTGTTGAAATTCGAGTGTTTCAGAAACCTGTTTTGTCTCGCGTGTGCCCACACACATGTCTATGTAGAATCAAGGAATTGACGTGGAAGACTTTGGTGTTCTAAACACAAAGCTTGGAGCTAGGACTGTTCGCGGTCAAAGAAATTCAAGATATCATCCGAGTCGGCTACCAGGTATTTTCGGTTGATTTTGAAGCCTTGAAGATCATGTTTGAAGCCTTCATAGAAGCCCAAAAAACTGCCCAGAAAATTCCAAAAAAAGTGGCCCAGACGCGGCCCGGATGCGGCCCAGTCGCGGCCCAGGCGCTGGGCCGCGGCCCAGCGCGGCTGGCGGCCCAAGTTCGGGATTTGATCCCGAACGGGCCCGAAGGTTTCTGGAACCCTCGTAAAGCGTGCTGACGGGCCCAGAAAAGTTCCGGATCCCAAGGAAGGTTAAATCCAACCCGGAGACAAAGAATGAAGCCGAAGAATAAAGAATTCAAGAATCGAAGACCCGTTAATGTAACGGAAGAATATAATTATTGTAATTGTTTATTTATTCGATTCGATTGAGTTGTAATTTATTTTTCCATGGGACCCGGTCAAATCCATCTCAATAGTTGATTGCATATATTTATATTTTATGTTGATAATTATATATTATATGTCCATGCATATAACATGCCATATAGATATAATGTGCCTACTCATATGTTTTTATAACATGCCATGCATACACGCGCATTCGTTATTGTTTATTTTATTTATTATAAAAGTGTTTTAGAAAAATAAAATAAAATAAGAACCATGCGCTGAAAATCATTTAATATGATTAAATTGATTTAAGTTGCAAAATTGATTTGCAAAATAATGTTACATGTGAAATTAAATTTAAGAGTTAAATTTTGGAATTTCACATATCCGAAAAATAAATTGTTTATTTTTCAATTTTAAAATCATGAGATGTTTTTCAAAACAAAATACATATTTGCAAAATAATGAGTGGGAGAGGGTTGTATGACAATACGACCCACTGGTCTCCATCATTAGTTCAACACCGTGAGATTCGAAAGGGGCTTCGCGGCGGCACCGATTCCGTACTCCCTACGGAAAGTGTTCTTTCGGATCAATAACAAGGTTGACTTCCTGGCGATAGGATTCGAGGATGTATTTCCGGTTTGACCTACCCTACGGCGGCACTCCGGAGTTAAGTCTGTAGAATCTGAAATGATGGGTTACACTCATGGAGATATAATCAAATTGTTGATTATATTTTTGACCAAAATTAGCGTTAGTTAATAAATATGAAAATATGAGATATTTTGATTATATTTATTAATTGAGAAGGTCTCAGTTCAATTTGCGATATTTTGACCTACCCTACGGCGGCACTATAATCGTGGTAAATTGAAATATCGTTGGCACCCAAAATTAAAACATGATTTATGTATTTTTCATGTGCATCATGCATCATATTTAATTGTGCCTAAATTAACATGCCTTGATATTCATGCACATAAATTGATTAGATAAATATTCTATTTATTTCCAGCAATATGTCGAATCCCATTATCACACTACTAGCGACTGAAAAATTAGACGGTGATAATTATGCTAAGTGGAAAAGTAACATGAACATACTATTGGTCTGCGAAGACTATAAGTTTGTCCTAGTGGAGGAATGTCCTCCTGATCCCGCGGCTAATGCATCCAAAACCGCAAGAGAGCCTTTTAGTCGCTATATCAAGGCCAACAATAAAGCAAAGTGCTTTATTTTGGCTAGTATGAGCGATGTGCTTTGCAAGAAGTATGAGGAGATGGAGACTGCTTATGAGATAATGGAGTTTCTAGAAGCCATGTTCGGTGCTCCTTCTGAAAAGGCTCATTTGGATGCTGTAAGGGCTTTCATGAACGATAAGATGAAGAAAGGTTCTTCAGTCAAGGCACTGTTGGGAATGGTATCCTAGAAGCATGAGATGTAATAGGATATTTATTATTTATTTAATAAAAGAGTTTATTTATTATTTTATGTGCATATATCTATGAATATTTTATGAATATAAATGAAAATTCCATGATTATTTACGTAACCTTAAACATTGTATATAAGTGTTATATACGAGAGGATAATGTTTAAGGATAATAATCAAAAAGCAATGTTCATAATGAATTTAATTAAAGTTCGGAATCTTTAATTAAAACATTATTAATACATGTCATTCCCATTTAGAATGTAATAGTGTTATCCGCACTGTTAATATGGTGAGATATTGAATGAGTGTTTTTTGCATAATGAGTTATGTGGAACAAGGACACAGACACAATATGAATTTCTAATAATTTCCGTTAAGTATAGAAATTCTAATTGAGTCTACTTAATCCTGAGTTCTTAACATACTCCTATTTATGGATTTGTGTCTTTTGATTTACTCGGTACGGATTCCGAGACCCTAAATCCTATTCCTTGTATTTTGGAGACATGATGAAGTAGGTAGCTAGGAATGTTATTATACAAGATGGAATCCATTCCTTCTTGAGAAAGAAGTAGATAAATAATTCTCTTGAGGGTTGATTCGGTACTTGGACCAGTAGGAGCTCTAATTCATGAATGTGTTTTATGAATCACTGTCCATTAGAGAATCAATGGTACTCAAGGATAAAGATATAATTAGAGAGGTTAACGGATTCTACCTGGCTTTAATTATGAATTATTTATGGAGGATTGATCTATATGCAATGACTACATAAAATAGACACTTCACAGTTTAGAAGTAATTTATATCTATAATTTCGAGAGTGCAGTTCCAAGTTTATAGTGGAGTAACTATTAGAATTAATAGAATTAATTAATTAATTAAAGTGTTTAATTGATTATTAATTCTATTGGAGCTCGGGATTATAGGTCCATTAGTCCCCGCGTCGTCCTAGTAATTCTACCAGACACAGAGGACAAAATGGGAATTTTAGAACTACGGAATTCTAAAATTAAACACTCGGAAATAATTAATTGAGAATTAATTATTATTTAAATAATGTGATTATTTAAATTTGAATTTGAACACATCTAGATTGATCCATTTAAACTTATTTGATAAGTTGTTCAATTTAGAATTCAAATTAATTTAAGTTTGACTTAAATTCAAATTTGAATCAAAATTAAAATTGGACTACTGGATAAAGGATAAAATATCTTCCTTCCTTATCTATAATAGGCGCCACACATAGGGATAAACCCTACTAGTGTGACCGGCCATCTTAAGGATAAGGGGAAGGGATTTTTTGTTCCAAATTCAAATAGGAGATAATTAACAAGCTTTATCTTAGAGATAGAGATTGGATTCCTCTTAGAAGTTTGACTTCTACTCTCTAAATACTTTTTTTTAGACAATTTTCGGAATGGTTTTTTGCCCTAATTTTAGAGGTGGCCGAAATTTCTCTATAGAAATTTTGAAACAAGTTTTTTCAGCCCTAAATGTTAAGGCTGGCCGAATTTCTCAAGTAGAGAGGAAGGAAAAATTTTTTCTCCAAAAATTCCACATCGTGCATGCGTTGGTGTTTGTGGAAATTCGAGTGTTTATTGTAAACCGTTTTGTCTCATGTGTGCCCACACACACGTCTTCGTGGATTCTAGGAATTGACGTGGAAGACATTGGTTTTCTAAACACAAAGCTTTGGAGCAAGGATTGTTCGAGGTCAAAGAACTCAAGTTATCAACCGAGTCAGCCTCCAGGTATTTTTCTGAATTGAGTTCTTAATAAATGAATTAATGAGATTAATTTATTCGTGCATAAATTAATATAATCTATAGAGTATCTCAAAGGTTTTGTGAAAATTTTTGTTATACACGATCCGCCTTTCCGCTGCGCTTCCGCATCCGAATTCGATTCGGGAACCAACAATTGGTATCAGAGCGGTCTATAGACTATATTAATTTATTCTCCGATTATTTGATAATCAATATTAAATATGTGATATTTAATTATGTATGTATGTGATGGGTAGGCACTTGCATTTATGGATGTTTATATTTGATTTATAATGATGAATGTATGGGTGATGGATTTGGTCGTTAATTATATGGTTCCATGGATCGGTTATATTCATTTGTTGATAAGTTATTTGTAATTTAATTTGGGATTAGAATTATTGTAATTCTAGGTTTTGGGTAGAATTAGGGTTTTGATTTTGAATCAAAAGTAGGCCTTGAAGATCAAGTTTGAAGCTTTTGACGCTGCCCAGAAACTGCCCAGAAAATTCCAGAAACGCGGCCCAGGCGCGTTCAGGACGCGGCCCAGGCGCGTCCAGGACGCAGCCCAAGCGCGGTCCAGGATGCGGCCCAAGCGCCCCAGCGCGCGGCCAAGCCGCGCCCCAACACGCGGCCAGGCCGCGACCCAGACGAGGCTAGGCCGTGGCCCAGGCTGCGGCCCAGGTTCAGGATTTGATCCTGAATGGGCCCGAAGGTTTTCGAAACCCTCGTAAAGCGTGCCGATGGGCCTGGAAAAGTTTCGGATCCCATGGAAGGTGAAATCCAACCCGGAGACAAAGAATGAAGCCAAAGAATAAAGAATTCAAGAATCGAAGACCCGTTGATGTAACGGAAGAATAAAGAATTTATATTTTCCATGGGACGCGGTCAAATCCATCTCAATAGCCGATTGCATATATTTATTTTTATGTTGATAATTATATATTATATGTCCATGCATATACCATGCCATATAGATATAGTGTGCCTACTCATATGTTTTATAACATGCCATGCATATATGCGCATTTATTATTATTTATTTTATTTATTTAAAAGAGTTTTAAAAGGATAAAATAAAAATAAGAATCATGCGCTAAAATCGATTTAATATGATTAAATTGATTTAAGTTGCAAAATTAATTTACAAAATAATGATACATGTGAAATTGAATTTAAGAGTTAAATTTTAGAATTTCACATATCCAAAAAATAAATTGTTTATTTATCGGGATTGGAAAAACATGAGATGATTTTCAAATAAAATACATATTTGTAAAATAATGAGTGGGAGAGGGTTCTATGACAATACGACCTACTAGTCTCCACCGTTAGCGCAACACCGTGAGATCCAGAGAGGGGCTTTGCGGCGACATTGAATCGCCCTCCTAAATGAGAGTGTTCTTGCCGGATCAATAACAAGGTTGGCTTCCTAGAGATAGGATTTTAGGATGTATTTTTGAATTGACTACCCAAAGGTAGCAATCCGGAGTTAAGTCTATGGGATTTGAAACGGTGGTTTACACTCATAAAGATATAATCAAAGTTTGTTGGTTATATTTTGACTAAAATAACGGTAGTTAATAAATATGAAAATATGAGATATTTTGACTATATTTATTAACTGAGAGGGGTCTCGGTTCAATTTGCACATAATTTGACTACCCAAAGGTACACTTTATTTGTGGTAAATTGGATTATCGTTGGCACCTAAAATTAAAACATGATTTATGTATTTTTCATGTGCATCATGCATCATATGTAATTGTGCCTAAATTCACATGTTTTGATATTCATGCACATAAATTGATTAGATGAATATTCTACTTATTTCCAGCAATATGTCAAATCCTATAATCTCACTATACAAAACTGAAACACTGACTAGAGATAAACTATGCGAGTGGTAAAGTAACATAAACAACTTACATTCATGTGATGAATATAAGTTTGTCCCAAATGGAGGATTGTCCTCCTGTCCTTAACGAAAACATACTAGCTAACTGTTAGCTAAGATTGTGCGTGGTAATTCACAAGAAGTATGAAAGCATGGAGACAACTTATGAGATAATGCAGTCATCAGATACCATTTCTGAAAATCCATAAAATAAAAGGGTTGGCTAAATACTGTAAGGGCCTAAGTAAAAGACAAAAGGAAAGTCGTTTCCACTGAAATAAAGAAAGGAACTCAAGCAAATATGATTTGCTAGTTCTAAAAACATGTTTAGTAAAAAGGGTAATTCCTTATTCCTGGATAGTAGATTCGGGAATTGCTACTCATGTTTGTTTTCTTTATTAAGTCTTAGTTCTTACAAAGAAATTGTTTCACGGAAATAAAGAAAGGAACTCAAGCAAATATGATTTACTAGTTCTTAAAACATGTTTAGTAAAAAGGATGATTCCTTATCCTAAATAGTTGATTCAGGAATAAATAATCATGTTTGTTTTCTTTATTAAGTTTTAGTGCTTAAATGGAAATTGTTTCCACCTAAACAAAGAAAACGAATCAAAGTAAATAAGATTTACTAATTCTAGAAACATCTTTAGTAGAGGGTGATTCCTCATCTTGGATAGTTGATTCGGGAGCAACTAATCATGTTTTGGTTTTCTTTGCAAAATATTAGTTCTTACAAAGAACTTGCCATCAGGGACTACGCAATGAAAGTGGGAATACCGTGAGGATATTGGCAAAAAGCAGTGGGAGAAGTTAGACTTCAATTTTGGAAATACCTTGTTGTGAACAATGTTTATTTCCCTCCAAGCATAAACAGAAATTTGATTTCTAATTCCAAATTATTTGAACAATTATTTTTTAAATAAAAATATAGTCCACATCTTTCGGAATGGTTCCGATATATGTTCTGGATATTTGGAAAATAGTTTATACTGTTTAAACCGATGCCTGGCTCACTGCAAAATATTGAAAAGTTCAAAAGTTGCCAAACTTAAGAATAAGGAGCAAAAGATCTCTCATGATAAATAACACATATATGTGGCATCTTAGACTTGGTCATATTAGCCTAAACATGATTTAAAGACTGGTAAAGGATGGTCCTTTACGCGAACTAAAAGTTAGTGAGCGTCCAGCCAATGAATCTTGTCTGGAAGGCAAAATGACCACGGGCCTTCCATGACGAAAGGAGAAAGAGCCACATAACCTCTTCAGCTAATACATTCGGATGTATGTGGACCGTTAAACGTCCAAGACAAAGGTGGTTACGAATATTTCATCATTTTCATTGATGATTATTCGAGATATGGTTATGTTTACCTAATGCAACGAAAATCTGAAACTTTTAGAAAGTTTAGAGAATTCCGAGCAAAAGTTGAAAAACAGTTAGGTAAAAAATCAAGACACTTCAATTAGATTGAGGGGATGAATACCTGGACTAAGAGTTTCAGGATTTCTTGATTAAAGAAGGTGTGGTATCCCAATTGACTACACCTGGTACACCACAGCAGAATGGTGTAGCTGAAATGAGAAATCGGACTTTGCTCGACATGATAAGATCAATGTTGAGTTATTCTTCACTTCCTGCTTCGTTCTGGGATTATGTCCTAAGAACCACCATGTATATTTTGAATCTAGTACCATCTAAGTCTATACCAAAGACACCCCTAGAGTTGTGGAATGGTCGAAAGCTAGTTTGGAAGCATATTCGCATAAGGGGTGTCCGGCTCATGTGATGAAACAATAGACTGGGAAGTTGGAACCAAGATCGTAAATATGCATGTTTGTGGGATATGTAATTGGGACAAAATAATGATTCTTTTATATAGTCATAAGAATCAAAGGTAATTGTATGACAAATGCCACGTTTCTAGAGCATGACTATATGATAGTTAATTTTCAATCCTAGAAGCAAAGTTCTGGAAAAGTTACTTTCCAATAAGATTGGACCACAACCGACAAGAGTTGTTGGAATGCTAAGAATGATCACAATTCCTAATCAAACTCTAGTGGCACCTCGTTGTAGTGGGAGGGTAAGCAAGTTACCTGACCGGTATACTGAGGAAACACATATCGTCACTGCTGATGATGGTAAGGAGGATCCGTTGACTTTTAAAGCTACGATGGATGATTTGATAAGGAAAAGTGGCAAGCATCTATGAAACTTGAACAAGAGTCCATGTACTCTAACTCAGTCTGGCAACTTGTAGATCTACCTGAAGGGGTAAAACGCATTGGATGCAAGTAGATCTTCAAGAAAATAAGATAAGTGGATGGAAAAGTAGAGACTTATAAAGCAAGGCTAGTGGTTAAGGGTTACACCCATAAAGAGGGAGTTGACTATGAGGAAACTCTCTTACCGAAGGCCATGCTTAAGTCCATCCGAATACTCTTAGCCATAACAACATATTTTGAATATGAGATATGGCAGATGGATGTCAAGACAACTTTTTTGAATGGCTATCTTGAGGGAACCATCTATATCGATCAGCCAGAGGGTTACATAGAGAAAGGCCTAGAGCATAAAGTCTGCAAAACTGTAGAGATCCATTTATGGATTGAAGCAAACTTCTAGATCATGGAATATCAGGTTTGATGAGGCTATTAAGTCTTATGGATTTGATCAACACCAAGATGTTTCAAATGAAAGAAAAGAAGATGTTCTTATTCTTTACAAGCCCGAATATATGATATTCAGTGGGAGTAGTTAGTCGTTGTCAGTTGAACTCAAGATCTGATCATTGAGTGGTGGTGTAGTGTATCCTTAAGTATATAAGGAAAATAAAGAAACTATAAGATAGTTTAGTCAGTGAAAGAGTTGTCTTTCACTGGATACATAGACTTTGACTGAGTCATACGTGGATTTTGAGAGTCAACATCCGAGTCTGTGTTCACACTAGGCGAAGGTGTCATCACAAGAAAGGTTGTTGGCAAAGTGTGATTGCTAATTTTATCATTAAGAGTTAATGTGTAGCAGCTTGTGAAGCAGCAAAAGAAAGCAACCTGACTCTAGAAAATTCTTAACTGATCTGGAAATTGCTCCGAGCATAGATCAGTCATAGACACCTAGAAAGTTTCAGGATTTGAGACATATCCTACCTGCTTTAGGACAAGTGGGAGATTGTTGGGAATGGTGTCCTAGAAGCATGAGATGTAATAGGATATTTACTATTTATTTAATAAAAGAGTTTATTCATTATTTTATGTGCATATATTTATAAATATTTTATGAATATCAATAAAAATTCCATGATTATTTATGTAACCTTAAACATTGTATATAAGTGTTATATACGAGAGGATAATGTTTAAGGATAATAATCAAAAAGCAATGTTCATAATGAATTTAATTAAAATTTGGAATCTTTAATTAAAACATTATTAATACATGTCATTCCCATTTAGAATGGAACAGTGTTATCCGCACTGTTAATATGGTGAGATATTGAATGGGTGTTTTTTGCATAATGAGATTATGTGGAACAAGCACACAGACACAATATGAATTTCTAATAATTTCCGTTGAGTATAGAAATTCTAATTTGAGTCTATCGATGGTCATATATAGAATGATCTTAATCCTGAGTTCTTAACAGACTCCTATTTATGGATTTGTGTCTTTTGATTTACTCGGTACGGATTCTGAGACCCTGAATCCTATTCCTTGTATTTTGGAGACATGATGAAGTAGGTAGCTGGGAATGTTATTATTCAAGATGGAATCTGTTGTGTGAGAAAATGTGACAAAAACGTGGACCACCAAAATCACGACACGTGGCGACATGCGCTCCCTGCCAGATGCATAACCCTCGACGCTTCGATATCTCAAAATCAGCCGACGGGCCCAAAGCCAATGTCCAAACTGAAGCGGTGACCCCATGTGGCGTCGACGGAACCAAAAGGTCCGAATTAAGGCGCTAAGGTCCCTCGACTGCAGAAAGGGCGCTCAAAGAGGACAAAAGAGGCTCAGGCGGTGCTGGCGACGAGAGGATCTTCCCGTCGAGGCATGGTTGGTTGCGTGCAAAAGAAGAAGACTGCTGACAGCATTAATGGCAAGATTACAAACCGCCACAGGGGACACAAAAGCATTACGGAGACTTACAGAGCCGTAATCGAAGACTAGTCAGAAGAGTGAACAGTGCTGATTAGTTGGCTATCACTGGGCCTAAAAAGGAGAGGCACTCAAGTGCCTAAGCCTACGGAGGAAAACCCCTTGTGAAGGCAATATTCGGCTATATAAGGAGAACCACCCCCAATTGAGAGGGGGTCGGTGAATTAGAGAAAAAAGAACCCACAACTACAAATTTTGTAAATTGTAAACTCTCTCAAAGAAATACAAATCACAGTGGATGTAGCTCTGATTTTATAGAGTGAACCACTATAAAATTTATCTTGTGTTTTTACATTCAGTAAAAGAAAACACTAGTTCCACATAGAAACTCAATAACCGGCCGGTAAACCAAAGGGTGACTAGAGGTATCCTGGCTGGTTTATTGTTGGCGAAATTCTACCGTCAACAATTGGCGACTCCGCTGGGGACCGGAAGCGTTAGGCCCCCAAGAATATAAGCTGCAAACGACCATCCACTTAGAGGATAGCAGGATGGAAGGAGATTTACGTCCAGACGGAAATGGAGTTCCCCCCCCCGACGCACCACAACCGGACCCGAGACAGATGCAAGCTCAGATAACTGCCCTAACCGACCTGGTGCGTGGGCTAGTGACCGCGGTGGAGCAACTAGATGGAAGGAACTCCATGCCGCCGTTAGAAGATGCCCCGAGACCACAAGGACCCGCCGTAACGAAGAATCCAAATCACGGTGAACATCCACACGTCCAAGAAGGGACCGGGGAGAGCGAGCACCGCCAGGGCCTTCCCAGGCCTCGGCCCACCCACTCTTCGGGCAGCCAGTTGAGAGCTGCTGGGATCCGAGCCATCGAGGAGCTACCCCAAAATTCGGGAGGAAACCTGCCGGGAGACTCGGGATCAGTACAGGCGGGCGGCTAGGCCAGGGGTGGACCCATCGCTCAAAGGTCGGAAGCACCGGGAGCTGTTGGTTCGGCCGTCTCGACGGAAGAATCGCGGACCATCATGGAACGCATGGCCAACTTGGAAAGGAGACTGACCGGGGATGTTGCGGGGCTGAAAAAGAATATTGGACGAGTGGCGGAAGTGGTGAACGTTGACATTACACCCAGCCGCATTCACGACCACCCGTTCACTGCGGAGATAATGGCGCTCCCCCTCCCCGACAAGTACAGGTCGCCGTCGATTCCATCCTATGACGGACGAGGAGATCCCGACAACCATTTGGAGATGTACATAGGACACATGCTCTTGCACGGGTACGCCGAGGAGATCATGTGCCGAGCCTTCCGGAACCACCTGACCGACTCTGTCCGACGATGGTTCCGGACGCTGAGACCAAACTCTATCTCCAGCTGGGATGAGTTAAAGGAGGCGTTTTCTCTCCAATTCATCAGGGTCAAGAAGTATGTGCCCCCAAAACAAAACCTGACAACAATATACCAGAAGCCAAACGAGACGCTGAGGGATTGGCTTGCCAGGTACGGAGAGGCCGTAGCCGCGACGATGGATATTACCGACAGGGAAGCCCTGATGGGGGCCTTGTCAAGCATAAAGAAGACAGCTCCTTTCAAAAGGGAGCTGAACCGAAAACCCCCGTCTAGCTACAAAGAGTTCCTTACACGGGCGCAAGGATACATCAACACAGAAGAGGCAGACGCTAATGACCCCGATCACAGATCCAACAAGGGTAAGGGGATCGAGCAAGGGTCGGCGCCACCAAGGCAAGACGAGAGGAAACGTCGAGGGGAAGGAAGCGGCGACAAGCCACCAGCCTTGACACAAAGAACACCGGAGGCCAAGAAGCCGAGACAGGAGGATCCCCGCAGGCCTCGGCTGTTCCAAAAATACGACACCTACCATGAACTAACGATATGCGTCGAGGAAATATTCAACCAAATAGGCCGCGGAAACATGCTACGCCGGCCTGAGCCAATGAAGTCAGACCCTAACCGAAGGAACCAAAGGAAATTCTGCAGGTTCCACGGCGAGGTCGGCCACCACACCAATGACTGCGCCGACCTCAAGGATGAAGTCGAAAGAATAATCCGTGAGGGAAGGCTGCAGGAATTCAGGGCTGATCGAAGGCCTCGTAACGACGGCCATGGAGGGCATAATGACGGTCGACGCCGAGAGGAAAACCACCGACCAGAAGATTGGGAGCCTGTCGGCGTCATTCGAACAGTCCTCGGTGGCCCTTACATAGGAGGAGACACTCGGAGGTCGCAAAAGGACTACGCCCACGAGGCCAAAGGGGTCTACCAGGAGCGGTTTTGGAACGTCTCCACCGCCAAAGCCCCGAGGCACAGCCACACTGATGTGGCCTTCAACGAGGATGACACCAGCGGAGTTCACTTCCCCCACAACGACGCACTGGTAGTGGAAGCCGTGATCGGGAACCACACCGTGTGCCGGATTCTGGTAGACAACGGGAGCTCGGTGGACCTTTTATATTCCGACTGCTTAGACAAAATGGGGATTCCTAAGGAGCAGTTGGAGCGGACTACCAGGCCACTATACGGGTTCACCGGGGACTCTGTCATCCCTTAAGGAACTATCCGGCTACCGATAACCGCCGGAGAAAAGCCCCGGCAAGCAACAACAATGGCCAACTTCGTGGTAATCAAAGGAGGCTCCCAATACAACGCGGTCATCGGGAGACCAACCCTCTAGGCCTTGAGGGCGATAACTTCCATTTACCACCAAAAGATTAAATTCCCCACCCCGAATGGCGTAGGGGAAATTAAGAGCAATCAATATGAGGCCAGGGTTGCGTACTCCGATGCCCTGCGAGGGTATGACCAGCCGGGAAGACAAGAAATGAGAATGGTTCAACAAGGCCTCATCGGAGACATAGACCCCAGAGTTCAAGAGGAGGTTACTTGGTCCCAGCCCATCGAGCAGTTAGAAGAAATCAAGATTGACCACAATGGGGGCATCAAAATACTGAAATAGGCTCGGACTTGACTCCATCCCTCAAAAGTGAGGTTGAGAGATTCCTTAAGCAGAACATGGATGTCTTTGCTTGGAACCATTCCGACATAGAAGGGATCGACGCCAAGATAATGTGCCACTCCTTAAACGTTGACCCCACATATCCTCCCAAACGCCAAAGACGCCGACCGATGAACCCGGAGAGATATGAAGCGCTGAGGGAAGAGGTCGACAAGCTGATTAATAATGGCTTCATCAGAGAGGCGCACTACCCACGATGGATATCAAATCCAGTTCTGGTAGTCAAACCCAACGGGAACTGGAGAACTTGCGTCGACTTCAGCGACCTCAACAAAGCATGCCCAAAGGATGGCTTCCCGCTTCCCCGGGTAGACCAAATGGTCGACGCCACGGCGGGACATGAGATGCTGAGCTTTATGGACGCTTATTCCGGGTACAATCAGATCCCCATGAATCCAGCCGACGAGGAGCACACATCTTTCATAACCGATAGGGGCCTTTACTGCTACAAAGTCATGCCCTTCGGCCTACAAAATGCAGGGGCAACCTACCAAAGGTTAGTAAACAAGATGTTCGCTCAACAGATTGGCAAAACAATGGAGGTCTATGTCGATGACATGCTCGTGAAAAGCGCCAAGGCTAGCCATCACGTCGACCATCTGGGAGAGATGTTCGGTATATTGAGAAAATACCACATGAAGCTCAATCCCCAGAAATGTGCCTTCGGAGTCGGATCGGGTAAATTCCTCGATTTCATGGTCAGCAGCCGAGGAATCGAGGCCAACCCAGAGAAGATCAAAGCCTTGCAGGATATGCGGTCACCAACCAAACGAAAAGAAGTACAGAGGTTGACAGGTTGCGTCGCCGCCCTGAATAGATTTATATCGAAGGCTACGGACAAATGTGTCCCTTTCTTCGACGCGCTGAAAGGAAATAAGCACTTTGAATGGACGCCACAGTGCGAGGAAGCTTTTCAAAGGCTGAAAGAACATTTGGGCAAGCCCCCAATCTTGTCAAAACCAAACGCAGACGAGGAGCTTAGCCTATATCTCTCTGTATCTCAGCACGCCGTGAGCTCCGTACTTATAAGGGAAGAGGGGAAAGTGCAATTACCAATCTACTATGTGAGCAAACGGCTTCTCGACGCCGAGTCAAGATACAGCGAAATGGAGCGTCTAGCTCTCGCCTTGATGATTGCCTCGAGGAAACTCCAGCACTACTTCCAATCCCACATAATACGAGTCCTCACAAACCACCCGCTGAGACAAGCCTTACAAAAACCTGAGACCTCCGGACGACTTCTCAAGTGGTCAGTAGAGCTAAGCCAGTTTGACATAAAGTACATGCCAAGAACCGCCATTAAAGGTCAAGCTCTCGCCGACTTCCTGGCTGAGTTTTCTCACAGACCAGCTTCCACCTCATCTGAAGAAGCCAATAATATGACATGGAAGCTTTACGTAGATGGGGCGTCGAGCGAAAACGGATCAGGGGCTGGCATTCTGTTGATCAGTCCTGAAGGCCACAAAATTACCTCGGCGGTACGGTTTAAATTTAAGGCTTCGAACAATGAAGCAGAATACGAAGCCCTAATTGTCGGACAACGCTTAGCAAAACACTTGAAAGTCGAGAGGATCAGCATCTACAGTGACTCCCAGTTAGTCGTCGCCCAGGTCAAGGAAGAATACCAAGCACGCGGCGAGAAGATGGGGGCCTATCTCAGGAATACGAAGGAGGAGCTCGTCAAATACAAAAAATACGATATATTCCAGATCCCTCGCGACAAGAATGCAAACGCAGATACGCTGGCAAAACTAGCAACGTCGAGGGATGCAGACGCATTAGACGTCGTGCCCATCGAAGAGTTAGAGCGACCAACCATTGAAGAACTTGCGCAGACGCTCAATGTCCAAGAAGGAGAAAATTGGATGACTCCCCTCATTCAATACCTAATGGACGCACAGCTGCCGAATGATAAAGTTGAGGCCCGACGAATCAGGTATAGAGCCGCCAGGTATTTATTATACGATGGCCTGCTCTACCGACGAGGCTATTCAACACCCCTACAACGGTGCTTGGACGACGACGAATCCCAGAAGGTCCTCCAGGAAATACACGAAGGGGTCTGTGGCAATCATACCAGGGGACAATCTTTAGCACTAAAGGTCTTGACGCAGGGATACTACTGGCCCACGCTAAAAAAGGACGCATTTAAATATGCCAGGCGATGCGATAAATGCCAGAGGTACGCCACAATTCCACGAGCACCCCCGGAGAAACTGACCTCCATTCTCAGTCCGTGGCCCTTCGCCAAATGGGGGATTGACCTAATCGGACCATTGCACCTCGCACCTGGGGGTTGAGGTTCGCAATTGTAGCGGTAGACTATTACACAAAGTGGGCAGAGGCCAAGGCCTTAACTACGACAACCGAAGTAGCCTGCACTAAATTCCTATGGGACCATATTGTGTGCAGGTTTGGGGTTCCCCACTCGATAGTCTCTGACAACGGAAAGCAGTTTGACAACGCTGCAACGCGCAAATTCTGTGAAGGTTTGGGCATCCGGAAGGACTTCTCAGTGCCAATTCATCCACAGTCAAATGGACAGGTCGAAGCAGTCAACAAAATACTTAAATATACACTCAAGAAAAGACTCGATGACCTGAAAGGAAGATGGGCTGAGGAGCTTCCCAAAGTCTTGTGGGCCTATCAAACAACCAGCCGAACTACAACAGGAGAAACCCCTTTGTCCATGGCACATGGCGTTGAGGCTGTACTTCCTATAGAAATCGAGACGCCGACCCTAAGAACCGTTATTCACAACGACGAGGATAACGCAGAGGGTCTAAGCGGAGAACTCGGCTTGCTGGAGGAAAAACGACTCAACTCCCAATTACGTCTCGCCGCTTATCAACAACGAACGGCACGATACTATAACAAAAAGGTTCGACAAAGAAGGTTCATCCCGGGAGACCTAGTATTAAAAAGGGTAACACAAAGCACAAAACCTAAGAATACTGGTCCCCTAGGTCCAACTTGGGAAGGACCCTACCGCATAAGAGAAGCGCTGCGACCCGGCACATACGTCTTAGAAAGCCTCGACGGCAGAAAGGTTCAACATCCGTGGAACGCCGAGCAGCTAAAAATATATTACCAATAGCGTATGAAGTTGTTTACACATTTTATGTTTGTACATTCTTTACAAATGAAATAAATTGATGTGTTTTGCAGCATGAGATAGATTGATCCCCTAATAACGTGTTTGCTTGAAAGAAAACCCAAGGGTGTATTTAACCAACACGGGGGAAAAGGAAGATACAACACTTAGTGAAATTCCAAGGAATTTCCTAAGACGACGACCCTAAGGGGTGACTTCGACGTCAGAATCCTCCAAGGAGGAAAGGCGCAACACTTAGTGAAATTCCAAGGAATTTCCTAAGACGACGACCCTAAGGGGTGACTTCGATGTCAGCATCTCCCAAGGAGGATCAATAACGGCAAAAAATGGCTCCTCAAGCCTCGTCACCACCCTCGTCGCCACAGGCTGCTGGCTCATCATCGCCTGCCGAAGGAGGAAGCATCTCTTCATCGACGGCCGGAGTAGAGGAGTTGTATAGAAAGCTCAAATCCCACTCATGACGCTCTTTCTTAATCAAATCAACGATTTGATCACCCGCCGACAGAAAGTCCTTGTTGCGGATGTCAAAGAACTCCTGAGAGACCTTGAACTCCTCAAGCATCTCCGCCCGTCGAGCATTAAAATCAACTTCAGCCGCAGCTTCAGCTTCAAGCTTCCCATCGGCCTTACCCTCGCGGTAGCAGTTCTCGACGTCAACGAGAGCCAGGGCCAGCTTTTTCTCGGACGAGTCCAGTTGCCGAGTGAGGTCCTCTATCTTGGCCTTTAGCCTGGCAAACTCACCTTCCAGGCTTAGCAACTGGGCCGCTGCTAAATTTCTCTCATCACAGGCCTCGTCCCTCTTCTTGTTGGCATCGACAATAAGGGACTTCAACTCGGCCTCTAGCCCGTTCATCGCCTCCTGGCGCTCCTCGACCTTAACAAGGTCAAGAAGGTTGAAGAGAGAGAGAACCAGGCTCTGAAAAAATCACAAAGAGTTAGGACAGAGCGCCAAGCGCCAAATAAACTCCTTTCAGGAAAAATGTGTGTATACTTACATGGATCTGGAAGGAGATCTGCTTCCTCTGCCGGTCGACCATGGAGGACTGGGAGGCATCAACCCAGTGCGGCTCGAGACAGGACTCATACAGCGCCTGGAAGATGAGGGAAAAACGAGGCGGGAGTTTCAGCATCGCCTCAACCTCGGCGTCAGAAAGGTCCAACACCTGGAAATTCCCGTCCATTACCTTCCCCCCGGGAATCAGTATGCGCTCCCTCGGGCCCGGGGTGATGGAGACGTCCGGGACAGGCACTGCGGGCGTCCACCCCTTGCCTGTCGACGCATGGACGTCCGCCGAGGTATCAGTGCGCCGCCTCTTGTTTTTTCCCCGCTTCTTTGAGGCCCCTGCCTTCTCTTTCCCTTTGGCCGGCGGCTATGGGCTGGAGGCACATCTTCTCTCGGCGCGTGGCTGGAGGCGCATCTTCTCTCGGCGCCTGTTCCCTCGGCGCCTGTTGAGGGCTTGGCGCCGGCCACGGGGCCCCGGGGAGTTGGATCCTCAAAGACGACATCTCTGACGACGAGAAGAAGAAGATATTACGTAAAAAAAAAAAAAAAAAAACCAAGAAGGGAGGCGTCGAGAGAAGGAGTTACCTTTGTCGTTTAGATGAAAATATTCACGGATAGCGTCTAAGTCAGAGGGGTCGGGGAGATCGAGGATCAAGCCGGATGCTCGGAGGTTCTCCTCGGTAAGGAGGTTTCCGATATGGCGAGCCTCCGAAGGAAAGGAGAAAGCTTCCTCGATCCTCTCTAAGCTATTTGCCGAGAACTTCGGCCGGTCGTGGTTAACTACACAATGGAAGGCGCGTTGTCAGTACGAAAGAGAAAAGAAGGACAAGTCACCTTAAAACGCAATCAACAGACTTACTCATCTCCCCAAACGACGACTGAATCAGCCTTCGGTGAGGACAGCGGTCATTGGGGTGAAAGGTGAATGGCCCCCGAATCATGAAGAACATGGGCTTCCACCCATGAGACGACGAGGGGATGCCCAAAATGAGCTTCCCGAGTCGCGGTGTAACATCCCAAATTTCGGACTTAAAACTTTTGTGCTAATTTTGTATGAAGGAATTGTAAGAGAAATGATAAAAGAGGTTAGGGACTAAATTGCAAGGCTTTTGGGGGCATGATTGAAAGAATTTTCGTAGTTAGGGGCCATATAGCAATATTAAGGAAAAAAAAAAAAAAACAGGGCCAGCTGCCCTTTCACGTGGCATGGCTGGAACCTCAGCCATGCCACTCATTTCCCTCCTCCGGCCACGTTGAGGAGGGGATGAAGTAACATAGGAAGAAAAAAAAAATAATTCAAATTTTCAATCTCTCAAATCTCAACCTTATTTCACGTTTCACACTCTTCCTTTCCTCATCTTCCCATCCGACTCTCTCTCTCACTCTGTCTCCCTTCCAGAAATCAAAAAAAAAAAAAGAGAAAAGAAGAAGAGCTTTGATTTGCTTGAAGTGTTGAAAGGTGGTTTTGCAAGAGCAAAGAGGTATGACAATTTTGATTTTGTTTATCCTTTGTCTCCAATATCCAATATTTGGTTCAAATTTCGGATTTTGATAAGTTTTCTAGGTAATCCGAATCCTAGGAGATTTCTTGAAGGGTATTCTCTTCTTTCTTTTTCCAATCCGAAAATTTGATTTTTGCCTTGATGTTCTCCTTTTCTAATCCGAAAATTTGATTTTTGCCTTGATGTTTTCCTTCGTTTGGTGGCTGAATTTGGTGGATTTTAATGTTACAACCTGCTTTGGTTTTAGAAAAGTTGAACCTTAAGCTTCCCTCAAAACCCCATTTTCGGATTCCTTCACAGGCCCAACTTTTAACATGCAAATTTGAGCTCAAATTGAAGTTTTTCTATATTTTTGGTCTCCGAATCTTGTAACCTACCTAAGGAGTATAAGGACAAGCACAATCAAGCCTTTGCAATAGTGAACATTACTCTTTTGCAGCAATTAAGTTTTGGAAAGAGGGCTGCAGCAATTTTTGGAGGAAAAGAGGTTGTTTGAGCAAGGATTCAAGGTAGGATTTCTTCTTCTCCCTCAATTTTCGGATTTAGAATTTGATGGTTTATTGTCTAGCTTTGTTTATTGATCAAAGGGAATTGTGGAGCATCTCTTGAAGTTATGAATTTTCTTTGATTTGGTATAATTCTTGAATTTTGAGGATTGAACTTCAAGAATTAAGTTTCCTTGAGGATAAAGGGCTTTGAACTTGGTTTATGGAGAAGTGTGTTGAATTACTTGAGATTTTTTTGTTTATAACCCCTGATTTGGTATATCATGTGTATGAGTTAACAAGTGTGGCTATCCTACTTCACCTTGGTCATGTAATGCTCATTTAGGAGAAGGTTTTCTAATGAGTTGTTTTGGTGGTATGTTAGCATTGAAAACAACGGACAGCCATGGGAAAAATAGGGAAACCGAATTTCCCAGGAATCATTCCAACCTTGTTAATTAAATAACCTTGAAATAGACATTTCATACTTTAAATAGAAACTTGAATCACCCCAAAAGGAGCTTTGTAGGTTAGGTTGTAAACTTTTGAATATAAAGCAAATCTGTCAAATGTACTTACTGGACAGAATCTGTTCTTTCGGATTCTGGGAGTATTAGGTGAGGAATTTCAAAAGAAGGTTTACATAATTAGTAACTAGACATCGTAAGCTTTGTATAGCCGCTGGAATCACCTTAAACGGATAACCGTAGCCTAAGATATACATTTTTGAAGTTAGGCTTAAAAAAAAAAAAAAAAAAAAATTGAAACAACATAGTTTTCACATAAGTGACAGGTGAAGGTTAGTGATTGTGGCACGTCCTTAAGATTGTTAACAAGGAACTAAAACATTTGAAGGAGATGGTATATAAGGGGTGTCACAATTGGTGGTATCAGAGCTAGAGTTTAGTCGTTTCTGTAGACAACTCCATATGTACAAGTCACGAAGACGGCGAACCTGCTCACTGTAAGTTGTGTATTTCTTGAATTTTGTATTTATGAGTATATGATTTATGAAAATCTAACGTGTATAGGTCAAAGAAATAGTTGCCTTATGTCTGAGCCTAGTCATAGACAAGCAGAAGCTCAATCGAGCCGACAATCAAATACCGAGGTAACCAGTAGATCACGAATAACAACTAGTGAAGTGGCATACTACGGAAACGTGGTTGAAGCGGAAAAACCCCCGACGTTCTCAGATGAGGAGAACACTATAACAGTGGAAAACTGGACCACTCGGATGGCCATACTGTTTCGAGTGCACAACATTCCTCATAAGTTTAGGGCAAGAATAGCGGCTATGTATTTAAGGGAATACCCAGCCGTTTGGTGGGAGGTTTCCCAAGATGAAACAATGAAAGAGATGACATGGAATAGGTTTAGATTTTCAATAGAAAGACAATTTAGCCAAAACTTGGGAGGTTCTCTCTGGGAGAGAAGAAAGCTTGAAAGTTTCACCGATAGTGACACTGAATAGCTAGGAGTTTAGAGATGGAATTTGTGGTGTATTGTAAATAATCGTGGAAAGATGAGTATGTACTATGTTGAATTTCAATCTAGGTGTTGTATGGATGTTTAGAATAATGTTATTCTGAGTAATACTATTTTGATCAGGAAATGAGTATTTAATAATTATTGACTAAGAGTGAATGCTTGATAAATGATGTGCATGTAGGAATAGCGCACACACACCAGTACATTAAGACAAATGGCACGAGGAAGACCCCGTAAGATTCTCCGACGAGAGCAAACATTACCAGCTCGTCAGGGAGATGGTAATGAATTCCGAAATGAGGCTCCTGAAGTACCTCCTGCTAGGGCACAAGTGGATGAGATAGCGGGATTACAGGAAGCAGTAAGGTTGCAGGCGGAGCAAATTCGCCAACAGAACGAGAGACTTAATGCCTTCATGGAACGAATGGAGGCCAACATGAATCCACCGCCGCAACAACAACAACCGCCACTGCCACCGCAACCAGCACGAGATCAAAATGAGGCTCAGGTAGGAGAGCCAGTATATGAGCGATTTAGAAAGCAACAACCCCCGACATTTGAGGGGGATATCGATCCATTAATTGTTGAAGAATGGAGGTGTAGTCTTGAGAGGATTTTTGATTTCAGGAAGCTAACAGATCAGGAAAAAGTGGCATGTGCGGTGTATCAAATGAAGAATAATGCGAGAATCTGGTGGGACGTTGTTAAGAGGACCGTGGATGTGAATACTCTGACCTGGATGGGATTTTTGGAGCTGTTCACCTCCAAATACTACAACGCTAATATTCTGGATGCAAAAATGGACGAGTTTCAAGAGTTAAAGCAAGGGAACTCTACCGTGATCGAATATGCACAGAAGTTTGATCAATTGTCAAGATTTGCACCCGGATTGGTAGCAACGGAAAATGAGAGAAAAAGAAGGTTTATGAAAGGTCTAAGGTCGGGTTTGGCAAAGTTAGTAGATGCTGGCGAGACAGGGCCACGCACCTATGCAGAAGCTGTTGAGCGAGCGATTCGGCAAGAGATGTGGGAAAATGTTGAAAATAGACGGGCTCAATTTTCGGGGACCAAGGAGAGTGATACTAGTTTTAATCCTCAGTTTCGCTTTAGCAACCGAGGGAATTTCCAACAAAGAGGGAATTTTGGAAGCAGAGGAGGACAAGGACCCCGACGGGGAAATTTTAGAAATCGAGGTAATAACCGAGGCGGAAGGAGCAACAGAGGTAGAGGTGGACAAAGAAATCAGAACATGCCGAATCAAGGAGATGACCGGAGACAATAGGGTCAACAGGGCTTTGAGTTGTGGCCATACTGCAGCAATTGCCAGCGTCGACATCGTGGAGAATGTTGGATGAACAACTTGGGGTGTTATACTTGCGGAAAGCCGGGGCATTATGCTAGAGATTGCCCAGACAACTTAAAACAAGGAGGACGAGGTGGAAATCAACAGAAGACAAATGCTCGTGTGTTTACCCTGACTCAAGATGAAGCAGAGGCTGGACCTTCTGAAGTTGTTTCAGGTCAGCTCTCTATGGCTGATACTACTGCATATGCATTAATAGACTCAGGTGCATCTCACTCTTTTATTGCTGCGAGCTTTGCTAGAAAGTTAGGAAGAATGCCAGATATGCTAGAGGAAGTATGTAGAGTACTTTTACCTTCGGGAGATAGTTTGAAGTTCCAATCTTGGCTTAGAGCAGTGCCTATTGTCATTTGTGGTAGAGAATTATATGCCGATCTAATCATACTAGAGATGTATGATTATGATGTTATATTGGGAATGGATTGGCTAACACGGTATAATGCTGTGATAGACTGCAAAAAGAAGAAAGTGATCTTCTTGCCCCCAGGAGAGAGAGAAGCATTCGAGTTCCGTGGAACCTCCCGTAAACAGAAATTGCCAATCATATCAGCTATGAAGGCGTATAAAATGCTAGCTAGTGGTTGTGTTGGATATCTAGCTAATATTATAGACACGACGCGGGAAGTAACGCTTGAGCCTAAAGATGTTCCAGTGGTTCGAGATTTCTTGAATGTTTTTCCGGAGGATTTACCTGGTCTGCCGCCGGATCGGGAGTTGGAGTTTGTGATTGAGTTATTACCTGGAACTGCACCGATTTCTAAAGCTCCATATCGTATGGCCCCAGTGGAGCTGAAGGAATTGAAGACACAACTACAGGAGTTGTTGGATAAAAAGTTTATTAGGCCAAGTTATTCACCTTGGGGAGCACCACTGTTGTTCGTTAAGAAGAAGGATGGCACAATGAGGATGTGCATTGATTATCGAGAGCTGAATAAGGTTACCATAAAGAATAAGTATCCTCTGCCGAGGATTGATGATTTGTTTAATCAGCTCCAGGGTGCGGCAGTATTCTCGAAGATTGACTTGAGATCGGGGTACCATCAGCTGAAAGTTCGAGAAGAGGACATTCCCAAGACAGCCTTTCGAACTAGATATGGCCACTATGAGTTTCTGGTAATGTCGTTTGGATTTCCTAATGCCCCAGCAGCGTTCATGGATCTCATGAATCGAGTGTTTGAAGAATATCTCGATAAATTTGTGATCGTATTCATTGATGATATACTAGTGTATTCACGAACGAAGCAAGAGCATGAGGTACACCTGCGATTGGTGTTACAAAGTTTGCAAGAGAAGAAATTGTACGCCAAGTTCAAGAAATGTGAGTTTTGGTTGGAGAAAGTGTCATTTCTTGGACATATGGTCTCAAGGGAAGGAATTTCAGTGGATCCATCTAAGGTGGAAGCTGTGAGTCAATGGAAGAGGCCGAATAATGCTACTGAAATTCGTAGTTTTCTCGGATTAGCAGGATACTACCGACGCTTTGTCGAGGGATTCTCGAGAGTTGCGCAACCTTTGACTCAACTCACTCGCAAGAACGTCAAGGTTGAGTGGACAGACAAATGCGAGGAATGCTTTCAAGAATTGAAGAAGCGATTAACTTCAGCTCCAATTTTGGTTATTCCTTCGGGTAGTGAAGGATTTGTGATATACAGTGATGCCTCTGGGTTAGGTCTGGGAGCAGTATTAATGCAGCATGGAAAGGTGATTGCCTATGCTTCTCGGCAATTGAAAGACTATGAAAAGAATTATCCGACACATGACCTTGAGTTAGCCGCTGTGGTGTTTGCATTGAAAATATGGAGACACTATCTATATGGAGTACACTGTGACATCTACACGGACCATAAAAGTCTGAAGTACATCTTCACGCAGAAAGAGTTGAACATGAGGCAACGAAGGTGGTTGGAATTTGTAAATGATTATGATTGTGATATTCATTACCATCCAGGTAAGGCGAATAAAGTTGCTGATGCCTTAAGTAGGAAGAGAGTGGCCAGTTTGGTTACTTTGCCTCGAATACCAGGTCCGTTGAGAAATGATTTGAATAAATTGGAGATAGAGTTTGTGGTGGGACAATTATCTACGTTGTCTTTGCAACCGATGATCAGGGAAGAGATTAAAAATAAACAACATTTAGACCCTCTAATTGAACAATTGAAGCATGAAGTCATAAAGGATAGGCGTCCAAATTTTCAAATCTCGGAAGATGGTGTATTGGGATTTAAAGGTCGATTGTGTGTTCCCGAAGATGAAAGAATTAAACGACAAATTTTGTATGAAGCTCATAATATGCCATATTCGGTGCATCCAGGTACAACAAAAATGTATCAAGACCTGAGGAATTACTTTTGGTGGCCTGGAATGAAAAAAGATGTGGTGAAGTAAGTTGCTAAATGTTTAACTTGTCAACAAGTGAAAGCTGAGCACCAAAAACCCGGTGGATTGCTGCAACCGCTGGAGATTCCAGAATGGAAGTGGGAATAGATTGCTATGGATTTTGTTGTAGGGTTACCGAGGACTGTGAAGGGACATGATTCAATCTGGGTCATAGTGGATAGAATGACCAAATCAGCTCACTTCCTACCAGTGAGAACAACTTATACAGTTGATAAGCTAGCAGAGATATACATACAAGAGATAGTGAGACTACATCGGGTCCCACTTTCCATAGTTTCAGACAGAGATAGCAGATTTACATCGACATTCTGGAAGAAGTTACAAGAAGGCCTTGGGACAAGATTGAAGTTCAGTACTGCAATGCATCCTCAGACAGACGGTCAAACGAAACATACTAATCAGACCCTGGAAGACATGTTAAGAGCTTGCGTGTTAGACTTCCAGGGATCGTGGAGTAGATATCTTCGTCTGATTGAGTTTTCTTATAATAACAGCTACCAAAAGTCTATCAAAGCTGCTCCGTATGAAGTTTTGTATGGTCGTAGATGTCGTTCACCAATATACTGGCATGAAGCAGGAGAGCGCAGATATTTGGGACCAGAACTTGTGGACCAAGCCAATGAAGCTATCAAGAAAATCAAAGAAAGATTGAAAGTCTCTCAAGATCGACAAAAGAAGTATGCAGATAGAAGACGACGACCATTGGAATTTGAAATAGGCGACAACGTATTTCTGAAAGTTGCACCAGTCCGGGGTGTAATGAGATTTGGAAAGAAGGGAAAATTAAGCCCTAGGTACATTGGGCCCTTTGAGATTATTGAGCGCGTAGGAAAAACTGCATATAGACTAGCCCTTCCACCAAGGCTGTCTGGAGTGCACGATGTGTTCCGTGTGTCCATGCTACGGAAATATTTGTGGGAACCATCTCATGTGTTGAGTTATGAAACAATAGATGTAGATCCATAACTATCTTATCAAGAACAACCAATAAAAATTCTGGATAGAAGAGAGAAGGAATTGCGGAACAAGGTCATCCCACTTGTGAAGGTCCTTTGGAGGAATCATGCAGTCGAAGAAGCCACTTGGGAGTTGGAAGAGGATATGAGAAAGAACTTCCCAGCTTTGTTTTAAGTTTCGAGGACGAAACTTTTGTATGTTATAAGAAATTGTAACATCCCAAATTTCGGACTTAAACTTTTGTGCTAATTTTGTATGAAGGAATTGTAAGAGAAATGATAAAAGAGGTTAGGGACTAAATTGCAAGGCTTTTGGGGGCATGATTGAAAGAATTTTCGTAGTTAGGGGCCATATAGCAATATTAAGGAAAAAAAAAAAAAAAACAGGGCCAGCTGCCCTTTCACGTGGCATGGCTGGAACCTCAGCCATGCCACTCATTTCCCTCCTCTGGCCACGTTGAGGAGGGGATGAAGTAACATAGGAAGAAAAAAAAAATAATTCAAATTTTCAATCTCTCAAATCTCAACCTTATTTCACGTTTCACACTCTTCCTTTCCTCATCTTCCCATCCGACTCTCTCTCTCACTCTGTCTCCCTTCCAGAAATCAAAAAAAAAAAAAAAGAGAAAAGAAGAAGAGCTTTGATTTGCTTGAAGTGTTGAAAGGTGGTTTTGCAAGAGCAAAGAGGTATGACAATTTTGATTTTGTTTATCCTTTGTCTCCAATATCCAATATTTGGTTCAAATTTCGGATTTTGATAAGTTTTCTAGGTAATCCGAATCCTAGGAGATTTCTTGAAGGGTATTCTCTTCTTTCCTTTTCCAATCCGAAAATTTGATTTTTGCCTTGATGTTCTCCTTTTCTAATCCGAAAATTTGATTTTTGCCTTGATGTTTTCCTTCGTTTGGTGGCTGAATTTGGTGGATTTTAATGTTACAACCTGATTTGGTTTTAGAAAAGTTGAACCTTAAGCTTCCCTCAAAACCCCATTTTCGGATTCCTTCACAGGCCCAACTTTTAACATGCAAATTTGAGCTCAAATTGAAGTTTTTCTATATTTTTGGTCTCCGAATCTTGTAACCTACTTAAGGAGTATAAGGACAAGCACAATCAAGCCTTCTCAATAGTGAACATTACTCTTTTGCAGCAATTAAGTTTTGGAAAGAGGGCTGCAGCAATTTTTGGAGGAAAAGAGGTTGTTTGAGCAAGGATTCAAGGTAGGATTTCTTCTTCTCCCTCAATATTCGGATTTAGAATTTGATGGTTTATTGTCTAGCTTTGTTTATTGATCAAAGGGAATTGTGGAGCATCTCTTGAAGTTATGAATTTTCTTTGATTTGGTATAATTCTTGAATTTTGAGGATTGAACTTCAAGAATTAAGTTTCCTTGAGGATAAAGGGCTTTGAACTTGGTTTATGGAGAAGTGTGTTGAATTTGTGACGTCCCGCGCCCTCGCGGCGCGGTTGCCGTTCCTTATACTACTCTACTAATGGGCTAAGCTATAGTCTAATCCATTATTCATTGTTAGACTATTGTCTCTTTAATTTACGTTCATGTGCGAGTAAATTTTTTTTTCTTTACTTTGGCCATCGGGTTCTTAACATGTGATGTTGATACCCTAATAGCACATCTTGCCATTACTTTAAAGATTCAGTATCATACTAGTTCCCGAAACTTGTCTTAACTTATTACAATCCGTTGTTCTTTACTAAGACAATGGTTGTAATATCTTCTTCTTAGAACTAAACATACATACTATCATTCTATATTACATTTATTTGCAGCGGAATTTAATTTCTAAGCGAGCGTAGTAAAGACCACTCCCGTGCACCCATGACATTTCCGCCACCCTTGCCTCCGCATGTCCATCAAGCAAACCACTATATGACTGGCTGCTTACCTTTGTTACCTGCACACGAGTAAACTGATGAGCTAACGCTCAGCAAGTATAAACATGCATACATCATAAACTAATAGAAATTACATTAAGAGTTATGATGCAAATATGCTCGTGTGAAACATGCTTTAAACTACTTTCTATCTTTCTGTTCTTACTTTACTGGTTGGTCTAGTCAGAATCTCTACTCTGTGAGATTTTCCTCCCTTGCGGAGGCCGACGACCCGTCAGTCTTTTACTTTACTGGCTCATTACTTACTGTCTGGTCAAGTCGGAATCTCTACTCTTTGAGATTTTCCTCCCTTGCGGAGGCCGACGACCCGTCAGTCTTGAACTGTTTTGAACATGATAGATCACCTCCACGATGCGGAGCTCAATGGTGCCAGAATCGATGAAGCCACCCAAGTTGGCATCATCCTGGAAAGAAGTGCAATCTCACTGAACTCATGAATGACCTGCAAAACTTCGAATCCACCAACAAAAGAAGGGGAGGAGAGGCAAATGTTGTAGTTGCAGGAAGTTATGGTAAAAACAAAAGGAAAAACCAGAACCAGCGAAAAGGAAAGAAGGGAAAGAACAAGAGACCCAAGAAAGCAAATGGCCCCATCCAAAAACCCAAAGGAAAGTGTTTCCACTGCAATGGCGAAGGGCACTGGAAGAGAAACTGTAACAAGTATCTCGAGGAGCTGAAAAAGAAAAAGGAACAAGGTAAATCAGATTTACTAGTCCTTGAAACATGTTTAGTAGAGGGTGATACCTTAGCCTGGATAATTGATTCAAGAGCGACTAATCATGTTTGTTTCTCTTTGCAGAGTCTTAGTTCTTACACCGAGCTAGCCGATAGGGACTACACGATGAAAGTAGGCAATGGCGCAAGAGTTTCGACAAAAGCAGTGGGAGAAGTTAGACTTCGATTTAGGGAAAATAAATTTTTAGTTTTGAATAATGTTTATTTTATTCCAGACATTCGTAGAAATTTGATTTCTGTGGCTAAACTATTTGAACAATTATTTAAAGTTTATTTTGATAATGAATTTGTTCATATTTCTCGAAATGGTTTGAATATTTGTTTTGGACGTCTGGATGATGGTTTATATTGTATAAAACCAATACCTAACTCACTGCTTAACACTGAAATGTTCAAAGTTGCCAAACCTAAGAATAAAAAGCAAAAGATTTCTCATGAAAATAACAATATCTGTGGCACCTTAGACTTGGTCACATTAACCTAAATAGGATTGAAAGACTGGTAAAGGATGGTCCTTTGCGTGAGCTAAAAGTTGGCGAGCTTCTAGTCTGTGAATCATGTTTGGAAGGTAAAATGACCAAGAGACCTTTTACAACAAAAGGAGTAAGAGCTACAGAACCCCTACAGCTGATACATTCAGATGTATGTGGACCGTTAAACGTCCAAGCTAGAGGAGGTTACGAATATTACGTCACTTTTATTGACGACTATTCGAGATATGGTTATGTTTACCTGATGCAATGAAAATCTGAAACTTTTGGACAGTTTAGAGAATTCCGAGCAGAAGTTGAAAAACAATTAGGTAAAACAATCAAGACACTTCGATCAGATCAAGGGGGTTAATACTTGGACCAAGAGTTCTGAGATTTCTTGATTGAAGAAGGTGTGGTATCCCAATTGACTGCACCCGGTACACCACAGCAGAATGGTGTGGCCGAAAGGAGAAATCGAACTTTGCTCGACATGATAAGATCAATGTGAGTTATTCTTCACTGCCTACTTCTTTTTGGGGTTATGCCCTAAAAACCGCTATGTATATTCTGAATCCAGTTCCATCTAAATCTGTACCTAAGACACCCCTAGAGTTGTGGAATGGTCAAAAACCTAGTTTGAGACACATTCGCATATGGGGGAGTCTAGCACATGTGCTCAGGCAAAAGACCGGGAAGTTGGAACCAAGGTCAGAAGTATGCATCTTTGTAGGATACCCACAAGGGACAAGAGGAGGACTATTTTATAGTCAAGCAGATCAAAAGGTGTTTGTATCGACAAATGCCACATTTCTGGAGCATGACTATATGATAGATTTTAAGCCCAGAAGTAAGATGGTATTAGAAGAGTTACTTTCCGATGAGATCGGACCACATCCGACAAGAATTGTTGGACCACTCAGAGAAAAGACCACATCCTATGGCACCTCGTCGTAGTGGGAGGGTAAGCAGGTTACCCGACTGTTATACCGGGGAAGCCCAAATCATCACTGCTGATGACGGTAAGGAGGATCCATCGACCTTTAGGGATGCGATGGATGATTCTGATAAGGAAGAATGGCAAGCAGCTATGAAACTCGAGATGGAGTCTATGCACTCCAACTCAGTCTGGCTACTTGAAGATCTACTCGAAGGGGTAAAACCCATTGGATGCAAGTGGATCTTCAAGAGAAAGAGAGGAGCGGATGGAAAAGTAGAGACTTATAAAGCAAGGCTAGTGGCTAAGGGTTATACCCAAAAGGAGGGAGTTGACTATGAGGAAACTTTCTCGCCGGTAGCCATGCTTAAGTCTATCCGGATACTCCTGGCCATTGCAGCATATTTTAACTATGAGATATGGCAGATGGACGTCAAGACAGCTTTTTTGAATGGCTATCTCGATGAAACCATCTATATGGATCAGCCAGAGGGTTACATAGTGGAAGGCCAACAGCAGAAAGTCTGCAAACTGCAAAGGTCCATTTATGGACTGAAGCAAGCTTCTAGATCATGGAACATCAAGTTTGATGAGGCTGTAAAGTCTTATGGATTTGATCAAAACATTGATGAACCATGCGTCTACAAGTACAAGAAAGAAGAGATAGTGGTCTTCTTAATTCTTTACGTCGATGACATCCTACTCATTGGGAATGATGTGGGAATGATGACAGATGTAAAGGAGTGGTTAGCCAGCCAATTCCAAATGAAAGATTTAGGAGAGACAAGCTATGTTCTTGGGATCAAGATTATTCGAGATCGCAAGAAAAAGCGTTTGGCGTTATCACAAGCATCTTATATAGACAAAGTACTGTCTAGGTATTCGATACAAAACTCCAAGAAAGGGAATTTGCCTTCTAGGCATGGTATTCATCTTTCTAAGGAGCAATGTCCAAAGGCCCCGCAGCAGGAAGAAGATATGAGAAGGTATCCCTACGCTTCGGCTGTGGGAAGCCTTATGTATGCCATTTTGTGTACAAGACCAGATATCTGCTATGCAGTGGGAGTAGTCAGTTGCTACCAATCCAACCCAGGATTGGATCATTGGGTTGCAGTAAAGTGTATTCTCAAGTATCTTAGGAGAATGAGAAACTATATGTTGGTATATTTCGGAGAAGATATGTCTCTCACCGGATACATAGATTCTGATTTCCAATCAGATAGAGATAGTCGACGGTCGACATCTGGATCTGTATTCACTCTTAATGGAGGAGCCATGGTATGGAGAAGTATAAAGCAAAAGTGTGTTGCTGACTCTACCATGGAAGCTGAATATGTTGCAGCTTGTGAAGCCGCGAAAGAAGCTACATGGCTCAGGAAGTTCTTAACTGATCTAGAAGTTGTTCCAGATATGGATAAGCCAATTAAGCTCTACTATGACAACAATGGAGTGGTGGCTAATTCAAAGGAACCTAGAAGCCATAAGAGTGCGAAACATATAGAAAGGAAATATCACCTGACCAGAGACATTGTGGATAGAGGCGATGTAGCGGTTCTGAAGATCGCGTCAGAGGACAACCTTGCTGACCCGTTCACCAAGACATTGCCATTGAATGTTTTTGATCGGCACTTAGATGGATTTGGGATTAGAGACATGACACACCAACTTTAGGACAAGTGGAAGATTGTTGGGAATAGTGTCCTCAAAGCATGAGATGTAAAAGGATGTTTATTATTTATTTAATAAAATAGTTTATTTATCATTTTATGTGCATATATTTATGAATATTTTATGATTATCAAATAAAATTCCTTGATTATTTATGTAACCTTAAACATGGTATATAAGTGTTATATATGAGAGGATAATGTTTAAGGATAATAATCAAAAGTAATTGTTCATAATGAATTTAATTAAAGTTCAAAATCTTTAATTAAAACATTATTAATACATGTCATTCCCATTTAGAATGGAACGGTGTTATCCGCACTGTTAATATGGCGAGATATTGAATGAGTGTATTTCGCATAATGAGAGTATGTGGAACATGGACACAGACACAATATGAATTTCTAATAATTTCCGTTAAGCATAGAAATTCTAATTGAGTCTACCGATGGTCATATGTAGAATGATCTTAATCCTGAGTTCTTAACAAACTCCTATTTATGGATTTATGTCTTTTGATTTACTCGGTACGGATTCTGAAACCCTGAATCCTATTCCTTGTATTTTGGAGACATAATGAAGTAGGTTGCTTGGAATGTTATTATACGAGATGAAATCCATTCCTTCTTGAGAAAGAAGCAGATAAATAATTCTCTTGAGTGTTGATTCGGTACTTAGATTAGTAAGAGCACTCTAGTTCATGAATGTGTTCTATAATTCCGAGAGTGCAATTCCAAGTTTATAGTCGAGTAACCACTGGAATTAATAGAATTAATTAATTAATTAAAGTGTTTAATTAATTATTAATTTTATTAGAGCTTAGAATTATAGGTCCATTAGTCCCCGCGTCGTCCTTGTTATTCTACCAGACACAAAGGGCAAAATGGGAATTTTAGAATTTTAGAATTCTAAAATTAAATACTCGAAGAATAATTAATTGAGAATTAATTATTATTTTAATAATGAGATTATTTAAATTTGAATTTGAACATATCTAGATTTATCCATTTAAACTTATTTGATAAGTTGTTTAATTTAGAATTCAAATTAATTTAAGTTTGACTTAAATTCGAATTTGAATCTGAATTAAAATTGGACTACTGGATAAAGGATAAAATATCTTCCTTCCCTATCTGATTTAGGCGCCACACACATAGGGATAAATCCCTAGGGTGGCCGGCCACCAAGAGGATATGGGGAAGGGATTTTTTGTTCAAAATTCAAAATTGGAGATAAGGATTTGATTCTATTTTGAAGTTTGACTTCTACTCTTTAAATATGAGTTAGATAGAAAATTTTGAAACAATTTTTTGACATATTTTTCAGCCCCAAATAACTTGTGGCCGAAATTTCTCATAGAGGAAAAATAGAGAGCAAAATTTTTCTCCAAAAAAAATTCCACTTCGTGCATGCGTTGGTGTTTGTGGAAATTCGAGTGTTTCAGAAACCTGTTTTGTCTCGCGTGTGCCCACACACACGTCTACGTAGAATCAAGGAATTGACATGGAAGCCTTTGGTGTTCTAAACACAAAGCTTGGAGCTAGGACTGTTCGTGGTCAAAGAAATTCAAGATATCATCCGAGTCGGCTACCAGGTATTTTTCGGTTGAACCTTGAATGATATAAATTAATGTGATTAATTTATTTGTGCATAAATTAATATAATCTATAGAGTATCTCAAAAGTTTTGTGAAAATTTTTGTTATACTCGATCTGCCTTTCCGTTGCGTTTCCGCCGCCGAATTCGATTCGGCAACCAACACAACAGCTATCAGGCTAGTATTAGAATGGCACTGTTTGAAGCTCTGTATGGTCATCCTCGTAGGTCATTCGTGTGTTGGTTGGAACCAGAGGATCGACTGAGCACTGGACCGGAAGTCATTCAAGAGAATAATGAGAAGATAGCTGTGATTCGAGAACGTCTGTTGACAGCTCAAAGTTGTCAGAAAAATTATGCTGACAGAAGGCGTAGGCCTTTGGAATTCCAAGAGGGCGACTTTGTCTTGTTAAAGGTTTCCCCATGTAAGGGAGTTGTTTGGTTTGGTGTAAAAGAGAAACTTGCACCAAGGTATGTGGGACCATTCCTGATCGTGCAATGAGTCGGAGTGGTAGCTTATCGGTTGGCTTTATCGCCTGAGTTATCTCATGTGCATGACATGTTTCATGTCTCCATGCTTCGGAAATGTCAGCCTGAGCTGGAAGCTGTAGTACAGTGGTTTGACCTTCCGATACAGTATGACGCATCCTACGAGGAGGCACCAGTTCAGATTCTTGACCAGAAAATAAAGAATTTACGTCATCGTGAGATCCCATTAGTGAAAGTATTATGGCAGCACCATGTAGTTGAGGAAGCGACATGGGAGCTTGAAACAATGATGCTGGAGCAGTATCCGCATCTGTTTGCACTTTGAGGTAGGTTTTAATTTTAGGGATGAAATTGCCTAAGGGGGGTAGAGCTGTAACACCCTGAAAAATTAATTGAGATTAATTAAGGTAATTAAGATTATTAGTGTGCCTAATCTAATTTAATTAATTGAATTTTGATTAATAAATGTTTCTGAAATGAGAGTTTAAATAATTTCAAGGTATTTAAATTATCCTTAGTAATTTATTTTAATCTTGAAGTGTGTATGGGCAATTTCTGGACTGTTATATTGTACACATGTCATTTTCTTTTTATTTCTCCTTTTCTTTTCTTTTTCCTTTTCTTTTCTTTCCTTTCTTTCTTTTCCTTTCTTGCCGGTGCACTCTCTCTCTCTCTCCTTCACTCTCACTCTCCCGCTCACTCTCTTTCTCTCTCACTCCTATTTTGTGTCCCAAATCAAACGGATTTTGAACCAAAGATGAGTTTCAAAGTGTTTTCAATGTCAAGAGAAGGATTCAAGGTAAGATTACTGGAAGAACCTCTCTTGAATCTCAAGTTTTTGAATTTTAAAACTTATCCTTTGGCTCAAACCAGATTTTGATGATTTTTGAGTAAAACTAGAGTAGAAATTGGAGATCATAGGTTCTTTGGACTTGTTTTAGGACCTAGAACCCGAATCTAGTGCTTTCCCTTTGAAATATTTGAATTTGGGACTGGATTTGCAGGTTTTTGGACTGGTTTTCGCGAGCTTCTCTCACGCAGTTGATTCCACCGGTCGACCTGCGCGATCGACCAGATTGACGACTGACCGGTCGACCAGATTGACGGCTGACCGGTCGACCGGTAGTGTTGCACTGCTCCGTCACCGGTCGACCGGTTCACACGAGTTTGACCCTGTTTGGCCTGAAAAGTGTTGTTTTGACACCTGAATTCGGGGAGAACCCAAATTAGCTTCATTTGGGGACTTGGGATGAAAGGATTAGTATCTTTAATCCCTGATTTGATATTTAAAACCCTTGGAATGGAATTTGAAATATGAAAATGGATTAGGGCACACTAATTGAAAATCTTGGTACATAAGTGAGATTGGATTGCTTTAGGAATGAGAATTGATCCTAAAGTGTTGTCTTGTATCAGTGATCGCTGAGGATTCAGATTGAAGGGGCTTGAGGAAGCGGAAGCTGGAAAAGGCAACGCTAGTCCCATGTTTGATTTGCAAGGTAGGATTTTTATCCCTTTTCCTTGTGAGTCTGTTTTCAAAAAGGATTTTGGCCTTGAAAATGTTTTAAAGAAAGGGATTGGTTTGCGAAAGAAAAATATTTTAAAAACCATGGCTTGTTAGTTTATGGAAATCCTTGGCTTGTCCTATCCTTGGAATCCATAGTTTGTCTAGTCATGGAACCTCATAGCTTGCCCAGTTATGGGGCCCGCGGCTTGAGTAGTTCGTGGTGTCATATGAACGATTTCATAATGTTAAATGGATGATTTCTTAAGATAAGAGATCTTATAAACTAGTAATATAGTCTATTGCTGTAAGCCTAGATAGGATGCGGAAAGTGCATCCTCGGGGACAGAACCCGAAACTCGATCCGGGTAGGCGAGGCACTTGGTTAGGTAAGTAATTTGTACTAATTACTTGCTGAAGCCTGTAATATGGTTATTTTTCAGTTATATTTCCTTTGAGAAAAAGAATGTGAGGTTCCGGCTGCTCTGTCGGGACTGAATGTCTTGTTTATTTACTTATTCATTTATTTATTCATGCGCTCATTTACTTATTCATTTACTTTAAGTATTTCAAATTATATCCTACTGGACCTTTCGCTCACGTTTTATGTTTTAAATGTTAAACCCCTCCTAGGAGATTCTAAGGGTGGTGCACAGTAGCTGGATATTTGCTACGGAGTAGCTGAGTTGTGCTACAGATCGATCAAGTGAGGATTGTGCTCATCCTCTGATATAAAGTGTAAGGAATTGAGAAATTCTGTAAACTTATTAAATATTTGGATTTACTAGACTGTGGATGATGTTGTTGTAATGATTCTTTACATGTTCATGTATGTATGATACTGTATGTCCTGTGGGGTGGAGCCTTGTATGTTAGAGGCTCCAAAATTCTGTAATTTAATTGTATTTTAATGCAGTTAAGTGTGGGGCCCGGTTGGGAATCTACTTTATTAATCTCAAATCGAGCTCCACGTCACCCACCCCGTTTGGGGGGCGTGACAATACTTTTTCTCTCATTTTTATCTTGATTTTATTCTCATATTTTCTCTCTAGAATTTTGTGAGAATGCTTTGCAAGCTAGGCTAGAGTTTTTAGGTGAGGCTAGAGATGATCCTATATGTATAGTAGCTTGTTTGGTTTTGATTCTCTAATGGTTTGTAAGTTTTATACATTTGAGTAAATAATTTTCTTTCATCATATTTCTTTCTCATATCAATATATTTTATTATCAACTTTTATATAAAACTTAGTCAAGTTTTTTTTTATGTGAATGTTGCATGATACAATATATTGATAGGCATTATTTTATGAGTATCTTTTACAGCAATATTGCCCCGAGGTATGTTGCCGCTTTTAGATTTCTTATAAAATAACTTTTTCTAGTTCCTAACGTAAGAATTTTATTTACTCGAGTATATTTAAATTCACAAGTTCTTCAAATCTTATTTTCAAATTGATTGTTTGGGATGTGAAACGTTCAATTGAGTCAATTTATGAATCAAAATCCAAATAGGTGAACAAAAGTATATAGAGTATTATCAACTTCTTACCAATTTTAATTATAGAATTTTCTCCATTTTAAATTGCATTGTCTTTAAATTAAATTACTCTAAAATCACAAAAAACAGATCTTTCTATTCATTGTTTGATTGCTTATTTCTCTAACCTTTTGTTTCGCTAATATCTTTTGTTTGTCTTTATCATCTCCTTGCGATCGACCGTCTTAATTTTGTTACAATTGATCGCTTATTTTTGTACACGTTTGGACGTAATCAGCGGAGTTCAAATTTGATCGAATTAAAAGGCAAAAGATGAAAAGACAATAATACCCTTCAACATTGATCCTACAACATATTTTTTCTACCTTAGACATAGGCATTAGGATTTCGATCCATTATTATTATTACTATTATTATTATTATTATTTGAGATTCCATCATATTGCATTTAATAAGAAAATACATATATTTTTTTGGTCAATAATCTAATTTGAATAATAAGATGGCCAAAATACCCATAAAACTAAAAAGCAAAAAATTAGAAACAAAAACAAAAACAAAGAATTATAAATTGCCTCTCAGGTTTAATCTGATAAATCCTGTAGCTGATCAGCAAACTGTAAATGGATTTTTAATACCTCTCAAGTCTCAACAGGTTATATTGCTGATAAGAAACTGAATCAATGAAGTCCACAAAGTCTGCTTTCAGCGCCAGACTATCCAGTCGAAAGAGCAAAATCTTCATCCAAAATATCCAGAGACCAGATTTTTTGCAAAAATCTAACCACCAGAATAAATATTTGTCACAATCTTTATCATGACGGCTTAGCAAGATCCACTCTCTAAGGACCCCATCATTTAACAACAACAACAACAACAACAACAATAATAATAATAATAATAATAATAATAATAATAATAATAATAATAATAATAAAATCTGAACTGGGTACGCAAGGGATGGCTGCTTTTGGGTGCTGTAGCCGTTGACGACGGCGATGTCGCAGAGGTCGAGCATCTCACCATGTTCGCCGGCGAGGTGCTGTTTCGGTAAAAGAGGGTTCTTTTTATTTTGGCATAATTACATCAATAACACTTTATTCAAATAAAACTATAATAATTTTTTTTTTTAGGATAAATCTATAAATGATCTCTAAACTCTTCTCACCCTCTAAAATTAGTTTTGTAGTTTTGTAGTAAATTTGATATAGAAATTATTAATTTTATCACATAAAAAATCGTCGTACTATCTAATTTCTCTATAAGTGGTCCATTTATTAGAAATTGTATTAAATTTATTTCTAAACTAAAAATAATAGTAATAATAATATGTTAAAATTAGTTCATATGTTAATTAAATAGGTTGAAAACACTAAATATGAGTAGTTGTAAAAATGTAGATCATAAATTAAAAAAAGAAAAGTGATTCTATTTACACTCATTAAGCTTATATAGAACCCCACATGAGCAAAAATATCCCAAGGTCACGGCGGAGATTATCCTGAGGCCACAATGGTCACAAGGTTGCAACCACGGTCGTAAGATCGTCACAAACCTAGAACTTCATTCTTTCTGGCGTCAACATGGATTGAAGATCTTCGATCTTCCACGAAGAAGAGCAACAACGACGGTGAGAAATGCTATCCCGAAGAGAGGAACGATGGGCAGATCTGCTTTGTCGCAATCTGGATCGCGAAACTGAGGCAGTCGCCAATCTAGATGTGACGACCCTACTTCTGATCATCAAACCTACGTACGTACCTAACTTGTGCCTTAACAACAACTATTTATAGCTATGAATATTTAGCTACATTTTTTTTCCTTCGTGCTGACATAACCCTAAATTATCGCTCACATACCATTGTCATTCATTTGCAGTTTGCATAATAGCATCATAAGAACATAAACATACTTTGTGACTAGAGGTTGCTAAGCATAGCCTCATAGTCCCGTGATCTTTACTTACATTACATAACTTAACCATATCCGTAAATATGGTCTAGTTAAAACACTTTGAATCGCTTACCAATTACGTGTAGATCCCATTACCCACTTGCCCACATCTCACTGCTTCATCCTTTTCTACATGCCCAACAATAGGTTTCAGGGAGTCGGTGCCTTGCCCGAGCTTCCTAAAACACGAACAAACATAATGAGATTTCACTCAGCAAGTAACAGTAGGCCATAATAAAAGCATACAATAATGCAAGCCCATATGTGCATTCACACCATACTTCCTAACTCTATTCCTAAACACTCATAACAATTATCGTATTCTGCTTCCTTATTCTTTGTTTCATATCTTTACAATTTTCGTTCTTTTATTTAGAACGTTCATCGTATCATATTTTCGTTTCTCAGTATGATAGAAATTTTAATCTTGTTATGCATCTTTATGCATTTCTATCCATTTCCTATGAAATTTGACCTTTTGGGAATGTTTAATTTTTTGTTGACTTTGACTTTGACTTTGACCCCGACTTTTCGCATATTGAAATTCTACTACTACTTAAGATCCATAAGTATATTCATAGCATCATTCATCTTGAAACATTCATAGGATCATACATCATTCAAAATACATCATTCTTATTCTAACATTCATTGAGCATGAAATATGCACAATTATGTGCAACACGGAAGAATAAATTCGTTCGCGTCATAGACAAAAGTAAACTAATGGTGCTTACCTACTTTCCAATTATAGCAAATTTCTCTACTCGCCCAGATCTTCTATCCTTTACTGCTAAGTTCTGTAAATAAACACCCATCCAGAGGGTGAGATTAACCTTTGGTATGCTATTTTTATTTAGTATAGTCATAAAAGAATTAAATCCTTTCTAAGAACATATTTATGTTTTTTATTAAGCATCGTAAAAATTTATAATTTATGTTATAAGGACTAATTAAACCCTCATAATTCTATCTTCCATAATTGCCTTTATGAGTTCGTGAATTCGTAATTAACATATCCCATTGACATCATATGTTAACCGGAGTAGAATTAGCATGAATGAAGTTCACCGTTGCATTCAGTATGTCTAAACAAGTCAGGATATGGTCCCAGATCATCAAACGGAGGTCGGTAGCCTAAGAAATGACATGTCGCCAGAATTTGGCGGCAATTTACGGCGACGTACGACGACGGAGCTCCCAGAGAGTTTTTCCGCTGCGGACTTGGGTCCTACCGCCCATAAATTGACACTTCTGAGTCCATTGGTGCGATCAATTTCACACAATTCAGTCTCTAACAATACAGATCGGGACCGGCACTGCCGGTAAAAACTGGTGACTCAAATTTCACATTTTCCGGTCATGAAATCTTAAACTTGGATGAGAGTTTTCTTACCCATGATATTATGAGTGTTTTGCACCAAAATCATGACCAATGGTGGGGGTGGTGACACCAAAATAATGGTCGGATCGTCGGAACTGTTGGAAAAATAATGGCATCGCGGGCGCAGCGGAATTTAAAAAATTTTAATCAACATCAAAGCCAAACAAGAACATGTTCATGATGCTATATAACATAAATAATAAATATCTAAATCATACCTTTTGAGATTTCAGGAAACAACACGTATGACAGATCTAAGCATTCCAAACAGCAACCAGAAGAGCCTCAACCAACTGGTCTTCTTTGCTATTCTCATTTTCATGATCGGTGTGCAGGTAGGCACACGTCGTTTAATCTCCTCTTGGTATTCTTAATCTCCTTCCAATCACAAGAGAGCCAAAGAAAAATTGTTCTTGATAATTAAACAATTTTTCCTCTTGGAATCTCTTATCAATAGCCTCCAAAAAGTCTCTCAAGTGATCTTATGAGTAATGTGACTTAATAGGCTATTTATACTGTTTCGGAAGTCATACTTCCGTAACAATTAGGTTTCCTAAAGATTTAATCGCACCCAGATTCGATTTTGCCACATCAGCATACGTTATAAGTTACAACTGGACGACCGGTGACAGAGACGTTATAACTCACCGGTCGACCTGTCCTTCACAAACCAGTCGACTGGACCGGTCGACCTGTGATCGGTCTACCCACTGGTCGACCTGTCTGCACTGACGAAAGTTGCTTTCCTAGTTGTTCAACATGGGAAACTTTCATAAAGCCTCAGTTTTGATTCAAGCAACCCAATAGAGAAATTGCCTGATCAAAACAGTCATATAATAGTCTTCCCATATTAAACAACTCTTAAAACAATAATTCAACCAATTTATCAAGAATCAATTTATCAATTAATTCACCCGATAAATCACTCATGAATTAACTTTGAACCTCTTTTACGAAAATAACACAAGTTACCAATATGTAGGAAATACATCATATCGTTACAGGAAATTATGTGAGCTAGCAAAGGGACCCAATGGATATATATAAATCAAGCTCCTATAATCACAACGATACTTGTAAACCAACAAGTCTGTCTCATGATTCTAAAACTCTAGCGCTATTCCACTAAAACCCTAGAGCTGCACTCTCGATTTATATAGCGTATTTACAAAGCTCTGATTAGCTCTAGTCCATGACTCAATATATTAGTATATCATCCCCATCGGATATCCATAATCCATTTGAGGTCAAGTTCCGTTTTACCTTTCCAATTACATTTATCTTATGTTCAATTATCAAACCATTGGAAAAATACAATTCATACTATTACAAACAGTAAACCATTAGATAACACAAAGTAGTCTAATGGTCGAGCGCTCGTATTTTCCAATCCACTGATAATGCATAAGAGGATATCATTGACTCTTTATAGGAGCTATGGATTCCACTATCTATGAATAACGAATCTACGCATACATGAGTCATACCTCCAATGCACCGGCAAGCGTACCTTTACATAATGTCAGGATGTCTCCCTTTAGTACATCAAAGGATACAAGTCAAGTATACGGGTTCATCATCCATCTCAGGATTAAGATGTCAATATATAATTCGTCAAAAGTGAATTGTTTTATTCAAACAGAATTAGTAATTAAAACAATTCATCTTTGGTCCGATCCAATATAGATTTCACCGTTAGAAACTATATCAATGTCTCTATCCATGGAGTCCCACCTCCAACGACCAAGACAAGCCGTCTCCGTTAGGAAGTAGACAACATAACAATCTTAACATGAATAAAGTGCCCAACTTTATTCCCTCGATTGTGGATCATAAGATTTACATTATCATCTTTAGATTCTTGTCTTCAGTATGTTCTTCACATTACATGCATGATCTAAAGATTTAGAATGAAAGTCTCAAACTTTCAATTTGCTTATCATACATTCAACTATTATGAACATAAAGAGGATATTACATAGATATATGAAATAAACAAATCTTTATTAATAGTCATAATGTCTCGAAGAAAATTGTTACATTTATTCTTAAGGGCATAAACGCTAACAATCTCCCACTTGCACTTAAGTGAGTAAATGTGACATGCTACGCATCCCCATAGCCTCGACATGCTTCTCGAAGACCTTAGCCGGCAGGGCCTTCGTGAACGGGTCAGCCATATTGTCCTCTGACGCGATCTTGCATATTTCCACATGCCCTTCTTCAATAAAGCTTCTTATCACATGATACTTCCTGTCTATGTGCTTACTCATTTTCTGATATCTTGGTTCTTTGGTGTTAGCTATTGCCGCACTGTTATCACAGTATAGTCTCAATGGCTTATCCACACCAGGAACAACTTCAAGATCCATCAAAAATTTGCGGAGCCACACTGCTTCTTTTGAAGCATCACTAGCTGCCACATACTCGGCTTCCATCGTTGAGTTAGAAGTGCAAGTTTGCTTGACACTCCTCTAAACGACGGAACCACCTCCCAGAGTAAAGACAGAACCCGAAGTCGATTTCTTAGAATCCAAACAGGATTGAAAATCCAAATCTATATATCCTAGAGGTGTTAAATCCTCCCCGGAATATACCAGCATATAATTTCTTGTGGCATCCCGCGCCCTCGCGGTGCGGTCGCCGTTCCTTGTACTACTACTAATGGGCTAAGCTATAGTCTAATCCATTATTCGTTGTTAGACTATTGTCTCTTTAATTTATGTTCAAATGCGGGTAAATTTTTTTTTTCTTTACTTTGGCCATCGGGTTCTTAACATGTTATGTTGATACTCTAATAACACATCTTGCTATTACTTTAAAGATTCGGTATCATACTAGTTCCCGAAACTTGTCTTAACTTATTACAGTCCGTTGTTCTTTACCAAGACAATGGTTGTAATATCTTCCTCTTAGAACTAAACATACATACTATTATTCTACATTACATTTATTTGCAGCGGAATTTAATTTCTAAGCGAGCGTAGTAAAGACCACTCCCGTGCACCCATGACATTTCCGCCACCCTTGCCTCCGCATGTCCATCAAGCAAACCACTATATGACTGGCTGCTTACCTTTGTTACCTGCACACGAGTAAACTGATGAGCTAACGCTCAGCAAGTATAAACATGCATACATCATAAACTAATAGAAATTACATTAAGAGTTATGATGCAAATATGCTCGTGTGAAACATGCTTTAAACTACTTTCTATCTTTCTGTTCTTACTTTACTGGCTGGTCTAGTCGGAATCTCTACTCTGTGAGATTTCCCTCCCTTGCGGAGGCCGACGACCCGTCAGTCTTTTACTTTACTGGCTCATTACTTACTGTCTGGTCAAGTCGGAATCTCTACTCTTTGAGATTTTCCTCCCTTGCGGAGGCCGACGACCCGTCAGTCTTTTACTTTACTGGTCATTTCATACTGGCTGGTCTAGTCAGAATCTCTACTCTGTGAGATTTCCCTCCCTTGCAGAGGCCGACGACCCGTCAGTATTAACTGTGCATAAGGGTAACCATATGTCGCCCTTCAGAAATCTAGAGCATTAAGCCCTCCAAACATGTATAATCACATGTAATCACATAGACTTAGGAACATAAGTAAATTAGTAGTTCTAAGTCTAACTGCAGCTTACTCGAGTCCAGACAAACATATATGTCTATACTTACCGGTAATCCGCTAGGATACCCGCTTGCTTGAAGTTCTTTCTTGTTGCTTCGGCTCTCGTGCCAAAACCTGTTTCATGGAAATAGGTATCAATTCCCTATTCCAATCACAATTCCTCATACTTAGATTCTTAAATCTAATTTCAAACTCATTTATGGACTTTTTCCCCTTAAGGCCAAATTCTAGCTCAAGATGCAATTTACACATATTCGTGTATCTCGGTTTCTGAATCTTAATCTATTCATTTCCGAGGTTTAAAACTGTTATCCATTCTCTAGAATCAGATGCCTTACTCATTGCTTGCTAACTATATTTTAGGAAATTTCGGCAGAGTTTCGCCTTAATTTTCCTCGTTTCCCGAGTTTTCAATAACTCGTTTTACTTCTAATTTCGGTACCTGTAGTCCAGATTCACATTCCTGAACACAAATTGCTACATAAATTGAACAACAACACATTTTCTCCATTTCTAGTGTATTTTCGGATTTTGTGTTAATCCAAAAAAAAATTGTTCAATCCTTTCAACACTTGCACATTAAACTCCTATCGTAGTCCCCGACAAAACCTCGGTTTCGTTTTTCAGTTTTACGGATTTTTCCCGAGATGAGTTACTATTCATCCACACGAAAAAGCAAGCAGTTTCTCATGAAAAATCCGAAATCTTACCTTGAAAAGTTGAGATTCTCCGCTAGAACGCCTCGGGTTATGTTTCTACCGGACTGAACGGAAGAAATTTCGGCGAAAACGGGTGATTCCTTGATTTTCCCTTGATTTTCTCTATTTTCTCTCTCTTTTCTCTAGTCTCTCGGCCACCCTTAGGAAAAGAAGCAAATGTGGCTTCTATATCTCACGTAGGCCAATATTAGACTAATACGAATATTATATTAATATTTCTAAAAATATCTCACATTACTTTCTAAATTAAATTAGAGAAATAATTTTAATTCCCATAATTTAATTCTACTAATTCTAATTAAGTTTAACACTTAATTTAAGTGGTTCCATGTTCCCCACATTTTTCTTGTCGAGACCAAACTTTCCGTTTTTCAAAACGAGTCTCTTTCCGGTACCGATAATTTCACACCCGGTACAGGTTCTATACTGCTTTTCTGGACTGCCGAGCACCCTAGGTCAAATTTCTCATATTCAACCCACTTCTCTTGGGTATCTCAATATTCAATTTCTTTTTCTGAAATTCTCATTTTAAACGATCCAGAATCGCCCAAAACGCGTACCCTCGCGGTACTCGTTTTTTCGCAGTTTCCCGCTTTAACTGACTCGGGAAAATTCTGTTTCAGGAACTTTTGCTATTTTCCTTACTTATAATATTTCTACTCTTTTTCTAACTGGTCATTTGGTCATTTACCAAATATTTCAGTTTTTCATAACTAAAATATACCTGTTAAAATTTCTAACTTTTAACCGATATTTCACTATTCACAACTGATATTTACGAATTTTCTCTGTAAAAATATTCGTATTATGACTTTACACTTTTCGGGTGATTTTACCCCGTATATAAAGTCTCTACATAACACTTTCCTGATTACATCAATATTTCTACTACTTTCTGTTCCGGGAAATAATTACGGTCAAATACCGGACTGTCCGATTTTGACTTAATATTTTCCCGGTCATTACATTTCTAGTCCTCCGAAGATACTTGAATATATGCTTGACTGCAACCCAGTGGTTAGGTCCTGGATTCGACTAAAATCGACTTACAATCCCGACCGCATGGTAAATGTCCGGTCGAGTACAAAGCATTGCATACATAAGGCTCCCGACTGCCGAAGCATAAGGCTCCTTCGCCATGTATTCTCTTTCTTCAGATGTCTTGGGACAATCACTGTTCGTAAGAGTAATTCCAGACCTAGATGGTTGCCCACCTTTTTTGGAATTATGCATTTCATACTTCTCGAGAATTTTATCTATGTATGAAGCCTGAGAGAGAGCTATCATTTTGTTCTTTCGATCTCTTAAGATTCGAATGCCCAGAACATAATTAGCTTCTCCTAAGTCCTTCATGTCAAACTGTTTGGTAAGCCAAACTTTGACTGATGATAAAGCTCCTACATCATTGCCAATAAGTAGAATATCATCAACATATAACAGTAGAAAAACCACTTTCCCATTTTGAATATGTTTATAAACACAAGGTTCATCCATATTCTGTTGGAATCCAAAAGTCTTGAACACTTGGTCAAATCTTTTGTTCCAAGAACGGGAAGCTTGCTTTAATCCATAAATGGATTTCAACAACTTGCAAACTTTTCCCTCTTGACCCTTAGCCCTAAAGCCTTCTGGTTGTACCATATAGATACTTTCCTCAAGATGGCCGTTCAAGAACGCCGTCTTGACATCCATTTGCCAGATCTCGTAGTCGAGAGCAGCCACAATGGATAAGAGAATGCGGATGGACTTAAGCATGGCTACTTTTGCATGTATCCCTTAGCTACCAGTCTAGCCTTATAGGTTTCGACCTTTCCTTCTGCATTTCTCTTTCTCTTGTAGACCCATTTACACCCAATGGGCTTAATCCCATCGGGAAGATCTACAAGTTCCCAGACTAGATTAAAATCCATAGATTTCATCTAAGCTTTCATGGCTTATGTCTAGAGGTTTGCATCAACATCCTCCATAGCTTCTTTGTAAGTATAAGGATCTATGTCATGTTCCAGAGATTCTGCCAAAAAGATTTTCCCATTAGCCATGAATCTCTCAGGTTCATGTCTGATCCTCCCACTATGCTGAAGCCCCTTAGGTTGTTGTTGGGTTTCCTCTTCTACTCTGATTGGATCAGTTTCCAAAGGAACAGTTGGTATGACTAAGTCACTTGACATTTCCTCAAGCACTATTTTACTACGAGGCTTAAAGTCGTTCATGTAACTTTCCTCGAGGAATGTTGCATTCGTTGAAACCACGACTTTATTTTCCTTGTGATTATAGAAATAACCTCATTTCGTCTTTCTCGGATAACCTACAAAAATGCATACTTCTGAACGTGCTTCCAACTTGTTCGCTTCCTTGTCCAGGACATGTGCAGGACATCCCCATATGCGAATATGGTTCAAGGATGTCTTCCTGCTCGTCCACAACTCGTGAGGAGTTTTAGGAACTGACTTTATTGACACGTTGTTCAGTTTGTAAAGCATATCCCCAGAAAGATATAGGCAATGTCGAATAACTCATCATGGACCGTACCATGTCCAACAAGGTTCTATTTCTTCTCTTAGCTACACCATTCTGCTGTGGAGTGCTTGGTGCAGTTAAATGGGATAGAATCCCATTCTCTAAAATGTATCCGATGAACTCATCAGAGAGGTATTCTCCACCTCGATCGGATCGAAGTGCCTTTATGGGTTTACCCAGTTGCTTTTCCACTTCAGCCCGAAACTCCCTGAATTTATCAAAAGTTTCATTTTTGTGATGCAATAGGTACACATAACCATATCTTGAGTAATCGTCAATAAAAGTGACGTAATACTCATACCCTCTTCTTGCCTTGATGTTCATGGGACCACAATCATCACTATGCACAAGTTCAAGAACACCTTCAGCCTTATTGCCTTTAGACCCAAATGGTCTTTTGGTCATTTTGCCCTCCAAACAAGATTCACATTGGGGTAAGGACTCAACCTTTAAAGAACTTAAAGGTCCATCCTTTACCAACCTCTGTATCCTGTTAAGGCTAATGTGACCAAGTCGCAAATGCCAAAGATATGTCTCATTAGAGTGAGAAGTTTTAAGCCTTTTAGAGTTATTAACAACTTCAGTGTTTAGCAGTGAGTCCATCTTTGGTTTGATAAAATATAGATTATTTTGCATCCATCCATCACAGATAAAAGACTTGTTTTTACGAATCACAACTTTATTATTAAAAGAAACTGAATAAGAATCCTTGAATAAACAAGCAACAGAAATAAGATTCCTCTTAAATTGAGGAACATAAAAACAGTCTCGCAAAAATAAACTCCTATAACTATCAAAATAAAGAAGGACGTCTCCCACTGGTTCAGCCAACACTAATGTTCCATCGTCCATTCTCAACGTGAAGCTTTCATTTAGAAGACTTCTCGTTTGCTTGAACCCCTGCAGAGAAACACATACATGATTAGTTGCTCCAGAATCTATGACCTAGTTGTCACTGGAGTCCTTAAGTAGACATGCTTCCACAATCAAAAGATCACACTCACCTCCTTTGCCTTTAGTGGCTAGGTAGTTTTTGCAATTCTTCTTCATGTGCCCCACCTTCCCGCAATGAAAGCATTTAAGCTTGTTCGGGTTCCTCTTCTTCTTGTTCTTGCCCTTGTTTGGCGGAACTGAAGAACTCTCCTTCTTAGCTACTTGCTTCTTCTTTCCATTCCCTGAAGGGGGTTTGGAAGAAGATGCCTAACAAATTTGGCTTCCACAATAGTCGACCCCTTGATCATTCGCTCGAACTTTTAGAGTTCTTGCATTAACTCTGTTAGGGTTATATTCTGTCTAGCACTCAAATTGAACGTTGCCCTAAACGAAATATATTCCTTCGACAAAGTCTCAAAGATCATGGTCAGTTGAGACTCAGCATCGATGTCGGCCCCATTGGTCTGAACTTCAGCCAAATAGCCCATCACCGTCAGCATATGTTCCTTTATGGAAGACCTAGCCTTCTGTCTGAAGTTAATAAGGTTGCTAAGGTCTTCCCGACGTTTTTCAGTGGCTTGGCCACCGAACATGTCCTCAAGATTATCCATAATCTGACGAGCAGTTATGTAATCTTCATGTTGTGCTTGCAGCACAGTGGACATGCTCGCCATCATATAACAGCGAGCCATATCGTCAGAGTCCTTCCAGCGTTGATACCTACGAAAACCTCATTAGCAGCATCAACAGGTGGCTCCGGAGGACAAGGTGTGTTCAGTACGAAATTAGGTTTCTCAAAGGTTAGGACGATCTTTAGGTTCCTTTTCCAATCGGTAAAATTCTCGCCAATTAAGTTGTGTTTATTAAGTATCGATGATAATGCGCTAGAAGACATTTTGATCTACAATAAACATTCATATATCTAGTATAAGCAAACTTGCATAAACATTTAGTAATCAAACATATATACATGTTATAATGCAACAAATATGTTTGTGTGTCAAAACCTTGAAATAAATCACAACCTTACAACGATAATTCCCAACTCAAAATTTTGTAAGTCTCCTAGGGGAGATCATGCAAAATTTAATTGGGAACACGGATCCCCTCCGATCAATATATACCATCCGGATCAATCTCTTTCCAGCATATATTGATAACCGTTTTCTTTGGCCATTAATTTAGTTAGTAGAGCTCCTAGGGGAGATTAATAATTAAATTAATCTTGAGTGTATAACCATCGTTTCAACTATTTGATCCATATATTACAATTGTCACCTAGGGGTGTACAACCATAAAAATATGCTCAAATAAATTATCCTCTCGGAGATCCACACCGGTACATAATGAATCCCTTCCTAGGGGTCGGTATCACCATGTGTAACCTGCGAACCAACGATGGAGGCCATGGGTCTTTTCTTCAAAAACCCTCACCCACTCAATCTTTTGGAAAATAAGGTTTTATGTTAAGAAATATGCATGAACAATTTTAATGAGCGGCACTCCCTATTTTATATGTCATGTTATCACATCTATAGCAAATCATATTATATGCAATCATACAAAGCAAATAAGATAGGCAACAAGCATAATAATAATAATAACCGTAATATTATGGTTCCATCCTAGAGAAAAGAAAGAAATTAAAGATTACAAAGAATAATTGAAACATATATTGATTCTTTATCTTGAATCTTCCCAGTTGTCCTTGAATTCTTCATCACAATCAAATTCCGGTTATCATAAAATTATTTTTCATGTTTTCTTGAAAAAATCTCAAAAAACTGCAAAATCGTATACTGTCCCGTTAGGTCCGGTTGACCGGAGACAAAGTAGTTATACTCTACCGGTCAACCACCTTACACTAACCGGTCGATTGGTGCGGTCGACCAGTGCCTGTGCGACAGTAACCCAGATTTTCAGAAATCAAAACAGTTTTTCAATTTATTCAAAAAAACACAATACAATTTTATAAACTAAGAAAAAATTAAATACCTTCATATCCTTCATCTTCAAGATCCATCTACAATCTCCTCCAAGAATTTTACATAAAAATTCCTATACCGTTTTCCGGTTTACAAAATTTCTACTAAAGAAAATAAAATAAACCCTAACGGCGATGATAGGCCGCATATCTAATTACATTGCAAAGAACAAATTCCTATACAACCATTCTAAACTCTAAGGAACCATAACCGGTAAAAATTAAATAACAAATAATCATTGATAATTCATAAATGACAACCAATAATAATTATTTAATCATTCATTCACCATATATTCATGACAACAACATAATATAGAAACCCTAGAGTGCCATCTCTCTAAAATATAAATTCAAGCATAAAAGAGATATTTTTAGATCACAAATCTATGTACATAGCATAATCATGAACAAATAACCATGGCTCTGATACCAATTGTTGGAACAATAATGGCATCGAGTGCGCAGTGAAATTTAAAAAATTTTAATCAACGTCAAAGCCAAACAAGAACATGTTCATGATGCTATATAATATAAATACTAAAGATCTAAATCATACCATTTGAGATTTCAAGAAACTGCACGTCTGACAGATCTAAGCGTTCCAAACAGCAATCAGAAGAGCCTCAACCAACTGGTCTTCTTTGCTATTCTCGTTTCCACGATCGGTGTGCAGGTGGGCACACGTCGTTTAATCTCCTCTTGGTATTCTTAATCTCCTTCCAATCATAAGAGAGCCAAAGAAAAATTGTTCTTGATAATTAAACAATTTTTTCTCTTAGAATCTCTTATCAATAGCCTCCAAAAAGTCTCTCAAGTGATCTTATGAGTAATGTGACTTCATAGACTATTTATACTGTTTAGGAAGTCATACTTCCGTAACAATTTGGCTTTCCAAAGATTTAATCGCACCCAGAGTCGATTTTGCCACATCAGCACGCGTTACGCGTTACAACCGGTCGACCAGTGACAGAGACGTTATAACTCACCGGTCGACCTGTCCTTCACAAACCGGTCGACCTGTGACCGGTCTACCCACTGGTCGACCTGTCTGCACTGACGAAAGTTATTTTCCTAGTTCTTCAACATCGGAAACTTGCATAGAGCCTCAGTTTTGATTCAAGCAACCCAATAGAGAAATTGCCTGATCAAAACAGTCATATAATAGTCTTCCCATATTAAACAACTCTTAAAACAATAATTCAACTAATTTATCTAGAATCAATTTATCAATTAATTCACCCGATAAATCACTCATGAATTAACTTTGAACCTCTTTTACGGAAATAACACAAGTTATCAATATGTAGGAAATACACCGTATCGTTACAGGAAATTATGTGAGCTAGCAAAGGGACCTGATGGACATATATAAATCAAGCTCCTATAATCACAACGATACTTGTAAACCAACAAGTCCGTCTCATGATTGTAAAACTCTAGCGCTATTCCACTAAAAGCCTAGAGCTGCACTCTCGATTTATATAGCATATTTACAAAGCTCTGATTAGCTCTAATCCATGACTCAGTATATTAGTATATCATCCCCATAGGATATCCATAATCGACTTGAGGTCAAGTTCCGTTTTACCTTCCCAATTACATTTATCTTATGTTCCATTATCAAACCATTGGAAAAACACTATTCATACTATTACAAACAGTAAACCATTAGATAACACAGAGTATTCTAATGGCCGAGCGCTCGTATTTTCTAATCCACTAATAATGCATAAGAGGATATCATTGACTATTTATAGGAGCTATGGATTCCACTATCTATGAATAACGAATCTACGCATACACGAGTCATACCCCCAATGCACCGGCAAGCGTACCTTTACAGAATGTCAGGATGTCTCCCTTTAGTACATCAAAGGATACAAGTCAAGTATACGGGTTCATCATCCATCTCAGGATTAAGATGACAACATATAATTCGTCAAAAGTGAATTATTTTATTCAAACAGAATTATTAATTAAAACAATTCATCTTTGGTTCGATCTAATATAGATTTCACCATTAGAAACTATATCAATGTCTCTACTTATGGAGTCCCACCTCCGACGACCAAGACAAGCCGTCTCCGTTAGGAAGTAGACAACATAACAATCTTAACATGAGTAAAGCGCCCAACTTTGTTCCCTCGATTGTGGATCATAAGATTTAGACTATCATCTTTAGATTCTTGTCTTCCGCATGTTCTTCACATTACATGCATGATCTAAAGATTTAGAATGACAGTCTCAGACTTTCAGTTTGCTTATCATATATTCAACTATTATAAACATAAAGAGGACATTACATAGATATATGAAATAAACAAATCTTTATTAATAGTCATAATGTCTCGAAGAAAATTGTTACATTTATTCCTAAGGGCATAAACGCTAACAGGAACCAACTTCCACCACCACGGCTCATGGGGGCAGCTTCATTTTTCGGCCAAACGGTGACGATGGACGTGGCTACTAGTTGGGATTGACTCATCTATGAACTATGAGTCTAATGGTGGGGTGGTGACATACACGGCGGCCCAGAGGGAAAAAAACAATGGCGGTGGCGATTCCTGCCACCACGGATGGTGGTGCTCCGGCCAAAATTGAGCTATAAAAAAGGATGGGTTTTCTTCGTCTTATCATTCTAAATCTATAGGAATTGAAATCACCTCAATCGAGGTCAGACAGAGGAGATATCGCGATTGAAAGCTTCGGTTGTTTTCGAAACTTTGTCTAGCAATTACGGCTGATTCCAGCAGAGTTAGAGGTCGTACGACATGTCAGAATGCTCAGCTCGTCGAGAGCTTTCCATTAACACCGGCTGTGTGGAAAACGGAGGTCCGGATATCAAATTGAGATTTTGGCCATGGACGGTTTAGTTTTAGGAGAGAAAAAGAAAAAGAAAACGTGTAGAAGAGAGAGAGAGAGAGCTAGATTTTTTTTTTTTTTATAATTTCGCTAAGCATACTTTTTTAAATTAATTCTAGTTTATCACTAGAACTTGTCCTTAAAAATTCCCTCCAAACAAATATAATTTGTTCTCGATGGAGATAATTTACTTGGCCGACAGAAAATTTAATTTTATAACGAGTCCTTTTTTTTATTATTTACTTATAGTCTAATATTAATCTCTGAATAATTCAATATCATTTTATATTCTTAATTGTATACTAAATTGGACTGTTTCACATCTTAAAACTATTTTTGAGCTCAATGGTCAAAACTTAACTTTTTTGTATTTTTCCTTCTCTCTTTCTTATAACCATTTCTCGTAACCAATGCCAAAGCTTAATATTATAAGCTCTATACTTATATTTTCTTATGAATTTATCGACGTAATTATAAAAAATCTTTAATTAATTCTACTTATTAATTATTAGATTTTCGCTTACTTTACATTAGATTCTTCGACGACAAACTCGTTCTTTCCAGTAGCAAACTCATCTTGTCCGATCTTTCTCGCGAGCCATCATTTCAGATCTTTGGTGGTCGTCGTTCCAGTCTAGTCATCACATACTTTGATATGCTCAAGGAGAGAGAGAGATCGTAGGAGGGAGAGAGAATGTTATATTAGGGTTTAGTATATGAGATTAGATTTAAAAAAGGATAAAATTCAAAATAAAAATACTTGTTTTAAAAGCAAATGCCAATGATTTATTATGATTTAAAGAACGTGCTATTTACTTTAAACATAGATATGAAATATGTTTAAAAAAAAAAATTAGCTTGTTTTTAAGTAAAAACATATCATATTTAAAATGAGTTTGATTTTAAAAATATTGTATAATTTATCTTTAAAAGTGTATGAATCTGAGTTTTTATCAATTATTTTAAATTAATACTCTTTTACTATTATAATTATTTGATTTAAAATGTTATTAATTAAAAATACAAAGTATAAATTATAACTCGAGAATTTTAAAGAATATTTGTTTCCTTTTCTAAAAAAAATCATTTAATGCATGCAATAAGATGAAAAAATAGTGGACTTGCAAATGAGAGGAGTAAGGAAGGATTACCGGTGAGCATAGAAGATGGTAAGCAACTCTTTACATTGACGATCTGGGGAGAAGATAATGACTCGAATTTGAGATGGAAATCCTCAAAGAGAAATGATTAGTGAGCCGAGTACACTATTTTGAGAGTTAGGTCGACAATCTGCAGAGGAAGGTCGAGAAGAAAATGGAGACATAGAGAGAATTTTGCGACTGAGAAAACGACTCTTGAGCTAGATTGAGAAAGCAATAGAAAAAAGAAAAGGATTTTTTCCACTCAACCTATTACCCAATAGGTAACCGGTGAGTTTTGTCTCATTTAAGGTTGAGAAAATAATAAAACATGCGACTCTTTCTGAACCGTTTGATTAAAATTTGATGGCCTGAATGGTGTCTCTATTGCTAGTAAAAAGGGACACGGCTCTGTTGAAGAACTTCCTAATTAATAAGTGACGATTGCCACCGAAATAGACTTTCAACGCTGCTTTAATTACAAATCTTAATTCTAAATCCTAAATCATAACCATAGGATCCTAAATACTAAATCATAACAATAAGTTATCCTAATCCTAAGTCATAAATTTGAAAATCCTAATCTTAAAATATATAAAAGAGAGGATATAAAAGTCCGTCATTCGGCTTAAATTATTATGTGCAATCTTGACTTAGGCTTACATAAATGAGAAATCACGGATTTAGAAACTCAATGATTGCTTATTTCATTTTCGCTTTGTGGTAGGACCAGGGGATATCAAAAGTATAAGCTTAGATTATAAAATCAAATCAATGTACAACTAAAATCTTATGCAACATGTTTGTTATTGGAAGCATCTTTTAAGCATATTTTTAATAAAACAACGTGAAGTTGCAACTAGCGTAGAGGAAACTCAAGCCTAAAGCGTCCTAATTAGGTCAGCACTCAAAAGCTACACCCCTCACACACCAAGCAGCTCAATTTATTAAAATAAACAGAAAAAAAAAACATAAAAAACAAAAGACAAAAAAACAAGAAGTCAAGAAATGGAAAAATGAATTATACAATCTAACAGGAAAATCCTGTAGACTCAAATCTTCTATCCAATTTTAGTGTCTCCATTAGTGATTAATCAATCATATCATGCTACGCTGTTTAAAAAATTTAAATTGGCTAAACACCATTTAAAACACTAAAAACTGATGCCATAACCTAAGACCATATCTAGCAAAAACTGATGCCATAGCCTAAGACCTCTTGGTCTAACAGCACTGGGGGGTTTGGGTGTGGTGGGATTAAAAAAAAAAAAAAAAAGTTAACGACAACTTGACAAGGATATATCATGGAGCAATCCTCGAGTCAATGACAACTTGCATAGAGCTGTTTATAGACGCTACTCATAGTATTCAAACCGTTATATTATGTTCTCAACATATCTATCCATTATTACCCTTCATTTCTTTCTGTTAGTTTACCAATCTTTAACAAAAGAGTTATTATGTGGTGCAGTGTAAAAGAGAAAAAAAGGGGCCCAAGAAAACAAAAGGACAAAAACTTAAAATAAGTTCAAAGGCGCGAGACTAACAGAAAGAAAAGCTACAAATATGCGTGGTTAAAAGCCCTCTAGTCAAAACCGAGAGGGAAAATAATAGGGGATTATTGTAAGGAGTCTACTATTTACAAAATCTATGAGAAAGAAAGCTCGGCATTATCCCTGTTGCCCGCCATTGAACAAAAATCAGGACTAGAGAACTGCCTAGAAGTATCACGCAAAGAAACCGCATGTGAAGGAAGCTTATCCTCGACGTGATTGTCTTTCCGAAAGAGTTGAGTAAGTCTCTTAAGGGATAAAACGACTTCTAGAACTGATCAAATCAACAACGCACGTGGAATGACATTTAAACTCTTGATAATTCCGATTGTAACTACTAGCTAACTCAATAGCAGTTATGACACCCACCAACTCGGTTTCGAAAGCATGGACACTAAAGAGGCTTAGCAAAGCAGCATTGGCAAAAACCTCGGTAAGTTTTGAAATCTGTAACCATCTAGTTACTCGTTATCGAGCCTCTAGTACAGATGTAGTCATATTGTCTGTTAGAGAATATTCAACATATTCTCTTGGTGATTGTCTCCGTGAAATAGCCTGGTTTTTGGGGATGGGGCAATACATGACTATCACTGCCAAGCATCACAACCACAGAAGACATGCTGGGTCGATTCATAGCACGTTGTTGTGCACATAGCAGACCGACATGGATGCACCACAACACTTCCTGCAAACTGTAGTGTGAATCCCTCAAGCACGGGTCAAGCAATTCAATTGCCCTGTCTTGTTGCATCAATGTCCATGCCTAAAATATATTCAAAACAATCATCTTACATAAATACACATATACATTCACGTTTTGTAGTGTGAATCTCTAAAGAGGACTGACCACTATTGCAGTTTTTTGGGAACTTACATATCCAGCGAGTGTGAGGTCTTCCTCTGGTGAAGAAAAGCTTGTGCTTCTCTTTCCGCTAACAATCTCTAAGACCATTATACCAAAGCTAAAGACATCAGATTTAATAGAGAATTGACCACTATGAACATACTCTGGTGCCATATAACCACTGCATCAAACAATCACACTGCTTAGAAGTTCAATTCAATTTAAATGGAATAAGTATAAATTTTATGTACAAACACACAGAAAGTGTGGCAAAGTAATACTCACTAAGTTCCTACTACTCTATTTGTGTTTCCTTCTATCTGGTCTCCTCCAAAAGTTCTAGCCAAACCAAAATCCGAAATTTTGGGGTTCATCTCATTACCGAGCAAGACATTACTAGCTTTGAGATCTCTATGTATAATTCTTAATCTTGAATCTTGGTGTAAATATAGAAGCCCCCGAGCAATGCCGGATATGATTTTGAAGCGCACAGACCATTCCAAGTGCTTTGCTTGATTTTGATCTGGCGATTGCAAAATAAGTTTTTCAAGTCATTGAGTCAATTACAACAAAACGGCGACCAACATATATAAGAATTTTCTCTGTATGTTTACTAGTGTTGATGACATGATATAACTAACAATTGAAGGTCGAGAGGGATCCTAACCAAAAATGAAAGAGTCAAGGCTTCTGTTAGGCATATATTCATAAACCAGTAATTTCTCTTCTCCCTCAATGCAACAACCAAGAAGTTTTACAAGATTCCGATGTTGAAGCTTTGCAATTAATATTACTTCATTTTTGAACTCTTCTATTCCTTGTTCAGAACTGATTGAAAGTCTCTTCACGGCAATTTCTTGTCCATTTTCTAACTTACCCTGAAATCCCATGTGTAACAAACAAAGTTAAAAACATGTTGCCTGAAATTTAAACACTTCTAGTTATCCCTATTCCATATGTGTCAAATTAAAGGCCATCAAAAGCTTACTCTGTACACAGGTCCAAAACCACCTTGCCCAAGCTTGTTTCTCCACGAAAAATTATTGGTGGCATTTACTATGGTAGATAATTCAAACAGTGGGAGCTCTAGATCTTCCTCTTGGTCTCCTTTTTTAGCAGTTCTCGAATGCTTTTCTGTTTATAAAATTCACGGCATGAAGAGATGAGCTTGACTTTACAGATCAGAAATGAGAAGAGATAGGTCGACAATTAGAAATGTCTAATGCACATATAACACGGTTAAATAAAATATTAACCTCTAAAATTGCCTTACTAAAGATCATAGGAACGAGAATGAACAGTAATAAGAATATCAATTTAAACAATAATGTCCCCAAGTTGAACATTATCAGAGTAAGAGCAGCAATACCTTTTAACTTTGTTCTGTAAATGAAATATCCAAGTAAGAGCATCGCAGAAACACCTCCAACGATAGCTGCTACTATCGCAGGTCTCAACTTATGATCAGACTTTCCTTTTTTTTTTTTTTTGGTTGGTCATTTCGACACAAGAAAAAAAAAAAAGTTACTCCACATGTATCCAGAAAATATGAAAAATGAAGCTACGTGATTAAACACAAAACATGGGTGAAATAAGGAGGAAAAAAGGACAGTATTGAAAATGGTCATACCAAGCTCTGAAGCTGGCGTTCGAATATATAGAGCCTGTTCTGAAGAAACTTTCCTGATATCCATCAGATCACCAAACCACATGACACACCCACTGCCGTGTCCTCTGATATCAGAGTTTGCATAAGCCATGCAAGAACAATTGCTCAAACATTTGGCCCTGCATTCCTTTAGGTTCATACTCACGTTCACATGAGAATAGGCAGTATCTGGCAATTTCAAGCCAACAAGTTTGACAAAGCCATCATTGTCTTTATGATTGCAGTCTAGGGGGGTATTTCGTGTACACCCGTCTGACCAATCTGTTAACCATTTTTCTGCGTACTTAGGCTTGAATCCTTCCAAACATTGGCAGACCGGGCTCTCGCCAATGGCACAATACCCGTTACCACTACATAGACCATAGTTGTCACACTGATCTGAAGGAAAGGAATCGTAAAGATTCCAACTCTTCTGTGCTTCGACCCATGTAATTCGTTCGCTCCTGGAAGTTGTTTGATTCAAAACTACTATATTGATCAAAGAGGCATTCTTGAGGTTGACATGTAATAAGCTTCATCTTCATTGTAAACAAAAGTGTAGTTATAAAGTTGGTTTGGCCTTAACAATGGAATACCACTTGCACTAAGTCCATTCCATGGCCCGAACCGACTTAATTTTGCTTTGCCTTTCCACATATATGCTTCAGGAAATGTTGGCTGTTGAACATCAAATTCAACTCCCCAAGTAAACTCTCCAGGACAGGGGTCATCCCAATTCCTCCATGCCGATATTCGCCAATTTAGACCCTTTCTAAAGTTCAATCCCAACTTCATCCCTGGTAACAATGTATTAGAAGGCTCATCAAATCTTTGCCACAAATAGTTTTCTGAGTTTTTATCTTTCTCATCTCTTAGTACAAGATTCCCAGAATCTAGAAGCTGTAGAATTGGTTTCTGGGCTAGTTTGGTTGAGTTCGTCGACCAAACAACGCTCTTGTTTTGATACAAAAGCACAAGATTGCCTGTGTCGCTCATCATCAACACACCAGAGGAATCATTGATTGGGTTGCATAAGTTTGCAACCCAAACAACAGTTTGAACAGAGATTTTCTTGTACCAAATTCCCACGTAACGATTCTTGGAATCTCCAGGACTGAAGAAACCAAACTCAAACGTTCCATCTTTAGAAACCAAGGTTGTTCCATCACCGATGGATTGTGATGGACCAATACTGTCATCTGCAAAGGAGGAAGTAATTAAGAAAAACAAGCACATAGAAGCAATATTATACATACAGAAAGAATAAACTCCCATTGATATTAATCTTCTTTTGAAGTCTTTCCGCAACTACAGATTGGCCGTAGATCCTTGGTATTCTACATTGAGAAACTATGACAAAGTACAAGCTTCTTGATGGGTTCTTAATTTTTTTTAATTTTTGGGTGACTAGAGGTTCTTTCGCAGGAAACTCATTTAATGGGCTTATCATTATTGTGCTGAAGGTTCTTGTTAGTTGATAATTAAAGAAAAACAGGAAAGTCAAAAAAGCTCACTTGACTTGAGAAAAGGGCAACACTATTGAGTCATTGACTAGCATATGTTAACAACATATTAAACGAAAATAATTGATGAAAATCTATTCACTAAAACAAAGAATATTCTCATAATGTTAATACTAATATTATTATTATTATTATCACTTTGTTTGGTTAGCGAAACCTTAACAAGGGAGAAAAGAAAAGAGTCACAGTGATCTTAAAAAACATAGATAAAAAGTATTTTCTGTTTAAAACATTTTTGAAAATGTCCACCACATTATCCAAATTATAAAATGTAACCTTGACATTTACAACATGATAGGTGTAATGCACTGGTTGGTTTCAATATTGTCACTCAAACATGATAGGTGGATTTTTTTTTTTAAAAAAAAAAAAAAAAAAAAAAAGGATAGCAATTTTTTTGGATGGGCAGGCTTTTTAGCCCTCCCGGTAGGTAATGCGGCCGTTGAAATTTTATAACGGTCAAATTTATGAGCATCCATATTAAAATTTGAGACGCATGACACATAATTATTTCCAATTACAGCTTTGATTGTTAAATAATTAATCTAACAATTAAAATACCTTTACCTACCGATATGACAAAAAAACCTACCCTATCAGAAATATTGTCAAAAAAGAAAATGATGCAAACACAGTTATACTCTTTGAAAAATAAAACACACACTCACAACTCACAACTTAATATATATATATATATATATATATATATATATTGATTCAAAAAACACAGACAAAAAAGTGGTGTACATGAAAAATTATGAAATGTCCATTTACTCCTAGGCTCCCCACTAATGAACCAAACCATAAACTAGGGTATGAGCTAAAAATTGGATAATGAATTCAAATTTTTTGTCAATGATTTCAAAAAAAGTTTGAATTATTCATTTATTTATCAAGGGTTATCTCATATTGCTCATTGAATCGTCACGTTCAAGGGGTCATAAGTCATAACTCCACAAAAGGTTGCTTTCTACCTTAGACAACCCAGGCAAAATATCATAAGATTCTTCTCCATATCCATAGACAAGGAGGTCCAATATACTTGTCACAATCTTTATCATAACGGATAGGAAAAATCCAGCTTCGAAGGAGACCCTTTATTTAAAAAAACAAAAAAACGAAAAAAAAAAAACTGACCCGGATAAGCAAGGGATGGCGGCGTTTGGGTCCCGCAGCCCTTGAAGACGGCGTGGGTGTTGGTAGGAGGAAGGCGGCGATGTGGCAGATGTCGAGCTTCTTGCTATGGTTGCCGGCGCGGTTTTGGGTCAAGAGTTTTGGTAAAAGAGGGATGTTTTACTTTATGATTTTTTTTTTTTTTTGTTTTTTTATCAATTTTGTGTAAGTCTTGATTTTGAATAATTTCATGGAAGAGTTTTTTATTATTGTAAAAAATAAAATTTTTTTATTATAATAAAAAAATTAAATATATTTTTATAATTTTTTTTATTATAATAAAATTAAAATTAAAAATTTAAATTAGTGGATAATTATTATTCTTTACAATAATGACTCATATTTTAGTAAAATTTGATTTTTCTTTTTAATCACCTGACTTTTGAGAAGTGCTATTCAAAAGACGCCATTGTATTTGGAATGTTCCGCGCGGCTTCGCATCATCTAAAGACGCCAAACACAACGTACACAAAAATTAATTGCAGGATTTCAAAGAAATGGGATTACTTGAAAGTGAATAGTGCTTACATCATTTCTATATTTCAAATGATATGGACACTATGAGGGTATACTTGTTATTTTAAATCTAAAAAGGATTAATTTAAGGAATAAGAAGGAAAATAACATAATTAATAAAATAATTAGTAAATTATAACATATTTTTTAAAAATAATAAATTATAACATAATTTGATATTTTAAGTTTTAAACTTTATTAAAAACTCAAAAATATTTCTAAATCTCTTTTTTTATCTCACTCCACCCGCTAAACATTTATTTTTTTAAAAAGTAGTACATTATAGCATATTTTTTAAAATAGGTAGATTATAGTTAAGTCTACCATGATCAGGGCCGGAGACCAGCTTCAGGGACTAGAGACAATTTTCCGGCAACCTGTGATTATTTTTCTGTGATCGGTGACCATTTTCTAGTGACTGTTTATAACACTGTATTTACCATTTAATACCATAGTTACTAGTAAATACCATATTTTTTAAAAAGCCGACCATCGACTCCGGCAACCGTTTAACGCTGTATTTATAGGTTAATATCGTATTTATCGACAAATACCGTATTTATTAGTAAATATCATATTGACCCAAAAATCTTGCCACTGATTTTTGTGACTGTTTAACATTGCATTTACGAGTAAATATCGTGTTTACTAGTAAATCACAAACAAGACATGACTCCATCCTAATGTTTGTAAAAAGTTTAAGGATGTTTATGCCCCAAGGTTCATACTTGGTCAAATAAATTTGCCATTATGATAATAAAAGTCATATAAACTTTTTCATGACAAGGCCATACTAGAGGTCCTATCATGATCGAGGGGTTTATGTACCACAACATTATGAAGATATCAATTATAAGCTCAATTACAACAAATAACTTAGTCATCAGTAGGTCAAGACTAATATTCCAAAGTAATTAATGAAGGTTCCATAAGTCGTATCCTAAATCTAACATAAGCACGTTGTGAAATATCTTACAACATATCCAAATAACTTAAGATATAGTAAAATACCATAGATTTCAAATTAAATCGAATAAGAGAACCAAAATCTATAAATCTCAACCAAATGGATAGCATCAAAATGCCTCAATTTTGATTATCACATAAAAAGATTTCGTTTACACCAGTATGCATATAATAAGACTTTCAGAACCCCTCCTGACTAAAAAGATATCCACAAAATAAAATTCTTATATTAACATATTGATATAGTCATAATAAACGTCATATAACAGTTATAGTGAGAGGGTTGCGGTCGCTATGTCTTCACATATGAGGTTTGTATACAAAATCGAATGAACTCTCTTTGATATAAAAAATTGTCATCACCCGCCGCCAGCCACCTGTTATGTTAGGCCAGTGATGGATCATGATAGGAAAACATAACATACATACATACATATCATACCATATTTACATTTTTTTTTTTTTTTTTTTTTTTTTTTTTACATACAAACATATATATAAATAACATAGTTCATAATAATGTAGAATATTTAAACTTTTAACAGCTTACAAATCCTTGTTCACAACATGGAAAGTCTAAAACTTAAAAGGAGAAATGTGCTTGAAAGGGGTTCTTTAATTAAAAATACAGGGTGCGTTTGGAACTCGTTTCAAAAATAATTTTATTTTCTATATAAAAATGGAACTGAAAAAGTTTTTATTTTCATTTTAGAATCATTTCTGAATATGTGTTTGGTAGTTTTATTCAGAGATTGATTTTAGTTTAAAAAAACTTGAAAATATGTTTGGTGGTTTAATTTTTAAAAACATGTAATAGTAGTTAAAATAATAATATATTAAATAAATAATAATTGAATCCCAAATAAAAACACTAATAATTAATATAATAATTTAAATTACATTACAAATATATAGTAAATAATTTAAAATAAAATAACTTAGTGAATGATTAGTAAAAAAAAAAGTTTACCTAGTGAATAATCTTAATTTATATTACTACCGTATATACGAATTCCTCATTTAATTATATAAACACATGACACATATTTTTAGATATATTCTCAACCAAGTCTCTTGTCTAACTGTTTTCTTTGAAATCATAGGAGGAAAGATATAAAACAAAAATAACTAAAGTCTCTAAAACATTTTTCTAGTGAACTAGCATAGAGAAATCATAATCATATCTTTGGCTTGAAACCACATTCATAAGACATGCAAATTCTTGCATTTTCAAAAACATGTAATAAATATTTTAAATACTATTCAAGGTTTCCTTTCCTTTACTTCAACTGTTCAAGGCTTTAGCCCAAATTGCTGAACTTCTCACGAACCCAAAACAACCCGAACACAAAAATAAAAAATAAAAAATCTACTCTCATTAGACTTTTCAAGTGCAGATTAGCTTAGAAGGTAAACAACCCAAAATTGATGAACTTGTCACTAACCCAGCCAAGCATAACCCCAGCATCATCGTCGTCAATGCGAAGCAACCCGTTGAATCAGTGAAGTAACCTGTTGAACCCGCAAAGCAACTCGTTGAAATCCATCTCTACTAAAATGACACAGCTCCACAAAACCAAAGTGCGAAACCCCAGGCCCAATCCAAACGATTTGTAAAATCATGTCCTCCAACCCAGTCGTCACCCTCGACCACACCAGCGTTAGGCTCACACTGGAGATAATTGAGCACGTCCTCGCCTGTTTCCAGAACGCTAGCTTGCTAGCCCACTGCTTCTTCCAGTGGGCCGCCAATGTCATGAAAAAGTACGACGTTTCACAGAATTTGGCCGCATTTAACAGAGAAAATGAAAATAGGAAAATGAAAACGATTTATAATCATTTTCAAATGTCTGAATATTTGGGACAAAGAAAGAAAACGTTTTCATTTTTGTTTTTCGAACAATGTGGTGCCAAACGCAATTTTCAGAGCATTTTCATTTTTTAGTCCTCGAAAATGTGAAAAATGAAACTGAAATGGGTTTCAAATAGGCACACAATTTTGTGAAAATCGTATTGAAGCCATAAGGCTAATTCTCAAAAACTAATATCAAAGTTCGGACACTACAATTCTTATCCCATATGCACATTCACTTCCATTTGCTTCCCTGATCACTAAGTTTCTACCTTAATACTTTTCTTTCTCTTCACCTGCAGCACAAGTGATGCTTACAATTTACTTGTGATCTATGTTTGTCATTGTTATATATGAATGCTATGATTGTTTATGACAATATGAAATGTGATTATATTTATGCCTTATAGGCTATTTTTATTGTTTATCATGTAACTTATGAATTTTTTTGTTAGCATTTATGCCCTTAGGAATAAATGTAACAATGTTCTTTGAGACATTTTGACTATTAATAAAGATTTATTTATTTCATATATCTATGTATTATCATCATTATGTTCATATTAGTTGAATGTATGATAAGCAAACTGAAAGTCTGAGACTGTCATTCATAATCATTCATATGACTTCCTAAACACTATAAATAGCTCAGTAAGTCACATTATTCATTAGATCACTTGAGAGACATTTTGGGGGCTATTGACAAAAGATTCCTGAGAGGAAATTTTTTTTAATTCTCAAGAATGATTTTTCCTTTGGCTCTCTTGTGATTGCAGGGAGTTCAAGAATACCAAGAGGAGATTGAATGATGTGTGCCCACCTACACTCTGATTGGTTGCACGAGAATAGCAAAGAAGACCAGTTGGTTTAGGCTTTTTCGGTTGCTGTTTGGAATGCTTTGATCTATCAGACATGCTGTTTTATAAATCTCTAAAGGAATGATTTAGATCTTTAGTATGTATGTTATATAGCATCATGAACATGTTCTTGATTGGCTTTGGCATTGATTGAAATTTTTAAAAATTTTACTGTGCACTCGATGCCGTATTTTTCAACAATTGGTATCAGAGCCATGATTATTTGTTCATGATTATGCTATGCACATAGATTTGTGATCTAAAAATATCTCCTTTATGCTTGTATTGATATTTGAGAGAGCTAGCACTTTAAGGTTTCTATATTTTTTGTTATCATGAATATATGGTGAATGAATGATTAAATAGTTATTACTGATTATTATGTATAAATTATCAATGCTTTTTTATTATTTAATTTTTACCGGTTATGGTTCCTTAGAGTTTAGAATGCTTGTATAGAATTTGGTCTTGACGATGTAATTAGATATACGGCCAATCATCGCCGTTAGGGTTTATGTTATTTTCCTTCGTAATAATTTTGTAAACCGGAAACGGTATAGGAATTTTCATGTAAAAATTGTTGGAGGAGATTTATCTTGGATCTTGAAGATGGATTTTTAAGATGAAAGATGAAAGGTATCTAATTTTTCTTGGTTTATAAAATTATTTTGTGTTTTTGAATAAATTGAAAAATTGTTTTGATTTCTATTTTTTCAGATTTTGGTGACAATTTTTTGAAATTGTCAAAATTCTGGAAAATTCAGAAAATCTGGGAAATGTCGCATAGACACTGGTTGACCTCTCCGATCATCCAGTTAGTGTAAGGTGGTCAACCGGTGGAGTATAACTGCTTTGTCACCGGTCAATCGGACTTAACGTGGCAGTGCACGATTTTCCAATTTTTTGAGATTTTTTGAAGAAAACTTGAAAAATAATTTTATGATAACCAGAATTTGATTATGATGATGAATTCAAGGACAACTGGGAAGATTAAAGTTGAATGATCGATATATGTTTTCAATTATTCTTAGTAATCTTTATTTTTTCTTTTCTCTAGGATGGAACCATAATATTACGGTTATTATTATTATGCTTGTTGCCTAGCTTAATTGCTTTGTATGATTGCATATAATATGATTTGTTATATATGTGATAACATGAGTGCCGCTCATTAAAATTGTTCATGCATATTTTTAATATAAAACCTTGTTTTCAAAAAGATTGAGTGAGTAAGGGTTTTTTGAAGAAAAGACCCATAGTCTCCATCATTGGTCCACTGTGTTACAAGCACAACATGAAGATTACATAACTGCTCGTCAGATTATGGATAATCTTGACGACATGTTTGGCGGTCAAGGCTCTGAAAAATGTCGAGAAGCCCTAAGTAATCTCATTAGTTGCAGACAGAAGGGTAGGTTTTCCATATAGGAACATATACTGAAGGTGATGGGCTATTTGGCTGACGGTCAGACCAATGGGGCCGACATCCATGTTGAGTCTCAATTGACCATTATCTTTAAGACTTTGTCGAACGAGTATATTCTGTTTAGGGCAACGTTCAATTTGAGTGCTAAACAGAATATAACCCTGACATAATTGATGCAAGAACTCTAAAAGTTCAAGCGGATGATCAAGGGATCAACTATTGTGGAGGCCAACTTAGTTGGGACATCTTCGTCCAAACCCTCTCCAGGGAATGGAAAGAAGAAGCAAGGAGCCAAGAAGGGCAAGAACAAGAAAAAGAAGAAGAACCTGAACAAGCTCAAGTGCTTTCATTGTAGGAAGGTGGGGCACATGAAGAAGAATTACAAGGACTACCTAGCCTCTAAAGGCAAAAGAGGTGAGTGTGATCTTTTGATTGTGGAAGCATGTCTGGTTGAGGAATCTAGTGACAACTGGGTCATAGATTTTGGAGCAACTAATCATGTGTGTGTTTCTCAGTAGGGGTTCAAGCAAACGCGAAGTCTTCTTAATGAAATCTTCACGTTGAGGATGGACGATGGAACTCTAGTGTTGGCTAAAGTAGTAGGGGATGTTCATCTTTATTTTGATAGTTATAGGAGTTCATTTTTGCGAGACTATTTTTATGTTTCTCAATTTAAGAGGAATCTTATTTTGGTTGCTTCTTTATTTAAGGATTCCCATTCAGTTTCTTTTAATAATAAAGTTGTAATTAGTAAAAACAAGTCTTTTATCTGTGATGGATGGATGCAAAATAATCTATGTTTTATGAAACTTAAGATAGACTCACTGCTAAACACTGAAGTTATTAATAACTCTAAAAGGCTTAAAACTTCTCAGTCTAATGAGACATATCTTTGGCATTTGCGACTTGGTCACATTAGTCTTAACAGGATACATAGGTTGGTAATGGATGGACCTCTAAGTTCTTTAAAGGTTGGGTCTTACCCTAATGTGAGTCTTGTTTAGAGGGCAAAATGACTAAAAGACCTTTTGGGTCTAAGGGCAATAGGGCTGAAGAGGTTTTTGAACTTGCGCATAGTGATGTTTGTGGTTCCATGAACATCAAGGCAAGAGGAGGGTATAAGTATTATGTCACTTTTATTGACGATTACTCAAGATATGGTTATGTGTACCTGATGCATCACAAAAGCGAAACTCTTGAGAAATTCAGGGAGTTTCAGGCTGAAGTGGAAAAGTAATTGTGTAAACCAATAAAGGCAGTTCAATCTGATTGAGGTGGAGAATACCTCTCTAATGAGTTCACTAGATACTTATTAGATAATGGGGTTTCATCCCATTTGAATGCACCTGTCACTCCATAGCAGATTGGTGTATCTAAGAGAAGAAATTGGATCTTGTTGGACATGGTATGGCCCATGATGAGTTATTCGACATTGCCTATATCTTTTTGTGGATATGCTTTACAAATTGCATGTTATCTTTTGAACAATGTGTCAGCAAAGTTAGTTTCTAAGACTCCTCTCAAGTTGTGGATTGGCAGGAAGACATTTTTGAACCATATTCGCATATGGGGATGTCCTGTACATGTCCTAGCAAGGAAGTGAACAAGTTGGAGGCACGCTCAGAAGTGTGCATTTTTGTAGGTTATCCGAGAGGGATGAAAAGGGGTTTTTTCTATAACCCCAAGGAAAATAATGTCGTGGTTTCAACAAATGCATCATTCCTTGAGGAAAGTTATAGGAATGAATTTAAGCCTTATAGCAAAGTGGTGCTTAAGGAAATATTGAGTGAGTTGTTCATACCAATAGTTCCTTCGCAAACCAATCGAATCAGTGTAGAAAAGGAAACCCAACAACAACTTAAGGGGCTTTAGTGTATTGGGAGGACCAGACATGAACCGGAGAGATTCATGGCTAATAAGGGGACTCTTTTGGTAGAATCTTTAGAACATGATAGAGATCTTTATACTTACAAAGAAGCTATGTAGGATGTTGATGCAAACGTCTGGACAAAAGCCATGAAAGCTGAGATGGAATCTATGAATTTTAATTAAGTCTGGGAACTTATAGATCTTCCTGATGGGATTAAGCCCATTGGGTCTAAATGGGTCTACAAGAGAAAGAGAAATGCAGAAGGAAAGGTCGAAACCAATAAGAATAGACTAGTAGCTAAGGGATACATGCAAAATGAGAGAATCGATTACGAGGAAATCTTTTTGCCTGTAGCCATGCTTAAGTCCATGTGCATTCTCTTATCCACTGTGGCTACTCTTGACTAAGGGACCGCAATCTTGAACGACCATCATGAGGAAAGTATCTATTTGGTACAACCAGAAGGCTTTGGGGCTAAGGGTCAATAGCGGAAAGTTTGCAAGTTGCTAAAATCCATTTACGGATTAAAACAAGCTTCCCGTTCTTGGAACAAAAGATTTGACCAAGTAGTCAAGACTTTTGGATTCCAACAAAATATGGATGGACCTTACGTTTATAAGCATATTCAAGATGGGAAAGTGGTTTTTCTATTATTATATGTTAATGACATTCTACTCATTGGCAATGATGCAGGGGCTTTGTTATCAGTCAAAGTTTGACTTACCAAATAGTTTGACATAAAGGACTTAGGAGGAGTTAATTATGTTCAGGACATTCAGATCTTAAGATATCAAAAGAACAAAATCATAGCTCTCTCTCAGGCATCATACATAGATAAAATTCTCGAGAAGTATACAATACAGAATTCCAAGAAAGGTGGGCAACCATCTAGGTATGGAATTACTCTTTCAAATAGTAATTGTACTAAGACATCTGAGGAAAGAGAATGCATGGTAAAGATACCCTATGCTGCGGTGGTTGGAAGTCTCATGTATGCAATGCTTTGTACTCGACCGGATATTTACCATGCGGTCGGGATTGTAAGTCGATATAAGTTGAATCTAGGACCTAACCCTAGGTAGCAGTCAAGCATATATTCAAATATCTTCGAAGGACTAGAAATTGTATGCCAATATATTTCGGAGAGGATTTGACACCTCTAGGATATATATATTTGGATTTTCAATCCTATTTGGACTGTAGGATCCTCTTTACTCTGGGAGGTGGTTCCGTTGTTTGGAGGAGTGTCAAGCAAACTTACACTTTTGACTCAATGATGGAAGCCGAGTATGTGGCAGCTAGTGATGCTTCGAAAGAAGCAATGTGACTCCGTAAATTTTTATGGACCTTAAAGTAGTTCCTTGTATGGATAAGCTGTTAAGACTATACTATGATAATATTAAGGCAATAGCTAACACCAGAGAACCAATATATCAAAAAATGAATAAGCACATAGACAAGAAATATCATGTGATAAGGAGCTTTATTGAAGAAGGGCATGTGGAAATATGCAAGATCGCGTCAGAGGACAATATGGCTGACCTGTTCACGAGGCCCTGCCAGCTAAGGCCTTTGAGAGGCATGCCAAGGCTATGGGGATGTGTATCATGTCACATTTACTCAATTAAGTATAAGTAGGAGATTGTTAGTGTTTACGCCCTTAGGAATAAATATAACAATGTTCTTTGAGATATTTTTACTATTAATAAAAATTTATTTATTTCATATTTCTATGTATTATCCTCGTTATACGCATATTAGTTGAATGTATGATAAGCAAATTGAAAGTCTGAGACTGTAATTCTAAATCTTTAGATCATGCATTTAATGAGAAGAAATGCAAAAGATAGGACTCTAAAGATGATAGTCTAAAAACATATGATCCACAATCGAGGGATTAAAGTTGGGTGCTTTATTCATGTTAAGATTGTTATATTGTCTACTTCCTAACGAAGATGACTTGTCTTAGTCGTCAGAGGTGGGACACCATGGGTAGAGACATTGATATAGTTTTTAATGGTGAAATCTATATTGGGTCAGGCTAAAGTTGAATTATTTTAATTAATAATTCTGTTTGAATAAAATAACTCACTTTTGATGAGTTATATGTTGTCATCTTAATTCTGAGATGGATAATGAACCCATGTGCTTGACTTGTATCTTTTGATGTACCAACGGGAGACATCCTGACATTATGTAAAGGTACGCTTACCGGTACATTGGGGGTATGACTCATGTATGTGTAGAGTCATTATTCATAGATAGTCGAATCCATAGCTCCTACAAAGAGTCAATGATATCCTCTTATGCATTATCTGTAGATTGGAAAATACCGCTCGGCCATTAGACTACTCTGTGTTATCTAATGGTTTACTATTTGTAAAGGTATGAATATTGGTTTTCCTTTGGTGTGATAGTGGAACGTAAGATAAATGTCATCAGGAAGGTAAAATGGAACTTGTGTTGGAAAATAATGGCATCGAGTGCGCAGCATAATTTAAAAATTTTAATCAACATCAAAACCAAACAAGAACATGTTCATGATGCTATATAACATAAATACTAAAGATCTAAATCATACCTTTTGAGATTTCAGGAAATAGCACGTCTGACAAATCAAAGCGTTCCAAACAGCAACCGAAAGAGCCTCAACCAACTGATCTTCTTTGCTATTCTCGTTTCCACGATCGGTGTTCGAGTGGGCACACATTGTTTAATCTCCTCTTGGTATTCTTGATCTCCTTCCAATCACAAGAGAGCCAAAGAAAAATTGTTCTTGATAATTAAACAATTTTTCCTCTTGGAATCTGTTATCAATAGCCTCCAAAAAGTCTCTCAAGTGATCTAATGAACAAAGTGGCTTAATAGGCTATTTATAGTGTTTAGGAAGTCATACTTCCGTAACAATTAGGTTTCCCAAAGATTTAATCGCACCCAGAGTCAATTTTGCCACGTCAACATGCATTGTACGTTGCAACCGGTCGAAACCGGTGACAGAGTAGTTATACTCAACCGGTCGACCTATCTTCAGTGACCAGTCGTCTAGTCTGCACTAACAAAAATTATTTTCTTAGTTTTCCAATACGGGAAACTTGTATAGAGCTTCAGTTTTGATTCAAGCAACCCAATAGAGAAATTGCTTGATCAAAATAGTCATATAATAGTCTTCGCATATTAAACAACTCTTAAAACAATAATTCAACTAATTTATCTAGAATTAATTTATCAATTAATTCACCCGATAAATCACTCATGAATTAACTTTGAACCTCTTTTATGGAAATAACACAAGTTACCAATATGTAGGAAATACACCGTATCGTTACAGGAAATTATGTGAGCTAGCAAAGGGACCCGATGGACATATATAAATCAAGCTCCTATAATCACAACGCTACTTGTAAACCAACAAGTCCGTCTCATGATTATAAAACTCTAGCGCTATTCCACTAAAAGCCTAGAGCTGCACTCTCGATTTATATAGCGTATTTACAAAGCTCTGATTAACTCTAGTCCATGACTCAATATATTAGTATATCATCCCCATAGGATATCCATAATTGACTTGAGGTCAAGTTCCATTTTACCTTCCCGATTACATTTATCTTATGTTCCATTATGAAACCATTGGAAAAACACTATTCATACTATTACAAACAGTAAACCATTAGATAACATAGAGTAGTCTAATGACTGAGCGCTCGTATTTTCCAATCCACTGATAATGCATAAGAGGATATCATTGAATCTTTATAGGAACTATGAATTCCACTATCTATGAATAACGAATCTACGCATACACGAGTCATACCCCAAATGCACCGGTAAGCGTACCTTTACATAATGTCAGGATGTCTCCCTTTAGTACAGCAAAGGATACAAGTCAAGTATACGGGTTCATCATCCATCTCAGGATTAAGATGACAACATATAATTCATCAAAAGTGAATTATTTTATTCAAACAGAATTATTAATTAAAACAATTCATCTTTGGTCCTATCCAATATAGATTTCACCATTAAAAACTATATCAATGTCTCTACCCATGGAGTCCCACCTCCGATGACCAAGACAAGCCGTCTCCGTTAGGAAGTAGACAACATAACAATCTTAACTTGAATAAAGCGCCCAACTTTATTCCCTCGATTGTGGATCATAAGATTTAGACTATCATCTTTAGATTCTTGTCTCCCGCATGTTCTTCACATTACATGCATGATCTAAAGATTTAGAATGACAGTCTCAGACTTTCAGTTTGCTTATCATACATTCAACTATTATGAACATAAAGAGGACAATACATAGATATATGAAATAAACAAATCTTTATTAATAGTGAAAATGTCTCAAAGAAAATTGTTACATTTATTCCTAAGGGCATAAATGATAACAACTTGACCTCAAGTTAATTATGGATATCCTATGGGGATGATGCATTAATATATTGAGTCATGGATGAGAACTATTCAAAGCTTTATAAATATGCTATATAAATCGAGAGTGTAGCTCCAGAGTTTTATAGTCATGAGACAAACTTGATTTATATATTTCCATCAGGTCCTTTTGCTAGCCCACATAATTTCCTGTGACGATACGGTGTGTTTCCTGCATATTGGTATCTTATGTTATTTTCGTAAATAAGCTTCAAAGTTAATATAGGACTGGTTAATTAATTCATGAGTGATTTATCTGATGAATTAATTGATAAATTAATTCTAGATAAATTGGTTGAATTATTGTTTTAAGAGTTATTTAATATGGGAAGACTATTATATGACTATTTTGATTAGGGAACTTCTCTATTGGGTTGCTTGAATCAAAATTGAGGCTCTGTGCAAGTTTCCCATGTTGGAAAACTAGGAAAACAAGTTTTACTAGTTCAGACAGGTTGACCAGCCCAATCAATCGGTTCATGAAGGATAGGTCAACCGTGAGTTATAACGTCTCTGTCAGCGGTCGATCGGTTGTAACGTGTAGCGGATGCTGACGTGGCAAAATTGACTCTGTAAGCGAGATAAACTTTGGGAAACCTAATTGTTATGGAAATATGACTTCCTAAACACTATAAATTGCCCAATAAGTCACATTATTCATTAGATCACTTGAGAGACTTTTGGGGGGCAATTGACAAAAGATTCCTAAGAGGAAAATTTATTTAATTCTCAAGAATGATTTTTCCTTTGGCTCTCTTGTGGTTGGAAAGAGTTCAAGAATACCAAGAGGAGATTGAACGACATGTGCCCACCTGCTCTCTACTTGTGGAAACGAGAATAGCAAAGAAGACCAGTTGGTTGAGGCTCTTCTAGTTGCTGTTTGGTACACTTTAATCTGTCAGACGTGTTGTTTTCTAAATCTCTAAAGGTATGATTTAGATCTTTAGGATTTATGTTATATAGTATCATGGACATGTTCTTGATTGACTTTGACATTGATTTTAATTTTTAAAAATTTCACTGCGCACTTGATGCCGTGTTTTCCAACATTTTCGTGATCAATGAACATGATATTTGAAATATTCAAATTCTTTGAGAATGTTTTACGCTCATTAAGCAACAACAAATATGTTAGTAATGTCTTAAAGAAAAATATCTTAGTAGATATGATTATTAATAATGGAAGCATGTTTTATACTGACTACAAGAATCCAAATGATATGGTATTATAAAATGCTACTATGCTTAGTATGATTATGTAAGTGTCTAAGCAACATGTGTGATACATGAAGTAGCATGACAAGATAGAGCAAGATTTTGTTGGCATGATATTTAAGTATGAATATTGGCATATAGTACAATATGATTAGTTTTGCATAATAGTGGGCATTGCCAGTCCATTAGAGGGCCTAATATGATAGTTATGTTTTAATTAAGTTCATTAAACACACTTATGCTCTATAGTCCCAGGTTATAGATGCGGCAACTCTAGTGATCGATAGATATGTGATTTAGTCACTGTGTCGAATTCCCTAAGCCTTGGCCAGGCAAGAATGCATAAAACCTTGTGAATACCCACGTTATTGCTTATGTGAATGCCAATGGATTGCGACTCGGGTGTGATAAGCAAGCCACATATAACTAGTGGTACACTTATGGGAGCCGAGTTCGATTTATTAAATGGTACATGAGGTCCATATGTGTAATTCCTTAGACCCATTGGTCTAGAGTCTAGGATAGCCATATGATTGGGCATCAGCTAGCATAAGGTAATCCCAAGGGCCCATTAGTACGTGCATGTTAGGATACTAGTCCATTGAGTATATGATAAGTTATTTCCATTGTTAGGACATAATAATACTATACTATGAGTTATTATAGAATGATTAGTACATGATAGTGTATAATATGAGGTTATGTTATGAATATGAGAGTATGATATGACATGGTAAGACGATAGCATGATAAGACTATGTTGATGTAAAGTATGTATTTTTCTTAGTTAGGTTTAGTTTTGATCATGTTAACGCCCTCAAGAATTAAACATGCTTAATTATGCTAATTATGGTTTATTAGTATGCCTAATTTGATTTTCTTAATAAACAAGAGTTTTTAAACTTACTTTTAGTATTTATAATTTTACCCTGGAAGTGTATGGAAATACATACTTCCACCCCTTTTCTTTTAATTACCTTTCAATAATACCTATTTCCTTATTTTCTTTTTCTTTTCTTCCTTCCCTTATTTCCCCTCCCTTTTCTCTCATCACTCTCACTCCCTCTCTTAGCTCACTCTCTCCCTCTTTCAATCTCTCGGTCTCTCCCTCTCTCGTGCATCTCTCTCTCGCCCTCACACACACACACACACACACACACACACACACACACACACACACACACACACACACACACACACACACACTATCTCTTTCTCTGGCTCATCTCTCTCTCTTCCTCTCAAGTTTTCTCCCTCTTCAAGTGAATTTTGTGCCATATTTAAGCAAAAATGGAGAATTTCAATAATTTTTCAACCCTAAAACAAGGATCAAGGTAAATGTTTGAAAACCACGCTTGATCTTTGACTTTCTCTTCGTGATATGGTTATTCATTTGGATTTGATGAATTTTGATTTAGTTTTGATTTGAATGGATTTTTGAATGAGTTTTGATGAAACCTTGATGGAATTTAGGGTTTTTTCATTCTTTAAACCCCATTTATTGATTGGAACCTGGTTTCACAAATTTCTCATGAGATTATGTTGAAATCGAACCCAAAATTGCAGGATTTGGCTTCATTTCCCACGGATTGGCCACTTTTTGTCTTGGAATTTTTCCCTACCAGTCGACCAGTTATCACTTCATCGGCTGACCAGTAGAGTTACACTCCTCTATCACCGGTCGACCGGTTCACACTAACTCTGCCCCTAAACAGTTTAAAAACCCTGTTTTGACCCTGAAACTCGATGTCGAACCAACCTAACTTCATTTGGGAACTCAAAGTGTGTGGATTAGCAACGTTAATACTTGTTCCCATTTGATTTTCTGGAATGAATCCCAATTCCCAAAGAATCATGATTTGAATTAGGAATTGTTTATAAACTTTGATTTTTAAGTTAAAGCAAACTAATATGATACAATTGTATATAATTAAACAAGAATGTTTAGTGGAAAGGATTAAACTCTAAACCATTGATTTTGATGATGAAACTAGTGGCACAATTGGATTTGGAGATTCAAAGACAAGTGGAGCTAGGGCTACATGAAGATAGCAACTGGTTTGATATCTGAAAGGTAGGATATATGTAAGGGCTTTGTCATTAGTCAAAGTTTGGCTTACCAAATATTTTGACATGAAGGACTTAGGAGAAGCTAATTATGTTTTAGGCATTCGAATCTTAAGAGATCGAAAGAACAAAATGATAGCTCTCTCTTAGGCTTCATACATAGATAAAATTTTTGAGAAATATGCAATGTAGAATTCCAGGAAAGGTGGGACACCATCTAGGTCTGGAATTACTCTTTTGAACAGTGATTGTCCCAAGACATCTGAAGAAAGAGAATACATGGCAAAGGTACCCTATGCTTCGATGGTTGGGAGCCTCATTTACGCAATGCTTTGCACTTGACCAGACATTTGCCATGTGGTTGGGATTGTAAGTCTATATACGTCGAATCTAGGACCTAACCACTGGATAGCAGTAAAGCATATATTCAAGTATCTTTGGAGGACTTGAAATTATATGCTGGCATATTACGGGGAGAATTTGACACCTCTAGGATATACAGATTCAGATTTTCAATCCTGTTTGGATTCTAGAAAATTGACTTTAGGTTCTGTCTTTACTCTGGGAGGTGGTTCCATCGTTTGGAAGAGTGTCAAGCAAACTTGCACATTTGACTCAACGATGGAAGCTAAGTATGTTGCAGCTAGTGATACTTCAAAAGAAGCAGTGTAGCTCCACAAATTTCTGACGGATCTTGAAGTAGTTCTTGGTGTGGATAAGCCATTGAGACTGTACTGTGATAACAGTGCGGGAAAAGCTAACACCAAAGAACCAAGATATCAAAAAATTGGTAAGCACATAGAAATGAAGTATCAAGTGATAAAGAGCTTTATTGAAGAAGGGCATGTGGAAATATGCTAGATCGCGCCGGAGGACAAGATGGCTGACTCGTTTACGAAGGACCTGCCAGCTAAGGCCTTCTTGAAGCATGTAACATTTACTCACTTAAGTGCAAGTGGGAGATTGTTCACATTTATGCCCTTAGGAATAAATGTAACGATGTTATTTGAGACATTTAACTATTAATAACGATTTATTTATTTCATATATCAATTTATTGTCCCGTTATGTTTATATTAGCTGAATGTATGATAAACAAACTGAAAGTCTGAGGCTGACATTCTAAATCTTTAGATCATGCATGTAATGTGAAGAACATACGGAAGACATGAATCTAAAGATGATAGTCTAAATCATATGATCCACAGTCAAGAGAATAAAGTTGGGTGCTTTATTCATGTTAAGATTATTATGTTGTCTACTTCTTAATGGAGATGACTTATCTTGGTGGTCAGAGGTGGGAACCATGGGTAGCGACATTAATATAGTTTCTAATGGTGAAATCTATATTGGGCCGGACCAAAGTTGAATTATATTAATTAATAATTCTGTTTGAATAAAACAATTCAATTTTGACGAGTTATATGTTGTCATCTTAATCCTGAGATGGATAATGAAAACGTATGCTTGACTTGTATCTTTTGATGTACTAAAGGGAGACATCCTGACATTATGGTATGAATAGTGGTTTTCCGATGATGTGGTAGTGGAACATAGGATAAATGTAATCGGGAAGGTAAAACAGAACTTGACCTCAAGTCGATTATGGATATCCTATGGGGATGATGCACTAATATATTGAGTCATGGATGAGAGCTATTCAAAGCTTTGTAAATACGCTATATAAATCGAAAGTGCAGCTTGTTGGGAATAGTTTCCTAGAAGCATGAGATGTAAAAGGATATTTATTGTTTATTTAATAAAATAGTTTATTCATCATTTTATGTGCATATATTTATGAATATTTTATGAATATCAAATAAAATTCCTTGATTATTTATGTAACCTTAAACATGGTATATAAATGTTGTATACGAGGGGATAATGTTTAAGGATAACAATCAAAAGTAATTGTTCATAATGAATTTAATTAAAGTTCAGAATCTTTAATTAAAACATTATTAATACATGTCATTCCCATTTAGAATGGAACGGTGTTATCCGAACTATTAATATTGCGAGATATTGAATGAGTGTATTTCGCATAATGAGATTATGTGAAACATGGACGCAGACACAATATGAATTTCTAATAATTTCCGTTAAGCATAGAAATTCTAATTGAGTGTACCGATGGTCATATATAGGATGAGCTTAATCCTAAGTTCTTAACAAACTCCTATTTATGGATTTATATCTTTTGATTTACTCGGTACGGATTCCGAGACCCTGAATCCTATTCCTTGTATTTTGGAGACATAATGAAATAGGTAGCTGGGAATGTTATTATACGAGATGGAATCCATTCCTTCTTGAGAAAGAAGTAGATAAATAATTCTCTTGAGTGTTGATTCGGTACTTGGATTAGTAAGAGCACTCTGGTTCATGAATGTGTTTATGAATCACTATCCATTAGAGAATCAATGGTACTCAAGGATGAAGATATAATTAGAGAGGTTAACGGATTCTACCTGACTCAAATTATGAATTATTTATGTAGGATTGATCTATATGTAATGACTATATCAAATGGACACTTCGCAGTTTAGAAGTAATTAATGTCTATAAGTTCGAGAGTGCGATTCCAAGTTTATAGTTGAGTAACTATTGAAATTAATAGAATTAATTAATTAATTAAAGTGTTTAATTAATTATTAATTTTATTGGAGCTTAGAATTATAGGTCCATTAGTCTCCGCCTCGTCCTTGTAATTCTGCCAGACAAAAAGGGCAAAAATGGGAATTTTAGAATTACAGAATTCTAAAATTAAATACTCAAAAAATAATTAATTGAGAATTAATTATTATTTAAATAATGTGATTATTTAAATTTGAATTTGAACATATCTAGATTTATCCATTTAAACTTATTTGATAAGTTGTTCAATTTAGAATTCAAATTAATTTAAGTTTGACTTAAATTCGAATTTGAATCTGAATCAAAATTGGACTACTAGATAAAGGATAAAATCTCTTCCTTCCCTATCTAAGATAGGCGCCACACACACAAGGAGAAATTCCTAGGGTGGCCAGCCACTTAAAGGATAAGGGGAAGGGATTTTTGTTCAAAATTCAAAATTGGAGTTAAGGATTTGATTCTATTTTGAAGTTTGACTTCTACTCTTTAATTATGAGAAAGATAGAAAATGGTGGACACAATTTTGAAACATTTTTTCAGCCCTAAAAGAGTTGTGGCCGAAATTTCTCATAGTGAAAAAAAGAGAGCAAAATATTTTTCTCCAAAAAATTCCACATCATGCATGCGTTGGTGTTTGTGAAAATTTGAGTGTTTCAGAAACTTATTTTGTCTCACATGTGCCCACACACACATCTACGTGGAATCAAAGAATTGACATGGAAGACTTTGGTATTCTAAACACAAAGCTTGGAGCAACGATTGTTCGTGGTCAAAGAAATTCAAGTTATCATTCGAATTGGCTTCCAGATATTTTTTCGGTTGATCCTTGAACCATATAAATTAATGTGATTAATTTATTCATGCATAAAATAATATAATCTATAGAGTATGTCAAAAGTTTTATGAAAATTTTTGTTATACACAATCCGTTTTTCCCCCACGCTTTTGCCGCCGAATTCGATTCGGCTACCAACACAGCTCTAGGCTTTTAGTGGAGTAGCGCTAGAGTTTTATAATTATGAGATGGACTTGTTAGTTTACAAGTAGCGTTGTGATTATAGGAGCTTGATATATATATGTCCATCAGGTTCCTTTGCTGGCTCACATAATTTCTTGTAACGATACGGTATATTTCCTCCATATACGTAACTTGTCTTATTTCCGTAAAAGATGTTCAAAGTTAATATGAGATTGGTTAATTCATGAGTGATTTATCGGATGAATTAATTGATTAATTAATTCTAGATTAATTGGTTGAATTATTGTTTTAAGAGTTGTTTAATATGGAAAGACTATTATATGACTATTTTGATCAGATAACATCTCTATTGGGTTGCTTGAATTAAAATTGAGGCTCTATGCAAGTTTCCCGTGTTGAAAAACTAAGAAAGCAAGTTTCGTTAATACAGACAGTTCGACCGGTCGGGTAGACCGGTTCATAAAAACTGGTCGACCGCTGAGTTATAACGTCTCTATCACCGGTCAACCGGTTGTAACGTGTAGCGCATGCTGACGTGGCGAAACCAACTCTGTAAGTGAGATAAACTTTGGAAAACCTAATTGTTATAGATATATGACTTCCTAAATACTATAAATAGCCTAGTAAGTCACTTTATTTATTAGATCACTTGAGAGACTTTTTGGAGGCTATCGACAAAAGATTCTTGACAAAAAAAATTGTTTAATTCTCAAGAACGATTTTTTCTTTAGCTCTCTTGTGGTTGTAAGGTGTTCAAGAATACCAAGAAGAGATTGAACGATGTGTGCCCACCTGCACTCCGATCATGGAAACAAGAATAGCAAAGAAGACCAATTGGTTGAGGCTCTTCCAGTTGCTGTTTGGAACGGTTTGATCTGCCAGACGTACAGTTTTTTAAATCTCAAAAAGATATGATTTAGATCTTTAGTATTTATGTTATATAGCATCATGAACATGTTCTTGGTTGACTTTGACATTAATTTAAATTTTTAAAATTGCGCTGCGCACTCGATACCATATTTTTCCAACATATAGACACATCACTGAAATTATCATTATTTTTAGTGTCCATTCAATTCCATTTTCTTCACTTGTTTCTTGACCTTCATCCTCATCCATTACACCATCACATAATTCAACACTTTTATTCTCCTTGGTTTCCTCTACCATCACTTCCTCCTCACCTAATTCTTTAAATCTTTTTCTTCAAATTTGTTTTTTCTCATTTCATCTCGCTTACTACTTGTGAAAAGTTTATGTAGAGCTCCTTTTTGGGATTGAATCAAAGTTTCTATTCTTCTCTCTTTTTTTTTTTTTTTTTTTTTTGAGTTTTTCATAGACAATAGCAATTGTAGCCTTATGAGGATCTTAGAGAAAATATTATTGTTTTGAGAATGAAGAGATTGCAAGAAGATAGAAGAATAGCTTTTCTTTCTCTTTTCTTTTCTTTTCTTTTTTTTTTTCTCCGCTTTTTCTGCAGAGAGACAAATATAAACGTTGAAAGAAGAAATGTGAGTAAGAGAGACGTTTGAGTTTTTTTTTTTTAAATTATTTTTTATTTCTTTTTTCTTTTTTCTATAATTCCTTCAGTTTCTTTACGTTTTAACGTTTCTCCAATTAATGCAAATACATAGGTTGGGGTAATATCCCAATTCCCAAAAATATCTCTGATAGCTTAAAAAAAAAAATTCTAGTACGCTGTAAGTTATTAACCGTTAATTTTATATATTTTTTAATTTTTACGTAATTTTATGTAGATTTAACAGATATAAAATTTAATTTACTGATATATTAACGTATGAGAGAAGATTTTCTTAATAAAGGGGAAACTTAAAGAAAGAAAGAGAAAAAAAAAGACTTTCCAATAAATAAGGAAATGAAAGCAATAAATAACAAATTTCATTTTTAAATTAAGGAAATAATAGAAAATAGGTCAATATAAAAAGTTTAAGAAAATATATAGGTCAATTTTTAGTTATAGAAATTAATAGGTTATAACTTGTTAAGTTATGGTTCATAACCAGATAAGTTATGGACAAACTTGTCAAGTTATGGTTCATATCCAGACAAGTTATGGATAATTATGAACAATAACTTGTCAAGTTATACTTCACAACCAAACAAGTTATGAACAAAAACAGTAATTTGACCTATTTATTAACTTATATAAACTATTAGCATATTAATTTTAATTCATCTCAAATCTTAGTCTATTTTCCTCTTTCTCCTTTTAAATTATGATAATGGCTAAAATACAGGCCTAACTTTTAGAAAACCTTTCAGAGCCTTCTTAAAATTGATTTTTTTTTTTTTTGAAAGAAATGGAATTTAATTTTTGAAATATGACAATGGCTAAAAGATAGGCCTATTTTTGAGGAAAAATTTTGGGGCCTTCCTAAAAATGGGGCCATAAGCATGTGCTTTACTAGCTTAGGCCTTGTGCATAAAAAAATTAGCCTTTTGATATGTATTTCATAAAAAATTACAACAAAGATCTACTCTCTTCTAGCATTTCAATGCTGTTAACTCTTTTTAAACATGGTTTATCATTAAAAAAAAAAAAAATGGTATTTGAAAATCTTACTAGGGTAATAAACATAAATATGGTAGTTGACGGGGTTTATGCAAAGAGGTTTTGATCTCTCGTACCAACAACTTATTTCAACCTGCCATGAAGATATAAAATATTAAGAAAGCACCGGAGAAACCAACCAAAACAGGGGAAACAGGGAAAATGGTAGAAGGAAAAAAAAAATTCAGTTGTTGAAGATCAAGCCACTTTATATGAACCAGATTTCTATTTCTTGGATGATTCAGACTTTCTATACATTTCTAAAATCAATAATAAGGTTACATATAAAGTGACCTATGATCTAATATTTCGTTCCACTTTTCCAGTAAAATGACACAATTGAAAATTACATTCTTGGGCATACTCTCCTATCAAAACCAAAACGGCATACTCAAAATTTGTGCCCCTGGAACCTCTCTTGTATTTGGTATAAAACTCTATGGTTCACTCAAAATAAATGAATAAGTGAATAATAAAGAAGTAAGCTCTCAATTCCTCATCTCAAGTTCTTGGAACCTTCAAAACATGGCAGTATTTTCAAACAAATAAAAAAGAAAATAATTTAAAAAACAAAAAGACTAGGAGAAAGCACATAATCTTTTCTTTAGCAAAAATAAATACGCTGAGCGTGTTGGATCCTTAATCTAACGTTGGGTTTATATATGTGAATAATTATGTGTTGCGGGCTGTCATGCGATCCAAGCCATGAAGGAAGGGCCCCAGATTTCCCAAAGAAGGTTAGAAGCTCTAGAACTTCATGCTCGCATCTATGCCTACACCAGAGGTGATGCAGAAACTGGTAATTCTGCAGTTGTAACAGGTCAGCTTCTTGTAACCAATTACGAAATTTATGCTTTATTTGATTCTGGAGCAACACATTCATTTGTGTCATCAAAGGCTACTAAGCATCTAGATAGAACAAAAGATAGTATGAGCCAACCTTTTCGGACCGCTTTGCCATCTGGGCAAATTTTAATATCTAATTATTAGTTGCGTAATGTTCTAGTAATTATTGATGGTAGAACGTTGTATGCAAATTTAGTTATTATTAGTATGAGTGATTATTACGTTACATTAGGAATGGATTTTTTGAGGAAACATAACGTCGTCATTGACTGTAGAAATCGAAAGGTTACATTTAAGCCCTTGAGGAAGAGGAGTTTACCTACACGGGGACATTCCAAAAGTAGTCATTGCAGATGATATCTGCAAGTAAGATGTTGGCTAATGGATGCATAGGATATCTAGCCAATTTGGTAGATAAGTCTATGGTGGTTAAAGTAGGACCGGAGGATATTCCAATAATTAAACAGTTCTTGGAAGTCTTTCCAGAGGAACTACTAGGACTACCCCCAGAGCAAGAGATCTCTTTTGAGATAGATTTAATACCAGGATCAGCGCCAGTCTTTAAGGCACCATATTGAATGGGTCCAGTTGAGCTTAAGGAGCTTAAGGTGCAATTACAGGAATTAATAGATAACGGTTTTATTCGCCCAAGCTATTCACTGTGGGGAGCGCCGGTTTTATTTGTTAAAAAGAAAGATGGTACACTAAAAATGTGTATCGACCATCGGGAGCTAAACAAGATTATGATTAAGAATAAGTATCCATTACCACGGATTGATGACCTGTTTGATCAACTGAAGGGAGCTACATTCTTTTCTAAGATAGATTTGCACTCAGGTTACCACCAACTTCGAATTAAAGAAGGTGACATATCGAAGACAACCTTTAAGACTTGACATGGACATTATGAGTTCCTCGTGATGCCATTTGCATTGACTAATGCTCTAGCAACATTCATGTACTTAATGAACTAAATATTTAAGGATTTCCTGGATAAGTTAATTATTGTCTTCATAGATGACATCTTGATCTACTTAAAGACTAAAGAGGAGCACGAGGAGCAGTTGAGGATTGCTCTACAAAACCCTGAAGGAAAATCAGTTGTATGCCAAATTTTCAAAGTGTGAATTTTGGTTAGAAAAAGTACAATTTCTAGGGCAAGTGATACCCAAGGAAGGAGTTACAGTAGATCCCACAAAGATTGAAGCAGTAAGTAAATGGCCAGCACCGAAAAGTGTGACAAAACTACATAGTTTTCTTGGTTTAGCAGGAGACTGCCGACGCTTCGTTGAGGGATTTTCAAAGCTAGCTGCTCAACTCACAGCTCTCACAAGTAAGGAAGGAAGTATGAGTGGACTGAGAAATGTGAAGAAACTTTCCAAGAGCTAAAAGGAAGACTTACTAGAGCTCCAATGCTAACTATTTCAGATGCGGAAGAAAGAAATTTTGTAGTCTATAGTGATGCCTCTAAGCAAGGATTAGGAGCCGTACTTATGTAAGGAGGAAAAGTGGTCACCTATGCCGCATCATAACTATAGGACCATGAAAAGAACTACCCGACGCATGACTTAGAGCTTGCGATGGTAGTTTTTACATTAAAAACATGGTGACACTATCTGTATGGAGCGAAATGCAAGATCTATAGAGATCACTAAAGTCTCAAGTATATCTTTACTAAAAAAGATTTGAATATGAGACAAAGAAGATGGTTGGAACTAGTAAAGGATTACGACTATGAGATCCTTTATCACCCTGGACAAGTAAAAAAGTAGCTGATGCACTCAGTCGAATGTCATCAACGATGTTAGTAGCAATCAGTGCTTTACCTCAACCTCTATAGAAGGAGATAAATGATCTCAAAATAGAGGTGATTTCAGGAAAGTTATCGTCTCTAACTCTCCAACCGGCCATTGTTGAGCACATGAAGGATAGCCAGGGACTAGACTCTACCATGGTTAAGTTAAGAAAAGAAATCCTTGAAGGTAGAGAAATAGGTTTTACTCTTTCAGAGGAGAACATCCTTTACCATAAGGATAGGATATGCGTCCTTGATAATGAAGAAATAAGAAAGTAGATCCTTTTAGTGTTAGCGTTTATGCCCTTAGGAATAAATGTAACAATTTTCTTCGAGATATTTTGACTATTAATAAAGATTTGTTTATTTCATATATCTATTGAAGCAAATTAATTTTGTATAATAAATTTCCGCAAGCATACGGTGTCAAGTTTCGAGTATAAGGTGAGTGAGTATCGTCTCCACAGGGATTGGGTTAGAATTGCCATTAAGTACCGCAATTATTGTAACTTAACTTTATCTAGGCAACCTAAAAAAAGGACAATTAAGAAACCAAAACAAAATAAATATACAAATAAGAAAATAAAGTATCTATACACAAATGGTCTAGGGACTTGATTTCACTTTATTATTCCTATGTTAATCCTATTATGTAATCGCTAATCAATTCCATTCAATTCATTAGTCAAGGCTCTAATATCACCTCGCAACCTCTCCCGAGTGCCTCACAAGAAATTGTATTTAAATACCCAAAACAATATCCCTATTCGAAATGAACATTTAAACACAAATTAAGCTTCGCCTTTAGAATTAGAAAATAGGAATATCGATCGCCTCTTGGCCTCACAACAACCTAAATCCTAATTTGATTATCTAAGCGTTGATCTCCTCCCGGTCTCACAACAACCTAGACTATGCTTCTCAAATCTAGATAAAGAATTCAATCTCTCCCGAGCATCAAATTCGCAATCTAAAAATCATCTAACTTATTAGCCAAATAAATTAAAAGCATTAAGCATAGAGAAACATAAATGAATTGAAAATGAAATTAAATTAACACTCAACAAAATATTCAAAACATAGTTCAAATAACACTACATCAAGTCCTAGATTTAATGTCTAGCTCAACATGGAAAAATAGATGAAAGAAGATAAAACCCAATATCCATTGAAGAGCTTCCAAGGACCTCCAAGATGAAGGATTTCGGCCTCCTTTTGATGTTTTCTTCACTTTTCCGGGCTCCTTTCCCAAATGGCATCTCTGTCCTTTTATACGACAACATTTTGGAGCTAGGAATTTAGTTGCGTGCTGCAGTCCACGTGAAAACGCGCCGCGGCGCGCATTTTTTGAAGAGGGATTTTGTTCGCAGGGGCTGAGACGCGCTGCAGCGCATAGGACACATTCCTGGCCCCTTTTGGCGCGCTGCAGCGCCCCTTGGACACGCTGCAGCGCGTGTCCAGCCTCTGGGCATGTTTTGGGCGCGCTGCAGCCCCTCTAGTGCACTGCAGCGCGCATTTTTGGAGCTGGGCAGGTTTTGGTGCGCTGCAGCCCACTTTAGTGTGCTGCAGCCTGTGCCTCCTTTTCTCTCTGGACTTCTTTGTTTTCCGTTGCGTGCTGTAGCCCAAAATGGTGCGCTGCAGCCCGTTTTTTTGCATTCCAAGCCTCCTCTTTTGTGCCTTAAAATCCTCTTTTGTCTCCTCTTGCCATTGATTCACAAGTTGGGCAAATATTCTTCTTTGCTTCATGCAAAATCATCCAAGTTCGCATTTATTTATAACTCCTATAAAAAAACACACAAAAGACATTAAACTAACAAAAATGCTTGAAAACTTACAAATATTCAAGCTTAAAAGTACTTGATTTGTTGGTAAAAATACTCGTCATCATCTATGTACTGTCCTCTTTAGGTTCATAATAGTTGAATGTATGATAAGCAAACTGAAAGTCTGAGACTGTCATTCAAAATCTTTAGATCATGCATGTAATGTGAAGAACATGCGGAAGACAAGAATCTAAAGATGATAATCTAAATCTTATGATCCACAATCGAGGGAATAAAGTTGGGCCCTTTATTCATGTTAAGATTGTTATGTTGTCTACTTCCTAACGGAGATGGCTTGTCTTGGTCGTCGGAGGTGGGACTCCATGGGTAGAGACATTGATATACTTTCTAATGGTGAAATCTATATTGGATCGGACCAAAGATGAATTGTTTTAATTAATAATTCTGTTTCAATAAAACAATTCACTTTTAACGAATTATATGTTGTCATCTTAATCCTGAGAAGGATAATGAACCCATGTATTTGACTTATATCCTTTGATGCACTAAAGGGATACATCCTGACATTATCTAAAGGTATGCTTGCCGGTACATTGGAGGTATGACTCGTGTATGCATAGATTCATTATTCATAGATCATGGAATCCATAGCTCCTATAAAGAGTCAATGATATCTTCTTATACATTATTAGTGGATTGGAAAATACGAGCGCTCGGCCATTAGACTACTCTGTGTTATCTAATGGTCTACTGTTTGTAATAGTATGAATAGTATTTTTCCAATGGTCTGATAATGGAACATAAAAAAAATGTAATCGGGAAGGTAAAACGGAACTTGACCTCAAGTCGATTATGGATATCCTATGGGGATGATATACTAATATATTGAGTCATGGACTAGAGCTAATCAGAGCTTTGTAAATACGCTATATAAATCGAGAGTGCAGCTCTAGGCTTTTAGTGGAATAGCGCTAGAGTTTTATAATCATGAGACAGACTTGTTGGTTTACAAGTAGTGTTGTGATTATAGGAGCTTGATTTATATATTTCCATTGGGTCCCTTTGCTAGCTCACATAATTTCCTGTAACGATACGGTGTATTTCCTACATATTGGTAACTTATGTTATTTCTGTAAAAGAGGTTCAAAGTTAATTCATGAGTGATTTATCGGGTGAATTAATTGATAAATGGATTCTAGATAAATTGGTTGAATTATTGTTTTAAGAGTTGTTTAATATGGGAAGACTATTATATGACTGTTTTGATCAGGCAATTTCTCTATTGGGTTGCTTGAATCAAAACTGAGGCTCCATGCAAGTTTCCCGTATTGAAAAACTAAGAAAACAATTTCCGTTAGTGCAGACCAGTCGACCAGTCCAGTCTACCGGTTAGTGAAGACAAGTTGACCGGTTGAGTATAACTATTCTGTCACCGGTCGATCGGTTGCAACGTAAAATGCGTGTTGACGTGGCAAAATCGACTCTGGGTGCTATTAAATCTTTGAGAAACCTAATTGTTACGGAAGTATGACTTCCTAAGCACTATAAATAGCCTATTAAGTCACATTACTCATGAGATCACTTGAGAGACTTTTTGGAGGCTATTGATAAGAGATTTCAAGAGGAAAAATTGTTTAATTATCAAGAACAATTTTTCTTTGGCTCTCTTGTGATTGGAAGGAGATCAAGAATACCAAGAGGAGATTAAACGACGTGTGCCCACCCGCACACCGATCGTGAAAATGAGAATAGCAAAGAAGACCAGTTGGTTGAGGCTCTTTCGGTTGCTGTTTGGAACGCTTAGATCATTCAGACATGCAGTTTCCTGAAATCTCAACAGGTATGATTTAGATCTTTTGTATTTATGTTATATAGCGTCATGAACATGTTCTTGTTTGGCTTTGACATTGATTAAAATTTTTTTAATTCCGCTGCGCACTCGATGCCATTATTTTTCCAACAATTGGTATCAGAGCCATGGTTATTTGTTCATGATTATGCTAAGTACATAGATTTGTGATGTAAAAAAAATATATGTTTTATGCTTGAATTGATATTTTAGAGTGATGGCACTCTAGGGTTTCTATATTATGTTGTTATTGTGAATATATGGTGAATGAATGATTAAATAATTATTATTGGTTGTCATTTATAAATTATCAATGATTATTTATTATTTAATTTTTACTGGTTATGGTTCCTTAGAGTTTACAATGGTTGTATAGGAATTTATTCTTTGCAATGTAATTAGATATGCGGCCTATCATCGCCGTTAGGGTTTATTTTATTTTCTTTAGTAGAAATTTTGTAAACTGGAAAACGGTATAGGAATTTTTATGTAAAATTCTTGGAGGAGATTGAAGGTGGATGTTGAAGATGAATGATATAAAGGTATTTAATTTTTTCTTGGTTTATAAAATTGTTTTGTGCTTTTGAATAAATTGAAAAACTGCTTTGATTTCTGAAAATCTGGGTTACTATCGCACAGGCACCGGTCGACCTCACTGGTTGACCGGTTAGTGTAAGGCGGTCGACTGGTTGAGTATAACTACTCTGTCACCGGTCGACCAGACCTAATGGGACATTATACGATTTTGCAGTTTTTTGAGATTTTTTCAAGAAAACATGAAAACTAATTTTATGATAACCAGAATTTGATCGTGATGAAGAATTCAAGGACAACCGGGAAGATTGAAGATGAAGAATTGATATATGTTTTGATTATTGTTTGTAATCTGTAATTTCTTTCTTTTCTCTAGGATGGAACCATAATATTACGGTTATTATTATTATTATGCTTGTTGCCTTGCTTAATTGCTTTGTATGATTGCATATAATATGATTTGCTATATATGTGATAACATGTCATATAGAATAGGGAGTGCCGCTCATTAACATTGTTCATGCATATTTCTTTACATAAAACCTTGTTTTCTAAAATGATTGAGTGAGTGAGGGTTTTTTTGAAGAAAAGGCCCATGGCCTCTGTCGTTGGTCCGTAGGTAACACATGGTGATACCGACCCCTAGGAAGGGATTCATTATGTACTGGTATGGATCTCCGAGAGGATAATTTATTTGAACATATTTTTATGGTTGCACACCCCTAGGTGACAATTATAAAATATGGATCAAATAGTTGAACGATGATTATACACTCAAGATTAATTTAATTATTAATCTCCCCTAGGAGCTCTGATAATTAAATTAATGGCCAAAGAAAATGATTATCAATATATGCTGGACAAAGATCGATCCGGATGGTATATATTGATCGGAGGGGATCCGTGTTCCCAATTAAATTTTGCATGATCTCCCCTAGGAGACTTACAAAATTTTGAGTTGGGAATTATCGTTGTGAGGTTGTGATTTTTTCAAGGTTTTGACACACAAACATATTTGTTGCATTATAACATGTATATATGTTTGATTACTAAATGTTTGTGCAAGTTTGCTTAAACTAGATATATGAATGTTTATTGTAGATCAAAATGTCTTCTAGCGCATTATCATCGATACTTAATAAACACAACTTAACTGGCGAGAATTTTACCGATTGGAAAAGGAACCTAAAGATCGTCCTAACCTTTGAGAAACTAAATTTCGTACTGAATACACCTTATCCTCCGGAGCCACCTATTGATGCTCCTAATGAGGCTTTCATAGCGTATCAACGCTGGAAGGACTCTGACGATATGGCTCGTTGTTCTATGATGGCGAGCATGTCCACTGTGCTACAAGCATAGCATGAAGATTACATAACTGCTCGTCAAATTATGGATAATCTTGAGGACATGTTTGGTGGTCAAGCTGCTGAAAAACGTCGGGAAGCCCTGAGTAACCTCATTAACTGCAGACAAAAGAAGGTTGGGTCTTCCATAAAGGAACATATCTTGAAGATGATGGGCTGTTTGGTCGAAGTTCAGACCAATGGGGCCGACATCAATCCTGAGTCTCAATTGACCATGATCTTTGAGACTTTATCGAAGGAATATATTCCGTTAAGGCAACGTTCAATTTGAGCGCTAGACAGAATATAACCCTAACAGAGTTGATGCAAGAACTCCAAAAGTTTGAGCGAATGATCAAGGGGTCGACTATTATGGAGGCCAACTTTGCTGAGGCATCTTCTTCCAAACCTTCTTCAGGGAATGGAAAGAAGAAGCAAGTAGCTAAGAAGGAGAGTTCTTCAGTTCCGCCAAACAAGCGCAAGAACAAGAAGAAGAGGAACCCGAACAAGCTTAAGTGCTTATTGCGGGAAGGTGGGGCACATGAAGAAGAATTGCAAAGACTACCTAGCTGCTAAAGGCAAAGGAGGTCAGTGTGATCTTTTGATTGTGGAAGCATGTCTAGTTGAGGAATCCAGTGACAATTGGGTCATAGATTCTGGAGCAACTAATCATGTATGTGTTTCTCTGTAGGGGTTCAAGCAAATGAGAAGTCTTCTAAATGAAAGCTTCACGTTGAGGATGGGCGATGGAACACTAGTGTTGGATGAAGCAGTGGGAGACGTCCATCTTTATTTTGATAGTCATAGGAATTTATTTTTGCGAGACTATTTTTATGTTCCTCAATTTAAGAGGAATCTTATTTCTATTGCTTGTTTATTTAAAGATTTTTATTCAATTTCTTTTAATAATAAAGTTGTGATTCGTAAAAACAAGTCTTTTATCTATGATGGATGGATGCAAAATAATCTATATTTTATCAAACCTATGATGGACTCACTGCTAAACACTGAAGTTGTTAATAACTCTAAAAGGCTTAAAACTTCTCACTCTAATGAGACATATCTTTGGCATTTGCGACTTGGTCATACTAGCCTTAACAGGATACAGAGGTTGGTAAAGGATGGACCTTTAAGTTCTTTAAAGGTTGAGTCCTTACCCCAATGTGAATCTTGTTTGGAGGGCAAAATGACCAAAAGACCATTTGGGTCTAAAGGCAATAAGGCTGAAGATGTTCTTGAACTTGTGCATAGTGATGTTTGTGGTCCCATGAACATCAAGGCAAGACAAGGGTATGAGTATTACGTCACTTTTATCAACGATTACTCAAGATATGGTTATGTGTACCTATTGCGTCACAAAAGCAAAACTTTTGATAAATTCAGGGAGTTTCAGGCTGAAGTGGAAAAGCAACTGGGTAAACCCGTAAAGGTACTTTGATCCGATCGAGGTGGAGAATACCTCTCTAATGAGTTCACCGGATACTTATTAGAGAATGGGATTCTATCCCATTTAACTGCACCTGGCACTCCATGGCAGAATGGTGTAGCTGAGAGAAGAAATAGAACCTTGTTGGACATGGTACGGTCCATGATGAGTTATTCAAAGTTGCCTATATCTTTCTGGGGATATGCTTTACAAACTGCTTGTTATCTTCTGAACAACGTGTCAACAAAGTCGGTTCTCAAAACTCCTCACGAGTTGTGGACGGGCAGGAAGACATCCTTGAACCATATTCGCATATGGGGATGTCCTGCACATGTCCTGGACAAGGAAGCGAACAAGTTGGAAGCATGTTCAGAAGTGTACATTTTTGTAGGTTATCCAAGAGGGACGAAAGGGGGTTATTTCTATAATCCCAAGGAAAATAAAGTCGTGGTTTCAACGAATGCAACATTCCTTGAGAAAAGTTACATGAACGACTTAAACCCTCGTAGCAAAATGGTGCTTGAGGAAATGTCAAGTGACTTGGTCATACCAACTGTTCCTTTGGAAACTAATCCAATCAGAGTAGAAGAGGAAACCCTACAACAACCTAAGGGGCTTCGGCGTAGTGGGAGTATCAGACATGAACCTGAGAGATTCATGGCTAATGGGGAAACCTTTTTGGGCAGAATCTCTGGAACATGACAGAGATCCTTATACTTACAAAGAAGCTATGAAGGATGTTGATGCAAACCTATGGACAGAAGTCATGAAAGCTGAGATGAAATCTTTGGATTTTAATCTAGTTTGGGAACTTGTAGATCTTCCCGATGGGATTAAGCCCATTGGGTGTAAATGGGTCTACAAGAGAAAGAGAAATGCAGAAGGAAAGGTCAAAACCTATAAGGCTAGACTGGTAGCTAAGGGATAAACGCAAAAGGAGGGAATCGACTATGAGGAAACCTTTTCACCTGTAGCCATACTTAAGTCCATCCGCATTCTCTTATCCATTACGGCTGCTCTCGATTACGAGATTTGGCAAATGGATGTCAAGATGGCATTCTTGAACGGCCATCTTGAGGAAAGTATCTATATGGTACAACCAGAAGGCTTTGGGGCTAAGGGTTAAGAGGGAAAAGTTTGCAAGTTGTTGAAATCCATTTATGGATTAAAGCAAGCTTCCCGTTCTTGGAATAAAAGATTTGACCAATTGGTCAAGACTTTTGGATTCCAACAGAATATGGATGAACCTTCTGTTTATAAGCATATTCAAGATGGGAAAGTGGTTTTTCTACTGTTATATGTTGATGATATTCTACTTGTTGGCAATGACGTAGGGGCTTTATCATCAGTCAAAGTTTGGCTTACCAAACAGTTTGACATGAAGGACTTAGGAGAAGCTAATTATGTTCTGGGCATTCGAATCTTAAGAGATCAAAAGAACAAAATGATAGCTCTCTCTCAGGGTTCATACATAGATAAAATTCTTGAGAAGTTTGTAATGCAAAATTCCTAGAAAGGTGGGCAACCATCTAGGTCTGGAATTACTCTTTCTAACAGTGATTGTCCCAAGACATCTGAAGAAAGAGAATACATGGCGAAGGTGCCTTATGCTTCGGCGGTCGGGAGCTTTACGTATGCAATGCTTTGTACTCGACCGGACATTTGCCATGCGGTCGGGATTGTAAGTTGATTTCAGTCGAATCCAAGACCTAACCACTGGATAGCAGTAAAGCATATATTCAAGTATCTTTGGAGGACTTAAAATTATATGCTGGCATATTACGGGGAGAATTTGACACCTCTAGGATATACAGATTCAGATTTTCAATCCTGTTTGAATTCTAGGAAATCGACTTCCGGTTCTGTCTTTACTCTGGGAGGTGGTTCTGTCATTTGGAGGAGTGTCAAGCAAACTTCCCCTATTGACTCAACGATAGAAGCCAAGTACGTGGCAGCTAGTGATGCTTCAAAAGAAGCAGTGTGGCTTCACAAATTTTTGATGGATCTTGAAGTTGTTCCTAGTGTGGATAAGCCATTGAGACTATACTGTGATAACAATACGGCAATAGCTAACACCAAAGAACCAAGATATCGAAAAATGAGTAAGCACATAGACAGGAAGTATCATGTGATAAGAAGCTTTATTGAGGAAGGGCATGTGGAAATATGTAGGATCGCGTTAGAGGACAATATGGCTGACCTGTTCACGAAGGCCCTGGCGGCTAAGGTCTTCGAGAAGCATGTCAAGGCTACGGGGATGCGTAGCATGTCACATTTTCTCACTTAAGTGCAAGTGGGAGATTGGTAGCGTTTATCCCCTTAGGAATAAATGTAACAATTTTCTTTGAGACATTTTGACTATTAATAAAGATTTGTTTATTTCATATATCTATGTACTGTTCTCTTTATGTTCATAATAGTTGAATGTATGATAAGCAAACTGAAAGTCTGAGACTGTCATTCAAAATCTTTAGATCATGCATGTAATGTGAAGAACATGCGGAAGACAAGAATCTAAAGATGATAGTCTAAATCTTATGATCCACAATCGAGGGAATAAAGTTGGGCGATTTATTCATGTTAAGATTGTTATGTTGTCTACTTCCTAATGTAGACGGCTTGTCTTGGTTGTCGGAGGTGGGACTCCATGGGTAGAGACATTGATATAGTTTCTAAAGGTGAAATCTATATTGAATTGGACCAAAGATGAATTGTTTTAATTAATAATTCTGTTTGAATAGAACAATTCACTTTCGATGAATTATATATTGTCATCTTAATCTTGAGATGGATGATGAAGCTGTATACTTGACTTTTATCCTTTGATGTACTAAAGGGAGACATCCTGACATTATGTAAAGGTACGCTTGTCGGTGCATTGGAGGCATGACTCGTGTATGCGTAGATTCATTATTCATAGATAGTGGAATCCATTGCTCCTATAAAGAGTCAACGATATCCTCTTATGCATTATCAGGGGATTGGAAAATACGAGCGCTCGGCCATTAGACTACTCTATGTTATCTAATGGTTTACTGTTTGTAGTAGTATGAATAGTATTTTTCCAATGGTATGATAATGGAACATAAGATAAATGTAATCGGGAAGGTAAAACGGAACTTGACCTCAAGTCGATTATGGATATCCTATGGGGATGATATACTAATATATTGAGTAATGGACTAGAGCTAATAAGAGCTTTGTAAATACGCTATATAAATCGAGAGTGCAGCTCTAGGCTTTTAGTGGAATAGCGCTAGAGTTTTATTCTCATGAGATAGACTTGTTGGTTTACAAATAGGGTTGTGATTATAGGAGCCTGATTTATATATGTCAATCGGGTCCCTTTGCTAGCTCAGATAATTTCCTATAACGATACGGTGTATTTCCTACATATTGGTAACTTATGTTATTCCCGTAAAAGAGGTTCAAAGTTAATTCATGAGTGATTTATCAAGTAAATTAATTGATAAATTGATTCTAGATAAATTAGTGGAATTATTGTTTTAAGAGTTGTTTAAAATGGGAAGACTATTATATGATTGTTTTGATCAGGCAATTTCTCTATTGGGTTGCCTGAATCAAAACTGAGGCTCTATGCAAGTTTCCCATATTGAAAAACTAAGAAAACAATTTTCGTTAGTGTAGACCGGTCGACCGGTTCGGTCGACCGGTTAGTGAAGACAGATCAACCGGTTGAGTATAACTACTCTGTCACCGGTCAACCGATTGCAACGTAAAAAGCATGTTGACGTGGCAAAATCGACTCTAGGTGTGATTAAATCTTTGAGAAATTGTTATGGAAGTATGACTTCCTAAGCTCTATAAATAGCCTATTAAGTCACATTTCTCATGAGATCACTTGAGAGACTTTTTGGAGGCTATTGATAAGAGATTCCAAGAGGAAAAATTGTTTAATTATCAAGAACAATTTTTCTTTCGCTCTCTTGTGATTGGAAGGAGATCAAGAATACCAAGAGGAGATTAAACGGCATGTGCCCACCCGTACACCGATCCTGGAAACGAGAATATATAGCAAAGAAGACCAGTTGGTTAAGGCTCTTCTGTTTGTTGTTTGGAACGCTTAGATCTGTCAGACGTGCAGTTTCCTGAAATCTCAAAAGGTATGATTTAGATCTTTAGTATTTATGTTATATAGCATCATGAACATGTTCTTGTTTGGCTTTGATGTTGATTAAAATTTTTTAAATTTCGCTACGCACTCGATGCCATTATTTTCCAACATTTAGAAGCGCATGAAACACCTTACTCTGTTCACCCAGGAACAACTAAGATGTATAAGGATCTGAAAAAGGGTTTTTGGTGGTCAAGAATTAAAAAAGATGTAGCTAAATTCATATCAAAATGTCTTAATAGTCAGAAAGTTAAGGTAGAACATCAGTGTCCAGCTAGAAAACTGTAGAAGATTGACATTCCAGGATTGAAATGGGATCAAATCACGATGGATTTTATAGTAGGGATGCCTAGGACATCCGATGACAACGACGTGATTTAGGTAATCGTTGTTTGATTGACCAGATCCACCGACTTTTTGCCAATCAAACTCAGTTATTCCATCGAATGATTAGCAGAATTATTTTTGTCAAAGATAGTAACACTGCAAGGGATTTCAAAATCTATCAAATCAGATTGAGACAGACATTTCACATCTAGATTTTAGAGAAGTGTGCATGATGCAAAGGGGGACAAAGCTAAAATTCAGTACAACTTTTCACCCTCAGACTGATAGTTAATAAGAGTGGACCATTTAGACTATAGAAGATATGCTAAGAGCGTGCATTTTCTTATAACAACAACTATCAAGTATCAATAGGTAGGACACCTTTTGAAGCCCTATACGGAAGGAAATACAGGTCCCCAATTCTTTTGTATAAACTTGGGAAGCAGCATTTAGAAACCAAAAATTTTATCAAGAGAACTAAAGAGGATGTAAGACGCATCAGAGAGAGACTAGATACAACTCGTAGCTGCCAGAACAGCTACACGAATAAAGGTCGTAGACCTTTAAAGTTTCAAGTAGGAGACCTAGGTTTCCTTAAAAATTGCACCGATGAAAGGAATAATGAGATTCGGTAAGAAAGGGAAACTTAGTCCAAGGTACATAGGACCTTTACAGATTCTAGAAAGAGTCAGTAAAGTTGCTTATAGACTAACTTTGCCATCAGAACTGGCTTCGGTACATAATGTTTTCCATGTATCTATGTTAAAGAAATATATAGCAGATCCATCACAAGCGTTGCATTAAGAACCAGTCGAGGTGCATGCAGACCTAACTTACGAGGAGAAACCAATCAGATTCTAGCTCATGAGGAGAAAAGTCTAAGGAATAGAGTGATTCCTTTAGTTAAGGTCTTGTGGTGAAATCATAATATTGAGGAAGCTACATGGGAACGAGAGGAAGATACGAGGAAAAACTACCCCGAGTTATTCTAATTTTCGAGACGAAAATTTTTAAAGGGGTAGATTGTAATGACCGAGAAAATCCTAGAATTGAATAATGTAAATTTATTGATTTAGGTTGAGGATTTTTTCTCAAGAATATACTATCATATTTTGTGACTATAGGATTTACAGAATTAATAGTAGTATTCCAAAATTATGTAGCAAGTTTAATGATTAGTTCATATTATAAGAACAAGTAAATTCAGTTGATAAATTCCTACCGCAATTAGGGTGGAAGAATTCTTCGTGCATATACGGTTTGAGAATCCTAATTCCAGGAATCTCTTAGTGCAGTATAATGTTAGCAGCGTGTAGAGAAATGCTCTGATATTTAAGGAGAAAACCCTTAATTTCCAGATAGATAAAAGGCAATTAAAGGGGTGGTGTTTCAGTAAAGAAATTCAGATGTAGTATGAGTTCAGAAGTTAACAAAGTTGGGCACTGAAATTTTTTGTCAACTAAGTAAATTCTCAAAAGTCAGTATGAAGTAATAAGAATAGCTATAAAAATAGAATATTAAGAGGTGATTACCAAGTGTTCACTAAACCTTGCTTATGTAAGTAAGCAAGATGTCATCAAGTAAACAATTAGAAATTTAAGTTAGGTAAGGTACTGTTACCAGCTTTCAGACTGCAATAAGCAAGGATATGCAGTACGCTGGTTAAACCTATGAATGGGCCAACACATGAATCTTAAGATTAAGAAGAGAAAAAGAATCGAAAAACATCAATTCTAGGGTTTTAGAAGCAATTATAACGAAAAACAGACGAAAAAGGGGTTCGGAAGGCCAAATCTCATAAATTAGGGTTTCGATTGATTTAAGTGGACCGAGTCAAAGTTTGTTGACCAAGAGTTGACCAAAATATCACTCTCAAAAAGTTAGCCAAGAATGGTCAATGTTGACTAAGTTGGCCAACTGTCTGAAAAACACAGATAAAAAGCGTACTGGACATAAATTAAGTTGAACCAAAATAGGATAATTATTAAATGATCATTGGATGAGATTTAAAGTAACTTTTTAGATGAAGAGCTGAGATCAGACCACAAGCTTAGTAAGGTGGCTGGCCATGCTTGTACAAGAAGCCAAGAAATGAGATTTTTGCTGAAATTTTGTAAAAAGGTCCCTCAAAAGTGCAAAAATTACATTTTAGTCCTCCCACTTTATTATGTCCGGTTTTTAAGAGATAAACATATCTCCAAATGTTCATTTTTCATGTCAAGAACCGTGGGTGTTCATCCAAGAGAGAGAAGAAGAAAAAAAAATTACCAAAATTGAAGAAAAGCAAGTTTTAAGCGGGAATCAATCGAACTATCGAGGATTGGTGATTCCGGAGTTTGTTCTTCATTCTTCTAAGGTGAGAATTCAGTTTTCCTCTCCTTTTTCTTACCTTGGCCGAATGGTTTGGATGTGGTAGAGATTATGGAGAAAGTTACTAAGTTGATGATTGAGTTTCAATTGATGAAGGAATTGAAAGCTTAGTGATTAAAGGATGAATTTTAGGCTGTTAGATTATGTTTTTAGCAACGTTTAAATATGAAATCATTATGAGAAATTTGATGGAACCCTAGAGTATGGTTCCTAAGGTGATTAAATTGTGTGAGAAAGATTGTTAGTTATGTTTAGAAGATAAAGTAATAGATAAAACGAGCTAAAGATAGCTCAGGAAACACAGAAAAGTAAGGCGAAACTCCACCAAAATTTAGTTTGATAATTGGAAGTTAAACCTAGTTTTAGTTCTAGAATTTGAGGCTAAGCTTGGTTTTAGTTCTAAATAGAAGTTTTAAACTATTTTCTTAGAAAAAAACACAACATAACTGTTAAAACAGTTTTGGTGTTGAATAGAGGAGTTCATTGAAGAACTCGAAGTATAATCTCAGGAAAGTATGTCAATTTCAGACTTTGCTAATAAAAAGTAAGGTAATCAAGATTCAATAAACCTAATCTCTAAATTAGAAATAAGGTTTCACAATCCTTAAGATAGAAAAAGAGAAAATGAGCCATAAATAGAGAAGTTAGACTTTCTTTCAAGCTTGCTAAAATAGAATAGCAAGTGATAGTTAATCTCACACTCTTAATGCGTATTCATTCTCAGAAACAAGAAAGAAAGTGAACAGACTCTTTGATGAATAGAAGATTCCACTTCCTAAAGCAGGTAAGTAGGAATCTTACCTACAGTATAAATAGATTTAAAAATGAACAGTACACATGAATTACATGTGTTTGAGTACATTTAATGTTATGTATGATATGCTATGTTATACTGCATACACTTAAGCAGTGCACATGAATTATATGTGTTTGAGTACATTCCATGTTATAGTATGCTATGCTATGTCATATTGCATATACCTTAATAAGTCAAGAGGAACTTATAAGAATAATCTCAGTTAAGTGCCGTACTAGCCTCTGAGAAGGAAGTAGCTCAGGCTCCAGAATGGAGAAGAAAAAAAAAATGATAAAGTCCTCTAAGAGGGAGGCATTCAGTTTAGCTTATAATCACGGTATCGTTGGGGACCTTGCAAACCCTCACATCCCGATGATTGCGCGCAAGTGGTACGAGTACTCGGGCCCATCAGTAAGTAAGATAAGTTCAAATAGTAAAACACATATAGTCAAACTTTGATAAGACATCATAAATCACATAAGCAGCTCATGCATATCTTTCATGTGAACTTTGAGTTATTTTGTGAGTAATAGTTCCTACTTGCTAAGTGAAAGCTCATTTCAGAGTATTTATACTGTAGGTAAGCAACCTATACATAATGTTTGATGGACTGATGGCGAGGCAGCAGATGAGTAGAGTGGAGGTTGGGGAATGGATACCGCACACAGTTATTTTCGCAACAGTTTAAGGTTTTAAAAAGATTTTATTGAATATGTCTATGAACTTGTGTTTTGAAAGTTTATAGTATGATTGTTAAGTTTGTGTAAGCTAGACGGATTTTGAGAAGTAAAAATATAATTATGTGTAAATTCATGCTTTAGAAAATGAATTGTTTTTGAAGTATAAACACTTTGCTATGTTCAAAAAGTGGAAACCAGAATTTATGTCATTACAATAAGTTTAAAAAAAATGATATAGTTCTTTAAGAGAAAGAAACTTATACTTAGAATGCTACAGTATTCTAGACAACATTTTAAAGAAAAAACTACAGCATTCTATATAGCATTTTAAAAATAAAATGCTACAGTATTCAACAACATTTTAAAAAAAAAGTGCTGCAACATTCTAGGTAGGAGTTTCAGAAAGTATATGTTAAACATAGTTACAATGACGATCAACTCAACAAGATCATCACAGAATTATACTTGGGATATGTTTCTCTATCATGACTTGAAACTTCTTTTTTAAATTATATGACTTAAACCTTAGTTTAAATTATATGACTTAACACTTAGTTATTTTGTTTTTATTTTCTTTTATCATTACATTTTTTCTTTAAATTATTTCAAAATTTATTGAGAAAAATAAATTTAGATGATTAATTTGGTGTAATTTAAAAGAATATAATTACACCTAATTACTAATTAGTTATCATAATATTAAGGTAGTTAGTATAATATACAATTATTGTTTTTAAGTTTAAAGCACAAAAATCTACTAAAAAGGTATGTAAGTAAATTTATAACAGTTTATTCTGATTATGAGTGTAAGTTAATGTATGAATGGAATTGGGATTGATTCTGACTTCGATTTCTAGAATCTAAGTAAACAACTTATTATCATTCCAGTTTTTATCAATTTCGAATCCTACTCACTCCGATTCATACCTACTCCGATTTGCGTATGAAAAGAAAGAGAGATTGCTTTGTTCAGAATCATCGAGCTGCAAAAGTTCTTAAAGAGTGGGATTTTCTCTGAGTGATTCAGGGATTTTTTGCTAGTTTGATCCGTTGAATTCGTTGGCCAAACGACGCTATTTGTTCTTTGTTCTTTTTTTTTTTTTTTTTTTTTTTTTTTTGCCTACTCTGTTTTCTTTTGTGTTGACCTTATTGCGTGAAGAAAGATGTAACTGGTTTTAGTTTTAGTTCTTGAAGAATAGTTTTGCACATAAACTACTCAATAACTGATAACTTTTTTTTTTTTTCTTTTTCCTATTCTCTGGATTGGATTGTGGAACTCATTCTATTAGCATGCAGAACAATTGCTTGCACTTCTGAATAATACAACAACAGAATCTAAACAGAAGAGGTTGTCAACACACGTGTATAGTAAGAAACTAACTAATTTTTTCTCTATCTAGCCTCCGCAGCTGACATGGTTAAATCGTTTGTTAGAGATGATTCGGGATATCCTCGCGGCGGCGATTCTATCCCCATGAAATAACCTGGTTTTTGGGGTTGAGGCGGCACGTGACTATCACTGGTTAACATCACAACCACCGACGACATGCTGGGTCGATCGAGAGAGTGTTGTTGCACGCATAAGAGACCGACATGGACACAACGCAACACTTCTTGAAGATTCTGGTGCGAGTTGCTTATGCACGCATCAAAAAATTCCATCGTCCTGTCTTGTTGCATTAATGTCCAAGCCTGGAATTTTCAGAAATCAAGAACATATGTATGTGAAGGATTTTTCATACATATATGTCAAGTAAGAAATATGCAGATGTTATATATATAAATATGTGCAAGTGTGAATGTATATACTTATGGCCTGATTGCTAAAGGAAATATACCAGGGTTATGTCTTTTTCCAGTAACTTTGTATGTACCGAATGGTCTTATTTGAGTCCTGCATCCTATATATTAATATGTGCATGTGTGAATGTATATACTTATGTCGTGATTGCTAAAGTAAGCATATCAGGGTTATCCCACTTTCTAGTAACTTTATTGAATGGTCTTATTTGAATCATGCATATTATATATAAATATGTGCATGTGTGAATGTATATACTTATGTCGTGATTGCTAAAGTAAGCATATCACGGTTATGCCTTTTTCTATTAACTATGTATGTACCGAATGGTCTTATTTGAGTCATGCACCTTATATATAAATATGTGCATGTGTGAATGTATATACTTATGTCGCGATTGCTAAAGTAAGCATATCAGGGTTATGTCTTTTTCTATTAAGTTTGTATGTACCGAATGGTCTTATTTGAGTCATGCACCTTATATATACATATGTGCATGTATAAATGTATATACTTATGTCGTGATTGCTAAAGTAACTATATCAGGGTTATGCCTTTTTCTAGTAACTTTGCATGTACCGAATGGTCTTATTTGATCAGTCATGCATCTTGTGTGAATGTATATACTTATGTCTGATTGCTAAAGTAAGTCTATCAGGGTTATGCCTTTTTCTAGTAACTTTGTATGTACCGAATGGTCTTATTTGAGTCATGCATCTTGTGTGAATGTATATACTTATGTCTGATTGCTAAACTAAGTATATTAAGGTTATGCCTTTTTCTTGTAACTTTGTATGTACTGAATGGTCTTATTTGAGTCATGCATCTTATATATAAATATGTGCATGTATGAATTTATATACTTATGTTGCGATTGCTAAAGTAAGTATATAAGGGTTATGCCTTTTTCTAGTAACTTTGTATGTACCGAATGGTCTTCTTTGAGTCATGCATCTTATATATAAATATGTGCATGTGTGAATGTATATACTTGTGTCGTGATTGCTAAAGTAAGTATATCAGGGTTATGCCTTTTTCTAGTAACTTTGCATGTACCGAATGGTCTTATTTGAGTCATGTATCTTGTGTGAATGTATATACTTATGGCCTTGCTAAAGGAAATATACCAGGGTTATGTCTTTTTCCAGTAACTTTGAATGTACCGAGTGGTCTGCTTTGAGTCATGCATCTTATATATAAATATGTGCATGTGTGAATGTTTATACTTATGTCGTGATTGCTAAAGTAAGTATATCAGGGTTATGCCTTTTTCTAGTAACTTTGCATGTACCAAATGGTCTTATTTGAGTCATGCATCTTGTGTGAATGTATATACTTATGGCGTCATTGCTAAAGGAAGTATATCAGGGTTATTCTTTGGGAAATAGTAGAAAATAGACCAATATGAAAAGCTTAAGAAAGTATATAGGCCAATTTTTAGTTATAGAAATTAATAGGCCATAACTTGTCAAGTTATGGTTCATAACCAGATAAGTTATAAACAAACTTATCAAGTTATGGTTCATAACAGGACAAGTTTTGGATAATTATGAATAATAACTTGTCAAGTTATGGTTCATAACCAGACAAGTTATGGATGAAAATAATAATTTGGCCTATTTATTAACTTATGTAAACTATTGGCCTATCAATTTTAATTCATCTCAAATTTTAGCCTATTTTCCTCTTTCTCCCTTATTCTTTTTCTAGTAACTTTGTATGTACCGAATGGTCTTATTTAAGTCATGCATCGAATGATTACCTTAAATTTGTATGTCGGTTCCTTTTGATTTAAGAGAAATAGTAGAAAATAAACTAATATTAAAATATTAAAAAAAGTATATAGGCCAATTTTTAGTTACATAAATTAATAGGCCATAACTTTCAAGTTATGGTTCATAATCAGACTAGTTATGGACAATTATGGACAATAACTTGTCAAGTTATGGTTCATAACCAGACTAGTTATGGATGAAAACAGTAATTTAGTCTATTTATTAACTTATGTAAACTATTGGCCAATTAATTTTAATTTATCTCAAGTCTTGACCTGTAACGCCCTCTAGAGTTAAACATGTTTAATTATGCTAAACTGTGGATTATTAGTGTGCCTAATTTGATTTTCACAATTAATAAAGGGACTTTAAGTTAATTTTAGTAATTAAAATTTCACCCCAAAAATTTTTAGAAAATACACTTAAAATTTAATACATTTTCCTTTTTCTATTTTTCTTTTTCTTTTTTTTTTCTTTCCTTTCCTTTTCTTTTTCTTTTTCTTTTTTCTTTTCTTTTCCTTCTTTTCCTCCTTTCCTTCCCGTGCGCCAGCCCCCCCCTCTCTCTCTCCTTTTCTTTTTTTTTTTCTTTTCTTCTTTCTTCCCTGGTTCTCCCACGCACAGCCACTTCTCTCTCTCTCTTTCTCCATTTTCTTCCACGCCGGCCACCTCCTTCCTCCGGGATCTCTCTCTCTCGCCGGCTTCCTCTCTCTTTTCCTTGCTCTCTCTTTCTCTCCGGGTTTCTCTCTCTCTCTCTCGGCGGTTTGGCCGGGAAGCACACAAAAAAAAATGAAAATTGGGAGAAACCGAGAGAAACAAAGCTTCATCAACTAAATTGAGGTAAAACCCTTTGAAACCCACTCTTTGATTCGAATTATAAGCTTGAGAAAGTTTGATTTTGGTTAGATTTAAATAAATTTGAGTTAGGGTTTGGATTTGAACAATTATTGTTGAAATTGGATGAAATTTGGGGATTTTCAGTTATTGGACTTGTTTAATTGATTAGAAACTGATTTTGATGGATTCTGGAGATATATATATTGAAATTGGATTTGAATTGCAGGTTTGGCATTTTCCTATTTATGCCGGCATGTTGCCGAAATTTCCCTAGAAACTTGTTTTTAAAACTGAAATTAAATAGGAAAACCAAACCTATGGATTGGATTCTAATTTTCAAAGAACCCTAAATGGAATTATAAAGTCATTGTGAAACTTGGATTTGAGTAAAGGCACACTAATAGGAAACAATTAAACATGATTGACCTTAATTCGTTTTAGGAATGAGAAATACTTCCTAAGATATTGCTTTTGTGATAAAGCTAGTGGAGAAGTCAATCATTAAGGCTTAAGGAAAGCGAAGGCTAGGAGAACTGAAGACTAGCCCAGGTTTGATATCCAACAGGTAGGATAGTCTTGTCCATATCCTTGTTAGCCTCATTTTAAATGATTTTGGCCTATGAAAATGTTTTAGAACAAAACATATTTAAAGAGAAAATGATTTTAAAGGAAATAGCATGAATAATGCTATTAAGTTTTCCAATGATTTTGGAAATGAGATTTCAAAGCGTATCATTTCTTAAAATGAAATATTTAAGGAATGATACAATGCATGATGGCCTCAGAGATCGGGATGTGGGAATCGCATCCTTGGGGGCAGGTCCCGAAACCCGTACGGATCCGCTTCTTGTTTAGTGGAACTATGGCTCTGCACTTTTTACGAGATAGACATTTTACCGCTTCTTGATTAGTGGTATGATGAGCTGTACATTTTCATTATATATACATATTCTACTATGTGAGTGTTTCCTTTTTCAAAAGAAAAGGATGATCGGTTCCGAGTGTACATCTTCGGACCGTGAGTGCCTTTATTTTAAATGCTTTATAAAATTATATCCTACTGAGCCTTTCGCTCACATTTTCCTGTTTATAAATGTATTAAACCCCTCCAGGTGACGCGAGGAGTAGTGCGGAATAGGTAGCTTTCACCGGTGTCGTGGACTTGATTTCGGGTATTCCCTCTATCTTTATTTTCAGGCATGTATAAGAGATTATGGATTGTAAACTTAAATGTTGCTAGATTGTGGTTGATGTCACACTTACTTATATTATATTCATGTATGCTAAACACCTGTGGGAATTCCTGATATGGTACCAGTGACGTGGTTTTAAACTGGTTTGGTTGGAAATTCCACCACCGTTCTTGAAATTAAATCTCTCCTGTATCGAAGGGGGACTCGTTTGGAAATACCTGGATGTTTTGGATTTGAATGAAATTAAAATTTTTGCTAATCTCTCTTTTAAACAGGTTTAAGTTTCTAAACGAGCCTCCACGTCACCAACCCTGGTTTCGGGGGCGTGACATGACCTATTTCCCTCTTTCACTCTTGATTTAAGCTATATTGTCATATTTAAGAGGGATTTCCTTTTTCACTGCGGACAACAGCCTTTCTTATCTCGTCTCATTTCTCAATTTCTTCTATATCGAAGCACCCATAGAAACCAGCAGGATTATATATATATATATATATATATATATAGACACACACACACATACATACTACATATAAGGGAAGTTAAAATTTCCACTTCAATTAGTAAATCCGTCGTCTCCACTTCAACTACTATGTTTACAGCGAATCGAGGTAAGTAGAATTTTCAACTGTGTCACAACAATAATACTATGATTATTATGTTTTCGATATCTATGTAATTATGTGGTTTTATATCTGTATTATATGATCTATGATGTGAAAACATAGCATAATGACATGTCCGTAATGCATTGGAGCATTCTTGACATAGAGCATGACATGAAATATGTTAAAAAGAGAGAAGAGCTTTTTCCTGAAATGAAGTATGGTACTTGATTGGTGGTTGGGTAGGCAAGGGGTGTAGGAGGGACCGGCGGACCTAAAGACTGGTGGTAAATACTTGAGGTCGCAAGATCGGTATAGGAAAACCACAAACACTACAACATAAAGGTTTATTAGTGATGATATATGTCGTTGCTAATAATAAGACATTTGCAATGACTTCGCATTGCAAAAAAGAAGGTAAAATTTTTGAACGACATTTCGTCACATTTACTATTTGCGACATTAGGTTGTCGCATATACTAATTTATTTGTAATGATATGTCGTCATTAAAATGTAGAAGTAGCACCTTTTCATATTTGTAATGACATATCGTCACAAATATTTATAGTGCCAAAAGTAATCTGGCGCTAACATCTTTGGCGCCAATTTAATCAGTAATGGGGACAGCTGGCATGGGCGTGGCCAAATTAAGTTATACTTCCAGAAACTTCCTCCAACAACCACTTTATTTACATTAAGGTTATTACTTTGTTGCTATGACAAGTATAAATGTCGTCGCAAATATGTATCAAATTTAATTTGTCATGAAAAAAGGCGAAAATTTGGCAGTTTTCTGAAAAGTATTTGCGACGACAAGTAATAGTTGTCATTGCAAATAAGAAATATTTAAATATTCCAAGAATATGCTCAGAAATATTAACGAGGTGATGAAGAACGGTGCCGTTTTTATGTTAATTCTGACGACATATTGCCATCGCAAAAAGTCCCCCTGTATAAACCCAATCGCCCTTTTCTTCCCATTTTCTCTCTCTCTCTCTCTCCGTCCAAAACCTTAATAATTGGCCCCCAAACTCTGAAAAAAGTTCAAATTTATCATTCTCTCTTCAAATCTTTAATTTGTTGGGAAATTGTTTTTTTTTTTTTTTCAAAAATGTCCAAAAAACCGTCGTTGTCACCCTCTTTGCCGGCTGTCGTCACCCTTTTTCCAGCCATCATCACCCTCTTTCCATTGATGCCTTCCCATTTTCCAACCTCGGTGTTTGTGGGTTTTGGAATTTGTGAGTTATTATTTTTAGTATTTTGTAATTTGATTTTTTTATTTAGGTTTTGGTTCGTGGCTGTGTTTTGGATTTTGAATTGGTTTGTGATTTTTGATGTATTTAGATGTTGTTGGTAGATTGTGAATGTGGTTTAGAATGTTGTGTGAGTATTATTATTTTTTTTAAGTTAAAAAATTGAATTGAAATTGAAATTGGAATTGAAATTGAAATTAGAATTGAAATTCAAATTGAAATTGAAATTTGTGGTAATTAGATTGAAATTTGTATGATAATGTTGATGTGATGATGATTATGTTGTCGGTAAAACAATTTAGATGAAAATGTTAAGAATTATAAAAAGTAAAAAATAGTGAAATATTTAATAATTAAATAATAAATAATAAAAAATGATTAAGTTGAAAATTAATTTAAAAAAATGTAAGTAAAGTAATTAGTTATTATATTATTGTAGTTAATAAATTTAAAAAAAAATGATCTATTAAGTTTAAAATTTATAAACAGTTTGAAAAAATGTTATAAATGAAAGAAAAAATATGTTAACAAATTTAATAGATGAAAAATATTTTTAATTATTATTACGATAATAATGAAAACATTTGAAAATAATTATTATAGAATTTTTAATAGAATGTTAAAAACATATTACAAAATAATTTGTGTTAATTTTCATAAAATTAGATAAAAATTCATAAATTCAAAATTCATTGATATCTAAGTTGTGATATGTGATTGGATAGTCACAAAAAAAAAAAAAAAAAGATGTACGCGGGTACAACTTTTTTATTTGCATTTGGTGCGTGCATGGATGACTTAATGCCAGGCCCGTTTGAGGATCGGTATGTAGTAACCGATGCTTGAATTGTCCCGTTTGGACAGTTTGGTACTGTAATTTACCTGTTTTTCGTTCAATTTCACTCGCGTCTTATGTAGATGTTTCGGTACATTGTCCTTTGTTCTCCAGGTGTGCGTCTGATAGCACGCTTAGGAGAACTAGAGGGAGATGCTGCCGAAACATCTACAGAAAAAGGCCGTTGTGGGATGAGTGACACAACGCGTAAATGATAATACTAAATGGGATAGGGCCTTACCCTGTAGGTTTGGGGTAAAGGTAGTGCGTAGAATTACATTTCATACGTACATGCATTACGTGATGATCTTTTTCATGATTGTGTTCATCCTTATAGTTGAGATGCCTATGGACAAAAGTTGGATATATTTAAAGAATCGATTGTCTAATGAGTATTGGGATTGTTTGTGTTCTTTTATTGAAGGTGAAAAGAATTATGCAAATTCAACCGGGAGTATTAGTTGTCCATGTATCAAGTGTAGAAATCATGAGATGCTGCCATCAGAAATAGTGAAAGTGCACATACATCGATGGGGTTTTGATATAAGTTACACCATTTGGATTCACCAATGGTGAAGTATATGTGCTGATGCAGTTGTCAGTGAACCGGTTGACTAGATGTTTGCAGTAGTAAATGATGTGGTTGGTATTAATAATGATCATGAAACCTTAGGTGAGACTGTCATGACCGAGAAATTTATTAGAATTATTGTATAGGATAATATTTCCTAGAATCCTTTGTATCATTAGTATAAATACTTTTATGATAAGTACTTGTTGATATCAGTATGTAATAGCAAGTTTAAACTAAAGTTCAGAATTTTCTGAACTAAGATGCAATTACCGATTTTCAAACTATAATTAAGGAAGAAGTATGGAATGTTGTGTTAAGCCCACAAGTGGGTAAACACATGAATGATAAGTTTAAGAAATGAAAAAGAATTGAAAGACATCAATTCTAGGGTTTTAGAAACGATTGGAATGAAAAACGGACGAAAAAGGGGTTCAGAACGCCGAACTGAGAAAATTGGGATTTCGACTGATTTGAGTTGACCAAGTCAAAATTTGTTGACCAAGAGTCGACCAAAACATCGCCCTCGAAAAGTTAGTCAAGAATGGTCAAGGTTGACTAAGTTGTCCATCTGTCTGAAAAATGCGTATAAAACACATACCGGATAGGAATTAAACTGAACCAAAATAGGATAATTATTAAATGGTCAATGGTTGGGATTAAAAATGAAAAATTTAATGAAGGGCTGAGATTTAGCCATGTGGCATCTAAGGTGGCCGGCCAAACTTGGAGGGGAGGAAAAGGAAAGATATGTTTAGGATATTTTGTTGAATTTTACAAAAAAAAAGTCCTTGAAAAAGTCAAAATTAGATTGTTTGACTTTTATTTTATGTGTTGGTCAGTTCGTGATTGGTATAGACATGAGAAAGGGTCATTTCTCATGCATAAGAACAGAGAGCATCAGCCAAGAGAGAAAGAGAGAAAAAAACAATTCCAAAGTGAGAAAAAGAGGGATTTAAGCGAAAATTGAAACTTGTTCTTCACTCTCTAAGGTGAGATTTCAAAATTTCCCTTTCATTTCTTCACTATGGCTGCATGCGGGATGTTGTAGAAAGCATGAAGAAAATTGTACTTAAGTATGGTAGCTAGTTTTTAATGGTTAAGGAACTTAAAAATTGATGAATTAAGAATAGATTCTAGGTTAATTGACCTTTGTTTCTATCAATTTTTGGTATGGAGAATTTTTATGGAATTATGAGAAAACCCTAGAATTGTGATGCAATTGAAAGAGAAAGTATGTGAATGGTGTTTGATGGTGAAAACAATAGATAAAACGAGCTAAGGTTAGCTCAGGAAACTTGGAGAAATAGGCGGAACTTTGCCGAAATTTGGTTTGAGTATTTTGAACTAAAACCAGGTTTCAAGAGGAATAAGGGATTAAAGTGTGAAAAGAAAGGTGATTCGATAATCAGTGATATATAGAAATTGAACACAATGAGAATTCACAGTTTTGGACCGAAACTGAAAATTTGGCCATGACTGAGGAAAGTGCACGATTTTAGTGCAAATTCTTGAGGTAGGAAATATTTTGGGATAGAATACCAAACATAAGGATTGTAGACCTTTCTAAATTAAATTTCAATGTAATTATTGATCTTAGATTTTGAATCTAACGATCGGAGATTTATGCAATAGGACCGATTAACGATTGAAGTCGGAAAGCGTCAAGTGAGACAAAGGATGCAACATTAGCAAAACTTTAGTAAGTATCAGAAGTTTTTCTTGTCTACAACACGAGTAAATTAATTTCTCTATGTTGCTCAATCCGACCATATTGTAGACTAAATGTATGCTAGAATGTGGAAGATGACTCCTGAATGTTAGATACAATATTATGCATTTATCTACAAGACTTAAGTTGCCGTAGAACTTTATTCTACAAAAAGTATGTATCAATGTTAAGTCGAGGTCAAGTTAAGAGAAAAAGTTAAACTTTAACAAAAAGTCAATCTCATGATAAATTGCTCAAAAATGCACAAATTCATAAGATTTTATTAAAGTTACCATTTCAATGAGAAAATTGATAAACGGTAAAAGACCAAATATCCTGTTTGTACCAGCCTTCGAAGGAAAGGTTATTATGAGACTATGAAAGAAATGAAACCGTGACTAAGTTGGATTGGTTAGCTACCCCACTCCTCACTAGTTATGCGCACTATGGTACAATAGGACAGGGCACATAAGAAGTAAAAGACAAGAAAATGAAAAACAGAAACCGTTCCATATAAAGGTACGGTATCTGTAAAGAAGAATGAAAAGAATGAGAAACACAAAATGAAAGTCGTTCAGAACGTAAAAATACAATATGATCGACTATAATGAGACGAAAGCGGAATAAAGTATGAAATGAAAGAACAAAAACATAAACCATACATGTTTTAGTAGTACAGAATGTATTAGGATATATGACATGAATGCATATATGGGCATGCATAATTATTGCATCTGTCATGACCTATTGATACTTGTTAAGCGAAAGCTTATTAAGTTTGTTCGTGTTGTAGGAAGCTCGGATAAGGCACCAGCACCCTGAAACTTGTTGCTGGGCATGCAGAGAGGATGTAGCAGTGGAGTGTGGGCAAGTGGGTTGTGGATGTGTCACATGTTTTGGAAATGCTGCTGAACTTTATGTGTAAAAAGTATATAGTGTTTTATGAATATAGATTACTTATGTAACGAAAGTTGAGTTTACGAGACAATGAGGCTATGCATAATAGCCTCTGGTCACAAGGTATGACTAATGCAACAGAATGCTAGCTAAATGGTACAACATTTTACGAATGGTTGAAAACAAAATGCTAGCTAAATGCTACAGCATTTTACAAATGGTTGAAAACAAAATGCTAGCTCAATGCTACAACATTTCGACGTACATGGTAAAAAAAATAGACTGAATTTTTAAGAGATTATAACTAGTAAGTAGTAGAGGTTAAGTAATGCTAAGTATAAACATAGGATGATGATCAAAAGTTAGGGTCGTCACAGGGACATAAGAGGTTATAGAAGATACGCATTATGATGAATTTAAGGATCTCTTATCCGAGCTCCAAGTGGGATTATATATGGGCTGCACTAAGTATTCATCGTTGAATTTTTTAGTGAAACTAATATGTCTAACGGTGTTGTACAAGTGGGCTAATGAGTGCATGCATGCAATGTTGATGCTATTGAGAAAAGCACTCTGTAATGTCCAGGAAAAATCCAAACAAAATTAATAAGTAGAATTAATTAAGGATTTTCCATAATTTACATCAGCTAAGCTAAATACCTCTAATTAGTACAAATTTTATCTGTTTAGAGGGAATCTTTGAAGATAAGATCAAGGGACAAGATAGTTATTAAAATTATTAAGATGCTTCACTTTCTCTCTCATTCCCTACGTATCTCTCTCTCTTTCTCTCTTTCTCCACGCCAGCTGCTATCACCACCAATCAAATTTTGACGTTGTTTCTAACACCTCCTGGCTCGTTGGAAAGCTAACGGTGAGCTGAGCATTTTGACAAGTCACACGACCTCTAACTCCTCCGAATGAAGCTGCAATCACCGGTGAAAGTTCTAAAAATACCATTTCTTCCCACATGATATATTCATCATCCAACATCCAATCAAAGAGATTCCAGTTCCTATAGATTCATAATAAAGAGAGGAAGAAAACTCGACCATTTTCGCAGCTCGTCACTAGCCGAAACATCACCATTGAAGTCACGGGAAAAGCCACTCGCTGCCACCTTTAATTTTGCAACTCTGGCCAGATTTGGTTGACACCACCCTAACTACTAGGTTCAGAACTCAAAGACGAGTTGATTACGACCACTTTGCACCTCCACTTTCCCCGTTTTGCCAGAAAATAGAGCCGCTGCCGCTGTTCGAGGAGGTAAGGTTGGGTCTGATGATCTAACTATTAGATCATCATGATTTTGGTGTAGAAACACTTAGAAGATCATGGGTAAGAGGATCCCTCAACCAATTTTAAGATTTCATTACTGGAAATGTGAGATTTGAGTTGCCAGATTTTACCGACGTTGTCGATCCTTATTTACAATGTTAAAGGTTGAATTATGTGAAATTGACCACAAAAATGAACTCAGAAGGGTTGATTTAGATGGGGTAGGACCCACGTCCACCGCAGAAAAATCCTCTGATCACCGCCGCGGCTGCCGCCAGTTCTAAAATCCCGTGAGGTGTCGTTTCTCTGGCTACCAACCTCTGTTTGACTATCTAAGTCCAGATTCTGACTCATTTTGACATACTAAAGACAATGGTGATCTCCCTTCAATCAAATTCAGTTTCGATAAATTTGGCCCGATAGTGATTACACGCGAATTGAGGTGAATCGAACGGATTCGTTAAAGTTCATAATTGAATGTCTAATCCTTCAATGATGCTAGTGGATCATTCATAGAGTTTTATGGCTTTTCCTGGAACTAGTTTCAAGAAAATGTTCAGTGGGACACGACATGCGAGTATTATCGAAACCACTTAGCTAGAAATTGAGGCAAGTACAATATGATTAATGAGAAGTAATTTAGAACATATGATGTCCATCAAATATGTTAATTATGAATTCACAAATTCATAAAGGCAATTATGGAAGATAGAATTATGAGGATTTAACTAGTCCTTATAAAAAGGATAAATGCATTCTAAGAAAGGATTTAATTCTTTTATGACAATGCTAAATAAAAATAACGTACTAAAGGTTAATCTTACCCTCTGAATAGGTGTTTATTTACTGAACTTAGCAGTCAACGATAGAAAATCTGGGTGAGTAGAGAATTATGCTCTAAAAAGGAGGTAAGTACCAATAGTTTACTTTTGTCTATGACACGAACAAACTTATTCTTCGGTGTTACACAAAATTATGCATATTTCGTGGTCAATGAATGTTAGAATAAGAATGGTGTTTCTTGAATGATGTATGATGCTATGAATATTTCAAGATGTATGTTGCTATGAATATAATTATGGACTTTAAATAGTAGTAGAATTTTCAATCTACGAAGAGTTGGGGTCAAAGTCAAAGTCAAAGTCAATGAAAAGTCAGACATTCACAAAAAGTAAAATTTCATAGGAAATGGATAGAAATGCATCAAGATGCATAACTAGATTAAAATTACTGTCATACTAAGAAAAGATGATAGTAAAATGACATATAAAGAAATGATGTTAAAAGATAAAAAGAAGCTAACACTGTTTGTACCAGCCTCCACAAGAGAGAGGTTATTATAAAACCATGAGTGAGTTAGACATTTTGGGTAGCTCCCCCACTGTTCATTGGGATGTGTGCAATGGTACAATAGGATGGGGGCCCATAAGAAGTAAAAGACAAAAAATTTAATACGGCAACTCTTCCTCATGAGAGTACGGAAGTCGTAAAGAAGTAAAAGACATGAAATTGTAATACGACTGACGATCCAGATGAGAGAACAGAAGTTGTAAAGAAATACAAAATGAACGAAAAGAAAATATGATATGATGAACGTTCTAAATAAAAGAAGGAAAATTGTAAAGATATGAAACAAAGAATAAGGAAGCATAATACGATAATTGTTATGAGTGTTTAGGAATTGAGTTAGGAAGTATGGTGTGAATGCACATGTGGGTGTGAATTATTGTATGCTTTTATTATGACCTACTGCTACTTGCTGAGCAAAGGTCGTTCATGATGTTAGAAAAGAATTTGAACGACAGAAGAATGAAAGTTAGCTGAAGTTTGAAATATGAACGACATAAGAACAAAAATTGAATAAAGTACGAAATAAGAAAAGCTTGAGCATAATACAAAATGTGTTCTATTTTAGATGTTTAGGAATATGCTAGGATGTATGGTGTGAATGCACATATGGGTGTGTATTATTGTATGCTTTTATTATGACCTACGATTACTTGCTGAGTGAAAGCTCATTACGTTTGTTTGTGTTGTAGGAGCTCGATAAGACACCGGCTCCTTGAAACCTATTGTTGGGCATGTAGAAAGGATGAAGCAGGGGAGTGTGGGTAAGTGGCTAATGGGATCTACATGCAATTGGTAAACACTGCAAAGTGTTTTAAAGTAAACCATATATATGGATATGGTTAGGTTATGTAATGTAGGTAAAGATCAAGGGACTATGAGGCCACGCTTAGCAACCTCAAGTCACAAAGTATGTTTATGTTCTTATGATGCTATTATGCATACTGTAAATGAATGACAATGGTATATGCATGATTATTTAATGTTATGTCCGCACGAAAAAAATATAGCCAAAAGAAAAATTCATAATTATAAGTAGTTAATGTTAAGGCATAAGTTAGGTACATACGTAGTATTGATGACCAAAAGTAAGGATCATCACACACTCCCTGAAGGGAACAAGTTACCTACATCACATTACAAGGTGAAGAAGTTGTTGAGTAGACTGGAATTGAGCTACGAGGTGATTAATGTGTGTAAGTATGATTGTACTTTGTTTTGGAAGCAAAATGCTGCTTTGTAGTCTTGTCTAGTGTGCAGAACAAGTCCTTGGAAGTGTAAAAAGGGAAAAAAAATTTTGATGCAATCACCGAATTGAGCAACTTCTTTCAATTGATATGTTCAAGGACATTACGGATTAGTGATTTAGAGAGAGCCCAACAGGATATTAATGTCATCTTATGCAAGTTAAAAAAAAAAAATTTGTCACGCCCCAAAACAGGGGTTAGTGACATGCAGGCTCATTTAGAGATTAAACATGATTAAGAAAGTAATTAGACATTTGGAAATTGTAACACCCTGAAGAATTAAATGAGGTTAATTAAAGAAATTGAGATTTATTAGTGTGCTTAATCTAGATTAATTAATTGGTTATTAATTAATAAATTTTTCTGACGAGTGAATTTAAATATTCTCAGTATTTACATTTTTTACCCAGAAGTGTGTATGGGCACATTTCTAGACTATTATTTTAAATTTGTGACACCTGTCTTTTATTTTATTTTATTTTCCTTTTTCTTTTCTTTTCTTTTCCTTTTTCTTTCTTTCCTTTTCTTTCCTCGTGCATTTCTCTCTCTCTCCACTCTCACTCTCGTTCTTACACACTCTCTCTCTCTCTCAGTTGTCTCTTTCTCTCTCTTTCTCATTTTTGTCCCAAAATGAAGGATTTTGAACCAAGGAAGGATTTAAAGAAGTTTTCAACGCCAATAGAAGGATTTAAGGTAAGATTTTTGAAACACCCTATCTCGAATCTTGGATTTTTGGGTTGAAAACTTATTTTTGGTTCAAACAGATTTTCATGGATTTTTGAGTAAAATCGTGGTACAAATTGGAGATCTTGGGTTCTTTAGACTTGATTTAGTACCTAGAACCCAGATCTAGCAGTTTTCCTTTGAGATATTTTGATTTGGGACTGGATTTGTAGGTTTTCAGACTAGTCTTGGTGAGTTTTCTCGCCTGCCTGATTCCACCGGTCAACCAATCCGGTCGACTGGATCGCATGGCAATCGGTCGACTGGACCGGTCGACCTGTGCAGTTCACCGAAGTGCACACCACCGGACGACCAGTGGTGTTGCACTATGATGATAGGTATTTCTACCAACAAATCAAGTACTTTCAAGCTTGAATATTTGTAACTTTTCAAGCATTATTGTTAGTTTAATGTCTTTTGCATGCTTTTTATAGAATTAGAAATAAATGCGAACTTGGGTGATTTTGCATGAAGAAAAGAAGAATATTCACCAAACTTGTGAATCAATGGCAAGAGGAAGTGAAAGAGGATTTTAAGGAACAAAAGAGGAGGCTTTGGAATGCAAGAAAGCGGGCTACAGTGCACAAAAGGAAAGCGAGGCCAGAATGGGGCACGCGCCCATGCCCTTGCCCCCTGCGCGTACGCGCGTTACATCTAGGTGTGTGCCCATGCACGTACCCCACACCCAGGCACGTGCCCTACATCCAGGCGTACGCCCGCATGCGCGCCCCACACCCAAGCGTGCACCGGTGAGCGACCCACATCCAAGCGCGTGCTCACACGTTGCAGCGAGCCAAAAAAGCTTCCCCCATGCACTGCAGCGTGCCCAGAGGCTGCTGTAGCGTGCCTTAGTGCCCAAAGGCTAGACGCACACTGTAGCATGCCAAAAGGGCCCAGGAATGTGTCCTACGTGCTGCAGCACGCTTCAACCCCTGCAAGCGGTATCCTTCTTCCAACAATGCGCGCCGCAGCGTGTTTTTACACAGGTTGTAGCGTGCGTCTGAATCCCTAGCTCTGAAATGTTGTAGTATAAAAGGAAAGAGATTCCACAAGAGAAGGGGAGCTCAAAAAAGTGAAGAAAACATCAAAAGGATGTTGAAATCCTTCATCTTGGAGGTCCTTGGAAGCTCTTCAATGGATATTAGGTTTTATCTTCTTTCATCTATTTTTCCATGTTGAGCTAGACATGAAATCTAGGACTTAATGTAGTTTTATTTAAACTATGTTTTGAATATTTTGTTGATTGTTAATTTAATTTCATTTTCAATTTATTTATGTTTCTCTATGCTTAATGCTTTTAATTTATTTGGCCAATGAGTTAGATGATTTTTAGATTGCGAATTTGATGCTTGGGAGAGATTGAGTTCTTTATCTAGATTTGAGAAGCATAGTCTAGGTTGTTGTGAGACCAGGAGGAGATCAATGCTTAGATAATCAAATTAGGATTTAGGTCATTGTGAGGCCGGGAGGCGATCAATATTCCAATTTTCTAATTCTAAAGGCGAAGCTTAATTTGTGTTTAAATATTCATTTCAAATAAGGATATTGTTTTGGTATTTAAATACAATTTCTTGTGAGGCACTTGGGAGAGGTTGCGAGATGACATTAGAGCCTTGATTAATGAATTGAATGGAATTGATTAGCGATTACATAATAGGATGAACATAGGAATAATAAAGTGAAATCAAGTCCCTAGACTATTTGTGTATAGATACTTTATTTTCTTATTTTCATATTTATTTTGTTTTATTTTCTTAATTGTCATTTTATTAGGTTGCCTAAATAAAGTTAAGTTATAATAATCGCGGTACTTGATGGCAATTCCAAACCCAATCCCTGTGGAGATGATACTCACTCACCCTATACTCAAAACTTGACACCGTACGCTTGCGGAAATTTATTATACAAAATTAAGTCGTATCAAGTTTCTGGCGCCGTTGCCGGGGATTGGAATTTTAAATTGTTGTTAATATTGTGAGTACATAACTTGATTTTAATTTAGGCTGTTATTTCTCATTTTTAATCTTTTTTTTATTTTTGTTTTCTTTTGTTTTACGAGGTACTTGGAGATGGTTGATCGACAAGTCCTCTTAAGATTTGCTCAACGAGACTCCGAGCCATTTTTTAGTGCTTGGGAGAGATACAAGGAGCTGCTCATTCAGTTTCCCAACCATGGTTTCCCGAGGGAGGTGCAACTACGAATCTTCCTCGACGGGTTAGATGCCGCAACAAGAACGTGGGTGGAAAGAGGAAATGGTACCACCTCTTTTCACCAACTATCCGCGGATGAAGCTTATTGGTGGTTGGAAGACATGGCGATGTTAACTATCGGTATTGGAGGTATTCAACAAACCACCACGGTTTTGAGGATAGCTCCAACATTTCGGAGCCATGGCTTGACACCCCCCGTCACCAAGCGGAGTCTTCTACCTCACTTGAAGACCTTGTCGCCCAATTTTTGGAGGAGACAAGACTCCGCATAGAGAAGTTAGAGAGGATGGAGGCGCTCGACCAACTTCACAAGGAAATGGAGACAAATCTAGCGGAGTTGTTTAGGTTGAAGCTGCTTCCAGATGAATCTACTAACGCCATGAATAGAGAAACACAAGAGGAGGATTGGGAGTTATTTGAAGATGACTCTTTGAGAGAGGAGGAGACTCAAGAATTGGTTAGTGAAGAATTTCAAGAAGATGTCAATGAGTCTCAATCCCTCGAGATCCCCATTGTCGTGCCACCCCCGGTTGAGAAAGATCACATCTATGAAGACCCAATGTGGCCGGCAACTCCCCCACCATCTCGAGCGCCATTCTTCCACGCCAACCAAGCGCATATGCCGGCGCCGAGTCGAGTTGAGCAAATGAGCCAAAAACTGCCAAATCTCGCCAAGCTTGAGGGTGTAAAGAATCAAGACCCGTATGTTGTGTTGTATGACATGTACTATGGGCGAAAGCCACTCTTTGACGAGTTGGCTCGGCATAGGAATAATTGAGCCTAAAGACACAATTTATGGAGGAGAGCCCCGCCCCAACCCGAGCTTATGCCATCATGCCCGGTGCATCATCGCCAACCATACTAGGAGGCGAGATTGTCTCGCCTCCCCGGTACGTGTTCTTATTCCCTTGTTATTAATTTTAAAGATTGTTTGATGTTGAGTTTGGGGGTGAGACACTTTGTGGTTGATTTCAGTGGATTTTGAGCATTACTTGTGAGTTGGTTGTTATGACTTGTCTCCATTGAGTTGTGTTCTTTTGGCCATGTTTTTACTCGCTTTTCTTTTAGGTTATTTGAATAAATTGTGAGTTTTGTTGAGATGAAATGACTAGATAATAATGATGAGTATAATCACTTGATGCTTTCTTAGGTCTTTTGAAATGTATTTCATTGAGATTTTTGTGTGCTTGACTCGCATTGATTGAAATTCACTCTTGATTCTCTACTTTTGAGCACCATGAATCATGATCACTTGATCTTTTGAGCATTTGGAGAACATTTATGTGCATTAGGTAGACTTTGATATCTCATGAACACTAGAACCCATTTGAGTGAAACTTGAGGCGAAATTGTTGGTTTAGTATCATTGGAGAGAAGATTAAGGCATTTTATTCGGATCGATTGGGCCTTTGAAGCTAACCCTTGAAAAGAAAATTCATCATTTGTTTACCCCCTTTGAGCCATATTGCTTACTTCGTTCATCACCCATGTTTGTACATCCAAACCACCAAATGCACTTTCACTTCCTAAACCCATCACTAATAGGCATGATTGCATTAAACGCTAAGATTGAGAGTGAGTGTGGGTTATGTTTGGGAAATCATTAGTGGATTGGCTTGTGATGTTTTTCATTTTCAAAAAAAAAAAAAAAAAGAAAAGAAAAAAAATATAAAAAAATAAAAAAAAAGTCAATTGGATGAGGAATTGAGTTACCATTTCCATTTCTTTACAACATTGGGGACAATGTTGATTTTGAGTTTGGGGGTGTGGTCTTTATTTCTCAAATTTTTGTGGTTTTTATTTCTTTTTGGGTTCAATTGAGAGTGAATGTATGATGAAATGAAGAGTTGGTAAAATATTTTTTTTCTTTGTTGGGAATCATGTGAGATCCATGAATTGTGATACATGCCTAGGGTGATTTGAGCCTAGAAAAATAAAAATAAAAATAAAAATAAAAATAAAAATAAAAATAAAAATAAAAAAAATCTAATCTCATCCACCTTTTACTTTAGCGATACATTACAACCCTCAAAAGTCCTTTTGATCTTCAATGGCAAGTGAACCTTTATTAGTGCAGAGTGACACGAAAAATGGGCCTATGGTAGTTCTTATTCAGATATCACTCATAGTCTCCTTGGCTCATAGGTCTATCCGGATTTTATTTGGTTGATTGAGATTGATTGTGCACACACTTACACTTTGAGAGTCTTGAGTGGAGTGAAACTGATGCTTGATGTAGAAATTCTAGATAATCTTAGTGTTTGCATTTCCTTTAAGCTTAGAGCATTATGTGACTTTGAAGATACATGCATAGTTGTTGACTCATTACAAAACTCACACTTTTTCGTTTGTGTCTTAGTACTTGATTTGTGTTGCATTGCTTTATCACTGGTCGACCAATGTACACAGGGTTTGACCTTGTTTTGCCTGAAAATGCTGTTTTGACCTCTATTTTTTAGGAGAACCCAAATTGGCTTCATTTGGGGAATTGAGATAGATGGATTAGCATCTTTAATCCATGTTTTGAGATTGAAAACCCTTGGAATGATAATTTGAAACATGAAAATTGATTAGGGCACACTAATAGGAAATCTTGGTGTATAATTGAGATTGGATTGCTTTAGGAATGAGAGTTTGATTCTAAAGTGCTGCTTTGTGTGATTGCTAGCTGAGGGTTTAGATTGAAAGGCTTGGAAGAAGTGGAAGCCAGAATAGAGCCACGCTTGACACAAGTTTGATATTGTGAGGTAGGATTTCTTCCCCTTTTCCTTCTGAGCCTAATTTTCAAAAAGAGTTTTGGGCTTGCAAATGTTTTAGAGAAAGAGGCTTGTTTGCGAAAGAAAAGTATTTGAAAACCATGGCTTGTTGTAGTTCACGGAATCCATGGCTTGTTGTAGTTCATTGAACCCATGGCTTGTTGTAGTTCATGGGGCCCACGGCTTATGTAGTTCGTGGAATTATAATAATGATTTTAGAAAGTTTAATGAACGATTTCTTAAGAAAAGAGATCTTGTGAACCGGTAAAATATGGCTGATGGCCTAGATAGGATGTGGAGAGTGCATCCTTGGGCGTAGAACCTGAAACTCAGTCTGGGTAGGCTTGTGCACGTGGTTGTGTAAGTAATTTGCATTAATTACTTGCTTATGCCTGTAATACAGATATTTTCAGTTATATTTCCTTTGAGAAAAAGGATGTGAGGTTCCGGCTATTTTGTTGGAACTGAATGTCTAATTTTATTTACTTATCCATTATTTATTTACTTGCTTATTTATTTACTCACTAATTTATAAAGTTTATTTCAAATTATATCCTACTGGGTCTTTCACTCACTTTTTATTGTTTTATAATATTAAACCCCTCCCAGGAAACTCTTGGAGCGGTGTAGAGTAGCTGGATACTTGCTACTAATTGATCAAGTGAGGATTATGTTCATCCTCTTGGATAAATGTAAGGAAGTGTAAGTTCTGTAAACTCTAATATTTAGATTTCTAGACTGTGGTTGATGTCTGTAATAATTATTTACATGTTCATGTATGTACAATATTGTATGTCCTGTGGGTGGAGCCTTGTGTGTTGTCAGAGGCTCAGGTCTTAGAAATTTATATTTTAATCAAGTGTGGGGCTCATTTGGGAATTTCTATTATTATTACGCATTTAACCCCTAATCGAGCTCCACGTCACCCGACCCTGGGAGTGGGGTGGGCATGATAGAAATATAATAATCAAAACTAAAAGTATAATATTAAGAAAATTTCTAAACACACCACACATTTTGCTAAAATTAAATTACAAGAAAGTGATGGGGACTTGCACACTTTCTGAAAAAGAAGTTTTAAACTAAGCCTCCAGCATTGTTCAGGGTTTTACCCACAACATATACAGTATTATACATACATGAACATGTAAATAACATTATGGACATCAACCATAGTCTAGAAATCTAAAGTTCAGAGTTTTAGAATTTACAATTCTTACATTTGTATACAAGGAAGATGAATATAATCCTCTCTTAATCAGACTGTAGAAACTAACTCCATTTCTCCGTCCTGCTCCTAGAGTTGCTTGGGAGGGGTTTAATATTTATAAAAACAAATAAAATATGAGCGGAAGGCCCAATAGGAAGTAATTTGAAATAAACTTTATAAACAAGTAAATAAATAAGCAAGTAAAGAAATAATTAAACAAGTAAATAAAGATATTCAGTTCTAACACAACAGTCGGAACCTCACATTGTTTTTTTGAATGAAAATATAAACTAAAAATTCCATATATAAGGCATCAACAAGAAATTTATACTATGATAAATTACTTACACAACCACAGGCACAAGCCTTATCACCACCGTAGTGGCCCGGCCCGGGTTTTGGGTCCTGCCCCCAAGGATATGATCTTCATATCCTGTCTAGGCCATCAGCAGGCTTACCAATTTGCAAGATATCTTATCTTAAGAAATCATTCATTAAAATTCTGAAATAGTTCATTATAATTTCAATAGCTAAAATCAAGCTATTGTGTTAAAACATTTTTTTTTCGCAAACATGACCTTTCTTTAAAACCTTTGCAAGACAAAAACTCTTTTCAAAACAGGCTATCAAAGAAAGGGACAAGAAATCCTACCTCCTACGCACCAATCATGTGGCTAGAGTTGCACTATCCTAGCCTCCGCTTCCTCAAAGTTCTTCAATCCGATTCCTCAGCTATCATTGATACATAAAATTGCTTTAGGATTCATTTCTCATTCCTAAAGTAATTCAATCTCAATAATACACTTTGATTTCTTATTAGTGTACGTTAGTTCAATTACCAGTTTCATAATTCATTTTATCTTTCAAATCATCATTCCAAGGGTTTTAATCTCAAAATATGGATTAAAGATGCTAATCCATCTATTTTAGGTGCCCAAATGAAGCTAATTTGAGTTCTCTTCAGAAATCAAGGTTAAAATAGGGTTTTTAGCAAAACAGTGTCAAACTCCCGTGTAAACCAGTCGACTGGTGATAGAGAGGCTGTTCTCCACCAATCGACCGGTGGAGAAGGAACCGGTCGGCCAGTGGGAATCTGCAAGGCGAGAAAACTCACCGAATTAGCTCAAAAACCTAAAATTTTGAGTTCAAATCTGAAATATTTCAAGGGGGAACTACCAAATCTAGGTTTTAGTTACTAAATCAAGTCCAAAGAACCAATTTTTCCCAATTTTCACCATGATTTTCCTCAAAATCCATCAAAATCCATTTCACACTAAAAATAGGTCTTGTAAACAAAAAATTCAAAATTCAAGAGAAGTTTTTTAGAAATCTTACCTCAAATCCTTCTCTTGATGTTGAAAACTCCTTGAAATTCTTCTTTAGTTTGAAATCTTGTTGATTTGGTGACAAAATTAGAGGGGAGAGAGAGACAGCGTGATAGGAAAATGAGAGAGAGAGAGAGAGTGAGGGAAACGACAATAAAAGAGAGAGGGAGAGAGAGCTGCATAGGAAAAAGAACAGGAAAGAAAGAAAAAGAAAAAAAGAAAAAAGGAAAACGACAGGTGTCAAAATATTTAAGATAACAGTAAAGAAAATGTGTCTACACATACTTCTGGGGTGAAAATGTGAATGTAATGACTGAGAAAATCCCAGATTTTAAATAATATAATTTATTTATTTAAGCCAAGGATTTTCCTAGAAAATATTATGTTATAATTGTGACTGAAGGATTTATGGAATTAATATATGTATTCCTAAATGCTGTAGTAGATTTCATGTTAATTTCATGTTTACGATCAAGTAAATTCGATCGATAAATTCTTGCCGTAATCTGAGGCGGAAGAATTTTCAGTACAAATGTAGTTTGAGAATCTTAATTTCAAGAATCTCCAAGCACAGCACGATGTTAGCAGCGTATAAAAAATGCACTGAAATTTTAAAAGAAGAGAAATCTTTAATTGCTAGACATCTAGGTTAAAGTTAAAAGATAAATACCCATAGTAGAAGGGTACAATGTGAACTCAGGAGTTGACATCGTCAGAAACAATGTCATTCCCGAGATATAATGCAGAGAAGTCAAATTTAGAATTTGATTAGTCTAGAATAAGGTTCAAGACTTGAAACAATTCAAGATATTACGCAAGTGAGAATTTAATGTGATCTCAAAGTAGTCGAGGATTTAACATTGAGCTATAAATAAGCAATAGAAAAGGAACCGTCAGAAACTAGAATTTCATGTCGGCTAAGTACATCCTTATGTGAGTGGACAAAAGTACAAGGGATAGGTTATATTTTTCTCTCTCTCCTTCTCCACTTGGCCGGCCATGCATAGTAAAAATAGAGCCAAATTTTGGCTAGTTGAGTGTGCTAGAAAGTTTCATGTTAAGGTGATGTGATGGTAGTGGTTGAATGGGGAAATAATGGCATATTTGATCCTTCTTTTCTTCACCTAGAACCGGCCATGACTTAGGGGTTTTAAGCCAGAAATTTTGGTTGGTGGAGTGTGCTAGAAGACTTCATAATGAGATGAATCAAATCAACTATTGACAAGAAAGCTTACCTCACTTCTCCCTTGACGCATCCAAACCGGCCAAGCTTAGAGGATTTTAAGCAAAGTTTTGATTAATTAAGTTGGATACAAAGGCTTGATTAAATGCTAAGAGGGGATTAAGTAAAGGGCTATAAATATTAGATTATTGGTGTAAGCAACCTTTTCCTCTCATTTGCTCATTCTTCTCTCATTCTCCTACAAACAAAAAACTGGCCCTAACTCTCTCTCTCTCTTATGCTCTCTCTTTTATTTTTCTTCCGCTCCCTTAAATACAAATACCAGCTTAAGATCAAGAAGGAGAAGGAGGATCAAAGTGTTCTAGGAGGAGTTTAACCAAGGATTTTCTTTCCTTAAGGGTATGAACTCTAAAACGTTTCTCTCTATTTTCCTTTGTAGCAAAATTTAAGTTTGAGAATCCATTGATGTAATTTGTGATTCTCAAGGAAATAAGTTGTAATAAGGGTGTATGAGTTTTAAGTTGGTTTTCTGAGTTTTGAGGTTAATTTGATTAAGTATTACGTGGTATGCTTATGTTTGATTGAAGTTGCTTATTTTGGGTTGAAAGAAAAATTTTCCGGTTACTTTGAACATGAAAATGAGGACCCTAGAGCGAGATTTTTCAGTATTTGGAAGCTTGAACTTATAGATCTAGATATTTTGAACATTTTCTTTGACTATGAGAAAACCCAACTTTAACTCTAAAAGCAAGTTTCAAGCCATTTTGTAAAAAACGGGCAGTCTGTCCAAGCACAGCTTCGGAAAGAAAAAAGAGATCGCTGCAGCACTCCTACAGTATTTTAAAAAGATTGCTAAAGCAATCCTAAAGCATTTTTAAAAGATTGCTACAACATTATTAAAAGATTTCTACAGCAGTCCTAAAGCATTTTTAAAAGATTGCTTCAGCATTATTAAAAGATTGCTACAACAATCCCAAAGCACTTTTAAAAGATTGCTACCGTATTATTAAAGATTGCTACAACAATCCTATAGCATTTTTAAAATATTGCTACAGCAATCCTACAACATTTTTAAAAGATTGCTATAGTATTCCTACAACATTTCAAAAATATTGCTACAATATTTCCTATAGCATTTTTAAAAGATTGCTATAACATTCCTACAGCAAAAGAAAAAAAAAACAACAACAACTGTTTTCGCCCAAACGAGGCCTTTAGAGGCTGAATTTTAACTTTCACCAAAAATGACAATTTTAGATCTTGACAAGACGAAGAATTGTCACATTTCAAACTCCGAGCCTAAGATGCAGTAAAATGCAGATTTCAGAAGCTGCACAGTTTTAATGAAACAAAACTAACACAGTGTTAGCTTAACAAAAAGTTACCAAAGAACCCAAGATGTGATTTCAATGAAATACTATGGTGTTAAGCCTCGTTTTAACAGAAGTATTCGTAAAGAAAGTTTTCAAGAAAAAAATGCTTTCTTTTAAAGAACTTAGTGGTTTATCGAGAAAATCATCCCGACAAGCACCTACGAGCCAATACGATAGGTCATTAGAATTTTGAAGGTTTGATGTGGGTCCAATGCCCATATTGATTTACGAGACTCTGTCTAACTTTAAATTTCAACGGCCTAAGAGTTAGAATGCCGTGAATAAGTTTCTAGGCCGAATTGAGCCTTAATATCATAATAAGTTCAATGAGGAAAATTATGGAGAATAAGTTACTAGATTGGGTAAAGGATTTTCAATATAGACCCAAGTATGTTAAGGGCAATTAAGGAAAATAAGATTTTGAAGATTTAATAAATTGATCCTTATAGTAAATTATCCTTCGGTAAAGCAAAAGAATACATACCTTAAGCAAAGGGCTAGATTTCCTTTATAAGCTGCTAAAAGAAAATAGCGAACAACAGAAAATCTCACTCTCAATGGGTGTTCATTTTCAAAAGTAAGCAAGTAAGAGAATAGGTTGTTTGGCAAAAAGTGGATTCTAGCTCTGTAAATCAGGTAAGTAGGAATCTCACTTATAACATGAATAGATTTTAAAGAAAAAGTTACACATGTTATGTATCAATGTTTATGCATTAAGTATTGTATGCGATGCCATGTCATACTGCATACACCTTAATAAGTCAAGAGGAACTTATAAGAATAATCTCAGTTGAATGTCGTACTAGCCTCCACAAGGGAGAAAAGAAAAGAAAAAAAAATATAATAATGTCCTTCGCAAGGGAGGCATTCAGTTTAGTTATAATCACGATGCCGTGGGGGACCTTGCAAACCCTCACGTACCGATGATTTCACGTAAGTGGTATGAGCACTCAGGCCCATAAGAAAGAGAGAAAAGAAAGATAAGAAAGAAAGATATGATAAGATAAGATAATAAGACTATGATAAGACATCATAATTAGGCATAATCAGCTCATGCATATTTATTCATGTGTACTTATAGTTATTTTGTGGGAGATAGTTCCTAGTTGCTGAGCAAAAGCTCAATCAGATATGTTCATTTTGTAGGTAAGAAACCTATCAGCAATTCTTGAAGGGCAATAGCAAGCGGTGGACGAGTGGTGGAGATGGGAATGGATGCCACTAACACTTAAATCTTCCGCAGTAAGTTAAGTAAAATCATGTATAAGTCTATATGATTCAAAGGTTTCAAGCATGTATATTTAAAAAGTATATACATATGTATGTTAAGGAAGCTGAGGTTGTAGCTAACAACCCTTGTCTTGAGTATTTAAGTTTTAGAACGTTGCAACAGTGCATGTAACAAATAAATGAATTTTAAACATGACGATTTAAATGATTGATTTTAAAAGGACTTTAAGATGTACTTGAATTTAAGATTTCTCACGAAATTGTTTTAAAGTCAAATTAAATGGCCTGATTGAATTGCCTAGTTTTAGAAAGGCTTTTAAAGAGTATTTGAAACAAGAGGTCAAACGCTGCTCCATTTGAAAGATATTTCTAGAAGGTTTTATCTTAACTAAAATTAAGAAAAGCTTTAAGTAATTTAGTGATTCATTCTTTTGAAATCATTGTTACAAATAATGAAATTATTCCTTCTTGTATTTAAAAAAAAAAAAATTGTTCTGTAAATTTTTAGAAACCCCAGTAAGTACAAGTTAATTTTAGCTACAGTGGCGGCCTCCTAGGAGGGTTGCCACAGTTGGTATTAGAGCCGGTATCCTGCCATCCTACTCCACGTCATCCTACATTTGCTTTGCTATAGTCCAAGTAAGTTAAAGTATTTTAATGTTAATTAGATTATAGTAATTAATAGACGCGAACGCTTGTTAACGAGCAACCAAAGGTTAATATGTTCGCACGATTAAGATCGTCCTATCAAGGACCACCCAAGTCTAAATGCCCCAACAGTTACTGTGTTGTAATCCCTTGGGCTGACGAGACGACACCTAGAGAAGTTGATTGTTTGAGGTGACTCCTTAATGATTGTTGCTGGACTATGAAGCCAAGCAAAGTATTGGAGCCATGTACAACAGTTTAGAAAGAAACAACTATTGAGACTCCCTTTGAGGAAGCCCGTTAGAACTGTTAGCGTTTATGCCCTTAGGAATAAATGTAACAATTTTCTTCGAGACATTTTGACTATTAATAAAGATTTGTTTATTTCATATATCTATGTATTGTCCTCTTTATGTTCATAATAGTTGAATGTATGATAAGCAAACTGAAAGTCTGAGATTGTCATTCTAAATCTTTAGATCATGCATGTAATGTGTAGAACATGCGGAAGACAAGAATCTAAAGATGATAGTCTAAATCTTATGATCCACAATCGAGGGAATAAAGTTGGGCGCTTTATTCATGTTAAGATTGTTATGTTGTCTACTTCCTAACGGAGACGGCTTGTCTTGGTCGTCGGAGGTGGGACTCTATGGGTAGAGACATTGATATAGTTTCTAATGGTGAAATCTATATTGGATCGGACCAAAGATGAATTGTTTTAATTAATAATTCTGTTTGAATAAAACAATTCACTTTTGACGAATTATATGTTGTCATCTTAATCCTGAGATGGATGATGAACCCGTATACTTGACTTGTATCCTTTGATGTACTAAAGGGAGACATCCTGACATTATGTAAAGGTACGCTTGCCGGTACATTGGGGGTATGACTTGTGTATGCGTAGATTCATTATTCATAGATAGTGGAATCCATAGCTCCTATAAAGAGTCAATGATATCCTCTTATGCATTATCAGTGGATTGGAAAATACGAGCCCTCGGCCATTAGACTACTCTGTGTTATCTAATGGTTTACTGTTTGTAATAGTATGAATAGTGTTTTTCCAATGGTTTGATAATGGAACATAAGATAAATGTAATCGGGAAGGTAAAACAGAACTTGACCTCAAGTCGATTATGGATATCCTATGGGGATGATATACTAATATATGAGTCATGGACTAGTGCTAATCAGAGCTTTGTAAATATGCTATATTAATCGAGAGTGCAGCTCTAGGCTTTTAGTGGAATAGCGTTAGAGTTTTATAATCATGAGACGGACTTGCTGGTTTACAAGTAGCGTTGTGATTATAGGAGCTTGATTTATATATGTCCATCGGGTCCCTTTCCTAGCTCACATAATTTCCTGTAACGATACGGTGTATTTCCTACATATTGGTAACTTGTGTTATTTCCGTAAAAGAGGTTCAAAGTTAATTCATGAGTGATTTATCGGGTGAATTAATTGATAAATTGATTCTAGATAAATTGGTTGAATTATTGTTTTAAGAGTTGTTTAATATGGGAAGACTATTATATGACTGTTTTGATCAGGCAATTTCTCTATTGGGTTGCTTGAATCAAAACTGAGGCTCTATGCAAGTTTCCCATGTTGAAAAACTAGAAAAACAACTTTCGTCAGTGCAGACAGGTTGACCGGTGGGTAGACCGGTCACAGGTCGACCGGTCCGGTCGACCGGTGGGTAGACCGGTTTGTGAAGGACCGGTCGACCGGTGAGTTATAACGTCTCTGTCTCCGGTCGACCGGTTGTAACGCGTAACGCGTGCTGATGTGGCAAAATCGACTCTGAGTGCGATTAAATCTTTGGGAAACCTAATTATTACGGAAGTATGACTTCCAAAACAGTATAAATAGCCTATTAAGTCACTTTACTCATTAGATCACTAGAGAGACTTTTTGGAGGCTATTGATAAGAGATTCCAAGAGGAAAAATTGTTTAATTATCAAGAACAATTTTTCTTTGGCTCTCTTGTGATTGGAAGGAGATCAAGAATACCAAGAAGAGATTAAACGAAGTGTGCCCACCCGCACACCGATCGTGGAAACGAGATATGATTTAGATCTTTAGTATTTATGTTATATAGCATCATGAACATGTTCTTGTTTGGCTTTGACATTGATTAAAAAATTTTTAAATTCCGCTGCGCACTCGATGCCATTATTTTCCAACAAGAACTGCATCGCTAGTATCGGCTTTTCAGCATGCATCCATAAAGAGGATCTGAATATGTAGCATGACGCTAATAAGGGGATGAAAGATGTAACAGCGCCAAGTTAGATGTGGGCCACGTTCGACGACTATATATGTATATCAAGATACGATATAGGAAATAGAGCTTCAACATTAAGCAATACCATCTTATGGCAGATGTTAAGCAACCTACTTAAGATATAATACACAATGATTGCTAGCCTTAAAATGTTTAACAATCTCATGAAAAGTACCTATGTGTATGAATGTGTTGATAAGTAACTCACAAAGACTAAAAGTTAAGACAAATGCAAAAGAGTTTCAAGATGTTGAGAATCTCATTTGGATATAGGTATAAGAACTAATGCAATGAGTTTAGATGTAAGTAGCAGTTAAGTGATAAGAAAAGAATACCGAAGGTCATGGACAAGTTGAGGAAGGTTGTTCTAGGTTAGTTTCTGACCAAACCAATCCCTCTACAACAACCTAAAGAGGAGATATTCTCACCCTATTTATGATTGAAGAATATAGTTACAGATTTATTTAAAATCTCCTAAAAGAAGTAAGATTGCATTGGGTAAAGATGATAAAGGTAAAAGTTGCCTTTGCAATGAAAGAATCGATTGGACAAAAGTAAATGATGACATAAGATAGTAGGCAGTTAAGGTATGACAATACACTGTCATAACCGTATCCATTAGAAAATCATGGATTAGATGTGCTAAGTTGACACGATATTAGGGTGACCACGAATAGAGATAGGTGATCTAAATTAAGTGATTACAAGAAAAGTATATATAGTATGATTTCTGTGACAATCAAGATACGTTGTAAGAAGGAAATTACAATAAGAATGGAGCAAACCCATTAAGGATAGTGTTTATATATTAAGAGGAATTTGGTTGTGATGCCAATCTAAAGCAGATTTATTAGGACTTAATATTGCAACTTTGAGGACTGAAGTCACGAAATTATAAATCAAACTCTAAATAGAAGATATGAAATGTAATCCTTTTTTAAGGAGCCAAAAAGAAAATGGAAGAATTTTTTTTAGTGTAATCATTCTTATAATTGGAGGATGACCTTATTGAGTTTAGAGGTTGAGGATTAGGTTAAGAATAATGAGTGTATAATCATTAAGACTATGATATATGCTCTGAGAGGTACAAGGATCAAAAGATAAATGATCCTACCTAAGAATAAAGATATCAATAGAAAGTAATACTTCAAAATATACCTATTTCAAGGAAAAATTATTGGAATTTGTCCAGAATCATAAGTTTAAGATAATTGTTCTTTGAGGAAAGTAAACATGAGATGAAATGAGCTTAGGAGCTTGATTATATAAGGAGTAAATTAGAAGGAAGAATGCTAAAATACAAAGATGATATCTCATTGAATGAGTTCATACTTTCAAGAGTAGTTTGAACTCGACACCAGATAAGAATGAAAAGGGTAGACCCCATAGAAAGACTCATAAAACCTAAGATAGAACAATTGAGTGAGTGCCACATCGTTAATGGATACACTAGTAACCCCAAAGAAAAAGATGATGTAGCTAGTTGTGTAAGCAATAACTATCCTTCAAAGAATTGAAGGAGAGTTATGAATGTTTTGTGATAGAAACATAAACAGTTAGAACTTCAGAAAGAAGATAAGTTATGTCATATGAGGCCTTTTGGGATGAAGTCCAAAAGTAAAACCGTGCGGGCTCAAGCCCAAAGTAGACAATATCATACCAGGTGGGGGTGTTGGTTGTTACATATGATATCAGAGAGGACGTTGGGTCCCCATGAGGAGGGGTGATTACGATAACCATCAATCCCTTGAGGCGCAAAGCCAAGAAAGGGTAAGTTGTTCAGTCCCACCTCACTTGGGGATGAAGATGGAATCTTGATTTATAAGGAAGGACATCAACTCCCAATGGAATTAGGTCGATACATGTATCCCTTAAGGACTTAAGTATTTGAGGAAACTAGTTATTAAGTCTGATTTTTATAAGACAAATATAAGGTCGGCAAACCTTAAGTAGTCATTTACAGACTCAGGAAACAACACAACCTTATCTTGTAGAAGTATGTTTTACAATAATAGTATGAAATTTAGACTCATAAGGGTCTCGTTACTTTATGAAATAAGGTCTAGACAAGGAAGATGCTGAAACACTCACGATATGATACGATGTTCGGTCACGGATTCTACAATAAGTTAGAATAAGAAAGTTAGAATAAGAAAGTATTGCAATGCAATTGTTGCATGTGAGAAGGGATTCAAGGTACCTCAGAGTTAGTGCATCACGTGAACTATTTGTTCGAGGAAAGGTGAAGCTTCAACTTAAGTATAAATAAAGATATATATATGTGGAGAATAGTTAAATTAAGGCATCACAGTTTTGATAAGAAACTGCTTAATGATTATGACAAACAAAGTGAAGTGAGGATGGTCCAAAATAATTGGGGAAAACTATTACAAACAAGTAGAGAGCCTCTACAAGTATTGACAGTAAGCTTGCTCTTTCTCCACTCATACTCCAAGAGAAGAGCGGAGTAACTAGAAGAAAAATAGAATATGTTAAATTGAGAAAATATAGATTCCCCAAAGTATCAGAACAAGTATATAAATAAGCTATATTTACTACTATTGCTAATGATAATGATTTGGATAGTGGGAACCCATTAAGAAAATGTTAAGATGATAGATTCTTGAGCCATTCCATATAGCAAATCACGATCCAGGTAAAGAAATGTAGGAATTAAGAGTAGAAAGCAAGTTGAGATCATGGATTAGTGGGAAAGAGATGTCATAGAAAGTAAGGTCAATAATCTTAGTAATATCGTCGGGAAATAATGAAAAACATTACAAATCTCGACTTCATTCTAATTTTAAAAATAAAATTTTATAAGTTTAATGAATTGTAATGTCGAGGAGAATTAGTAGATAAATAAGTATACTTATTTATGGACTTTTTCATAAATAAGCCACGCATTCTACAAGTTTAGAATGACGTGTAAAATCTCAGTATGACAAGATATACTATGAAAAGCCTAATAAGTATATCTGAGTATGTTTAAGAGTACCGTGACATGAAAAAAATTACTTAATGGTACACTATCTCAGATAGTGACTGAGAATATTGGCTATGAGAATGTAAAGTTTCAAGTAAACTATTTGACTTCAGATAAGTCATCACATTCTTAACGGTTTGGACAAATTGACGAACCAATAAGTAAGCACTCGATTAGTAATAACCAAGAATATTTTAAGATCTAAGCAGTATTATGATTGTAGAATTGTAGAATTATGAAATAATTCTATGATTCAATATGTAGTATTACATTCTGTATTACATAGTACCCCCAAAAACAACAAGGATGAACATTATAATCCAAATTATATGAAAGTGATACATCACACTCAGAATTAGAGAGTTTTCACGATAGTTGTATCAAAAGGATATTATGATAACCCAGGACCAAGATCAGATAGATCAGATAATGGAGTCTCAGCCAAATCAAGGATAAATGTATAGTCTAAGTCTATGTTAAGTTTAAAAGTAGTTTCGACATCAATCATGACTCATACTAGGCAATTGATTGACTAATCCTAAAGATTAATTCGGCAGAAGATTGAACTAACAATCAAGACTAAGATGAGTGATTAGCCATTTTCGAGACAAACTATCTCATCCAAACCACTAGTTACCCTAACAGAAGAAGGATGTTGCTGAATTCACATCGATTGGCTAAATTGTTAGGAAGTTAAGGTAGAAGAACAACATCTAGCAAGAGAATTGTAGAAGATCCACATTCTAGAATAGAAGTGTGATCAAATAACGACGAATTTCATGGTAGGGATGCCTAGAATATATGATAGTAATGATACAATTTGGATAATCGTAGATCAATTAACTAGATCTGCATATTTTTTTTGTCGATTAAACTCAGTTATTCTATTGAGAGATAGCCATTTCACGAGTGCACATGACGCAATGGGGTCAAGTTAAAGTTTAGTACAGCTTCCTACCTTAGACAGATGGCCAATCTGAGAGCATGTGTCATGGATTTTAAGGGGAACTGGGATAGGAAGTTACCTTTGATAGAGTTTTCCTATAACAACTGTTATCACATGTCAATAGGAATGACACCTTTCGAAGCTCTATACGGAAGAAAATGCAAGTCCCCAATTCATTAGTATGAACCTGGGGAGAAGCATCTAAAAATAGTATACTTTATCAGGAGAACCACAGAGGATGTGAGACTTGTCACAAAGAGGTCTGATATAGCTCACAGTCGCCAAAAGAGCAATGTGGATAAACGTCGCAGACCTATAGAGTTTCAGGTAGGAGACTTAGTTTTCCTGAAGGTGGCACCGATGAAAGGAGTAATAAGATTTGGTAAGAGAAGGAAACTCAATCCAAGATACATCAGACCATTTGAGATACTCGAAAGGATTAGTAAAGTCGCGTATAGACTAGCATTGTCGCCAGACTTGGCTTCTGTACACAACGTCTTTCACGTATTGATGTTGAAGAAGTATGTGGCAGATCCATCATGTGTATTGCACCAGGAACCTATCAAAGTGCACGCACATCTCACTTACAAGGAGAAACCAAACCTTAAGCAATAAAGTAATTCCCCTGGTTAAAGTCCTGTAGTGAAATCATAATATTGAGGAAGCCACTTGGGAACGCAAAGAGGATATGAGGAAAAACTATCCCAAGTTGTTCTAATTTTCGGGACAAAAATTCTTAAGGGGGGCAGATTGTAATGAATGACAAAATCCCAGATTTTAAATAATACAATTTATTTATTTAAGCCAATGATTTTCCTAGAAAATATTATGTTATAATTGTGAATGATGGATTTATGGAATTAATATTTGTATTCTTAAATTCTGTAGCAGATTTCATGTTAAGTTCATGTTTATAATCAAGTAAATTCGATCGATAAATTCTCACCGTAATCTGAGGCAGAAGAATTTTCAATACAAATATAGTTTGAGAATCTTAATTTTAAGAATCTACAAGCACAACACGATGTTAGTAGCATATAAAAAAATGCACTGACATTTTAAAAGAAGAGAAAATCCTTAATGGCCAGACAACTAGGTTAAAGTTACAAGATAAATACCCATAGTAGAAGGGTACAATTTGAGCTCAGGAGTTGACATCGTCAGAAACAATGTCATTCCCGGGATATAATGCATAAAAGTTAAATTTAGAATTTGTTCAGTCTAGAATAAGTTTCAAGACTTGAAACAGTTCAAGATATTATGCGAGTAAGAATTTAATGTGATCTCAAAGTAGTCAACGATTTAATAGTGAACTGTAAATAACCAGTAGAAAATGAACCGTCAGAAACTAGAATTTCCTGTCGGTTAAGTACATCCATACAGTCAGTATGATTTTTATCTGATTCAAAGGAAACTTAAGTGAGTGGACAAAAGTACAAGGGGTAGGTAATATTTTTCTCTCTCTCTTTCTTCACTTGGCTGGCCATGCATAGTAAAAATATAGCCAAATTTTGGCTAGTTGAGTGTGCTCCTACTTTCCTTCACCTAGAACCGTCCATGACTTAGGGGTTTTAAGCCAAAAATTTTGGTTGGTGGAGTGTGCTAGAAGACTTCATAATGAGATGAATCAAATCAACTATTGACAAGAAAGCTTACGTCACTTCTCCCTTGAAGCATCCAAATCGGCCAAGCTTAGAGGATTTTAAGCAAAGTTTTGATTAATTAAGTTAGACACAAAGGCTTGATTAAAAGCTAAGAAGGGATTAAGTAAAGGGCTATAAATATTAGATCATTGGTGTAAGCAACCTTTTCCGCTCATTTGCTCATTCTTCTCTCATTCTCCTACAAACAAAAAACCGCCCTAACTCTCTCTCTTATGCTCTCTCTTTAATTTTTCTTCCACTTCTTTAAATACAAATACTAGCTTAAGATCAAGAAGGAGAAGGAGGATCAAAGTGTTCTAGGAGGAGCTTAACTAAGGATTTTCTTTCCTTAAGGGTATGAACTGTAAAACGTTTCTCTCTATTTTCCTTTGTAGCAAATTTTAACTTTGAGAATCCATTGATGTAATTTGTGATTCTGAAGGAAATAAGTTGTAATAAGGGTGTGTGAGTTTTAAGTTGATTTTGTGAGTTTTGAGGTTTGTTTGATTAAGTATTATGTGCAATGCTTATGTTTGATTTAAGTTGCTTATTTTGGGTTGAAGGAAAAAATTTCCGGTTACTTTGAACACAAAAATGAGGACTCTAGAGCGAGATTTTTCAGTATTTCTAAGCTTAAACTATAGATCTCGATGTTTTGAACTTTTTCTATGAGTGACAAAACCCAACTTTAATTCTGAAAGCAAGTTTCAAGCCATTTTCCAACAAAAAAAAAAAAGAAAGACAGGCTGTCCAAGCACAGCTTTGGAAAAAAAAAGAGACTGCTGTAACAATCCTATGGCATTTTAAAAAGATTTTTACAGCAATCCTAAAGCATTTTTAAAAGATTGTTATAGCATTATTAAAAGATTGCTACAGCTATCCTAAAGCATTTTTAAAAGATTGCTACAGTAATACAACAACATTTTTAAAAGATTCTATAGCATTCCTACAACATTTCAAAAATATTGCTACAGCATTTCCTATAGCATATTTAAAAGATTGCTATAGCATTCCTACAGCAAAAGAAAAAAAAAAAGAGCAGCAACTGTTTTCAGCCAAACGAGGCCTTTAGAGGCTGAATTTCATCTTTCTCTGAAAATGAAAATTTTAGATCTCGACGAGATGAAGAATTGTTGTGAGAACAAATTTTTGAAATCCGACCCTAAGATGCAGTAAAATGTAGATTTCAGAAACTACATAGTCTTAATGAAACAAAACTAACACGGAGTTGGTTTAACAAAAAGTTATCAAAGAAGCCGAGATGTGATTTCAGTAAAATACAATGGTGTTAAACCTTATTTTAATGGAAGTATTCGTAAAGAAAGTTTTCAAGAAAAAAAATGCTTTCTTTTAAAGAACTTAGTAGTTCATCGAGCAAATCATCCCAATGGGCACCTACGAGACAATATGATAGGTCATTAGAATTTTGAAGGTTTGATGTGGGTCCAATGCCCGTATTGATTTACGAGACTCTGTCTGACTTTAAATTTCAACGGCCTAAGAGTTAGAATGTCGTGAATAAGTTTCTAGGCCGAATTGGGCCTTAATATCATAATAAGTTCAATGAGGAAAATTATGGAGAATAAGTTACTAGATTGTGTAAATGATTTTCAATTTAGACATAAGTATCTTAAGGGCAATTAAGGAAAATAAGATTTTGAGGATTTAATAAATTGATCATTATAGTAAATTATCCTTCAGTAAAGGAAAGGAATACATGCCTTAAGTAAAGGGCTAGAATTCCTTCATATGCTGCAAAAATAAAATAGCAAATAACAGATAAGCTCACACTCTCAATGGGTGTTCATTTTCTGAAGTAAGCAAGTAAGAGAATAGGCTATTTGGCGAAAAGTGGATTCCAGCTCTGCAAATCTGGTAAGTAGGAATCTCGCCTACATCATGAATAGATTTTAAAGAAAAAGTTACACATGTTATGTATCCATGTTTATGCTTTAAGTATTGTATGTGATGCCATGTCATACTACATACACCATAATAAGTCAAGAGGATCTTAGAAGAATAATGTCAGTTGAGTGCCTACCAGCCTCCGCAAGGTAGGTAACTCAAGCTCCACAAGGGAGAAAAGAAAGAAAAAAAAATAATAATGTCCTTCGCAAGGGAGGCATTCAGTTCAGTTATAATCACGGTGCCGTGGGGAACCTTGCAAACCCTCACGTCCCGATGATTGTGCACAAGTGGTACGAGCACTCAGGCCCATAAGAAAGAACGAAAAGAAAGATAAGAGAGAAAGATAAGATAAGATAAGATAATAAGACTATGATAAGACGTCATAATTAAACATAATCAGCTCATGCATATTTATTCATTTGTACTTACAGTTATTTTGCGAAAGATAGTTCCTACTTGTTGAGCGAAAGCTCAATCAAATATGTTGATGCTATAGGTAAGAAACCTATCAGCAATTCTTGAACGGTAATGGCGAGCGGCGGATGGATGGTGGAGATGGGAATGGATACCGCTAACACTTAAATCTTTAGTAGTAAGTTAAGTAAAATCATGTATAGGTCTATATGATTCAAAGGTTTTAAGCATCTATGTTTAAAAAGTATATATACATATGTATGTTAAGGAAAGTGAGGTTGTAGCTAACAACCCTAGTCTTGAGTATTTAACAACAGTGCATGCAACAAATAAACGAATTTTAAACATGACGATTTAAATGATTGATTTTAAAAGGACTTTAAGATGTACTTGAATTTAAGATTTCTCATGAAATCCGTTTTAAAGTCAAATTAAATAGCCCGATTGGATTGGCTAGTTTTAGAAAGGTTTTTAAAGAGTATTTGAAATAAGAGTTCAAACGCTCCTCCGTTTGAAAGATATTTCTAGAAGGTTTTATCTTAACTAAAATTAAGAAAAGCTTTAAGAAATTTAGTGATTTATTCTTTTGAAATTATTGTTATGAATTATGAAATTATTCCTTCTTATATTTTAAAAAAAAATGTTCCACAAATTTTAAGAAACCCTAGTAAGTACAAGTTAATTTCAGCTACAGTGGCGGCCTCGTAGGAGGGTCACCACTGTAAATATTACAAACATGTATATTCCTTGAAAGTATTTAAAATTTCACATCAGAAACATTTAATAAACAGTAATTAATTAACTAAACCAGATTAGGCACACTAATAAATTTTAATTATCTTATTTAATTTCGTTTAATTTCTTGAAGTGTTACATTTTTCCTCCAAACTTTTTTGATATTATGGTTTATTTAGTAATGCACTTATCAGAAGAAGCCATTCGAGAATGACTTGTTCATTTAAGATGGATGTATCCTTACGAACAATTTCTTGGTTAATTAAAAAAATATGTTAGGAATCGTGCAACACCAGAGGGATCGTGTCAATGAAGCATTGAATTTTTGTTCGATGTATCAAAGAGGCATTGAGACAATTAGACTTGAGAGAAATTGGGTAGATGGTGAAGATGTTAATGTCAAGAAAATTTGTCTTTTTAGTAAATATTGCAACGGTCCACCGCGTGCCATGATTCCGCATAATTTCCAACAATAACTTGCACAATAGTAGCTATATAACACGGCCATAACATGGTCTGAAAATGTATAAGCTAATTTGATGCTTGCTTGAATTGCTCGAAGTACATTTGTTATGATGTAATTAAGCCTTATCGAGGCTCGAGCAGTGATGTGGTTATCTCGTTTGTGGAAGATGATTCAGGCATCGAAGGTAAGTGATCATATCTGCTCGGTGAATCCATCTTCATGAAATATCCAGGTTGTTCAGGCTGAGGCATTTCAGCCTCACTACCCAAAATCAGAATGACAGATGACATATCGGGTCTATCCACAGGACTTTGTTGGACGCATAAGAGACCGACATGAATGCAACGCAAAACTTCCTTTCGATTGAGGTGTGGAGTACCCCTTAGGTACTCATCAACCAATTCAAATGAACTGCCTTCTTTCAGCAAATTCCATGCCTATGAATTAAGTGTCACAATCCAAAGTGTCAGCAGTCATTAGATTGGAAGTACATAGAGATATCAGTTCGAATGGCCAATACCGTATCTTTTCAATACTTACATATCCAACGAGGGTACCACCATGGTTTTTGAGATGAAAGCTGCTACTTTTTCTCCCACTTACAATCTCCAACACCAGGACACCAAAACTGAATACATCTGACTTTGTTGAGAATAGGCCGCCGACAGCGTATTCTGGTGCTATATAGCCACTACACAACATCCTTAGTTACTCTCAAGTGCAATATATATTATATATATATATATATTATATATATATTTTCCTTCTTTTGTATAGAAGAAGAATCATATAAATTAGGTGCATGCAAGAATAATAGTACTCACTATGTTCCTATCACTCTTTTTGTCTGATCTTCCATCTGATCTCCGCCAAATATTCTGGCCAAGCCAAAGTCGGAAATTTTCGGATTCATCTCACCGTCAAGTAAAATATTACTCGCTTTAAGATCTCTGTGTATTATTCTGAGCCTTGAATCCTGGTGAAGATAGAGAAGGCCCCGAGCGATACCAACTATAATGTTGAAACGTTTCCTCCATTCTAACAATTTTCCATGCTTTTGATCTGTCAATTTGTTTCTGAAGTTAAGCACGCAAAGCAGATAAAAAAAATAACAATATATATATATATATATACATATATATATATATATGTATATATATATATAAGAACGCCAAAATCAAATCCGTCTAGTTGATTCTTGCACTAACCAAAAATGAAATAGTCTAGAGATCGGTTCGGCAAATATTCATAAACCAGCATTTTCTCTTTTCCTTCAATGCAGCAACCGAGAAGCCTTACTAAATTTCGATGCTGAAGCTTGGAAATTAGCTTCACTTCAGTTTTGAACTCATTTGCTCCTTGGTCAGATTTGAATGAAAGCCTCTTCACAGCGATTTCTTGTCCATCTTTTAACGTACCCTGAAATTATTTCTCACACATTAACAGCAGGATTGCAATTGGTCTTCTCTTAATAAATTTAGATAATTTCATATTTCCCATGTTGTTCGTAGACTTGAATGTCAGAAGCTTACTCTGTATACGGGTCCAAAACCACCTTCTCCAATCTTATTGTCATCTGAAAAACTTTTAGTCGCAGCCGCCATATCAGACAGGTTATATAAAGGAAGCTCCAAGTCTTTATCTTCAACTTCATCTTCATCTGAATTCTGACTTACTGTTTCTGTTTGACCTGCATTTTCCTCATCTTGATCTGCATGGAAAGATGAGACTCATTACATATAGGAAAGGAGACGAGGAAAATACAGAACCACTTGCTTTGATACCATGTTAATTTGCCAATTCATCTCAAAATTTTAAGATTTTAAGAGGCGGGTTAAAAATTGTCTTATATTCATACAAGTACTATAATCTTGAAGAATTCAAAAGTAGTTTAAGACTAGGTCATAGGTTCCCTCTAGAACTAAGTAGTTTAAGACTATGTCATAGGTTCCCTCTAGAACTGTTTTTTAAGCTTCATGACAGTAGAAAAACAGAATTCGTCTAGATTAAATTATAGAACCTTTGTTTAGGGTCCTCAAAATTTGCACATAAATTTGTAATCAATTAAAAAATAATAATTTTACTATATATCAACACTACAAACATGACAATAAAGAATGCTATTGTGATGTAGTACAGCAATCATGTTATATCTAGTCTAGTTAATAATACATTATTACCTTCCAAAAGTCTCCTCCTTCGGAAAATGACATAACCCAATAAGAGCATGCCAGAAACACCTCCAAGGACAGCTACGACTGTAACTATTACCACTCTTGCCTTATCAGCTCTCCCTTTCCATTAGTAATTATTTAATTTTGAACACAGAAAAACAAAATTAAAATCAAATTGTAACCAGAAGATATGAAAAGAATATGCAAGACGTCGAACTGTAGCATATATAAATTACAGAATACTATGTCCAGAATCAAAATATGATCACAATGATGATAATTAATTAAAAAAAAGTAGTATTAATAACGATATTAACGACAATAATATAGTATTTAATAGATGTAAGTAACCATTTGTGTAAAAATTAAGCCCTTACCTAACTCTGAACGTGACACGCGAACAAATAACTCTTGCCCATCAGATTGAAAATACTTAATATCTTTCAGATCACCAAACCACATGGCACAACCACTGCCTTGTCCTCTCACATCGGAGTTTGTATAAGCGGTACAAGAACAGTTGCTTAAACATTTGGCCTTGCATTCCTTTAGATTCATACTTTTGTTCACCCAAGAATATGTTGTATCTGGCAGTTTCAATCCAGTAAATTTAACAAACTCATCTTTATCTTTCTCCAAGCAGCTTAGTGGCTTAATCCGTTCACATCCGTCAGACCAGTCTGTTAAATTCCATTTCTCTTGAGACTTGGGCCTGAATCCATCAAGACATTGGCAGATTGGATTACCGGATATGACACAATTTCCATTAGCTCCACATTTGCCGTAGATATCACAATTATCTCTAGGCGCAGAAGAGTAAGTATTCCATATTTGCTCACTATCCACCCATGTAAGGCGGTAACGCAGGCGAGACGTTTGGTTCAGAACTAAGATTGATATAACCGAATTATCCTTAAGCGTGTACGTATAATATACTTCATCATCATTGAAAATAAAACCATAATCGAAGACTTGATTAGGTTTTAATTCTGGCGCGCCACTGAAAGTAAGACCGTTCCATGGACCAGTTCGATAAAACTTGGCATTCGCCTCCCTTATTACTATTTGAGGGTATGTATGAAGTTTTGCTTCAAGTTCAACCCCATAAGTGAAATTTGCAGGACAGGGATCATCCCAATTCCTCCATGCTGATAACTGCCGATTAAGACCCTTCTTTAAGTCCCATCCCAGCTTCATCCCCGATAACAACGTATCACAAGGATAATCAAAGCTCTGCCACAAATAGGTCTCAGAGATTTTATCTTCCTCATCTCTCACTACAAGATTTCCGGAATCTAGAAGCTGTAATATTGGTTTCTGGGGTTGTGTCGATAAACTCGTAGACAAAACCACAGTACTCGTATTCCGATTTGAGAACACAAGATTGCCTGCGCTGTTTATGGTCAACATGCCAGAAGAATCATTGATCGGGTTGCATCTGTTTGCAACCCAAGCAACTGTTTGAACTGGGATTTTCTTGTACCAAATTCCCAAGTAATGATTGGTGGAATTGCCTGGAGTGAAGAAACCGAACTCAAAAATTCCTTCTTTAGAAACCAAGGTTGTTCCATCACTGATGGATTGGGATGGATTTATGCTGTCCAATGCGAAAGATACTCCGCAGAGGAGAAATAAGAAAAGAGCAAAATGAAACAAAAAACAAAACTTTCCCATTGATCTCTTGTTCTTGATAATTCCTTAGCTGCTTGTCGAGCATAATTTGGCAAGATTTTATGTAGACTTTAGAAGGAAATTATCACGAAGTTTCGCTTAAGCTTACTTAAATGCCAGGTCAACTTAATCAAGAATCGGTATGCCATAAACTATTCAAGCATTATTCCATTAGAAAAAAGTATTAATTATCAGCTCAACCTACTTCAAATAGTTCAAACTTAGAATTTTATTCTTGATTGGTGCTTTGTGAGATACAAATTTATTAGTTGTTTTTATAATGTGATTACATCTACTATTATTATATGACTTCTGACTTTTCTAACTGACGTTCTAGTATTGTGTGTTAAATTATAAAATTCTACCTTTGAACTTTGACTTCTTAAAATATTAGCTGATTAGCTGATTGCTGATGAAGAGTGAGTGCTGGAAAGCTGACATTTTCTAACTAGTTCCATCATAGTCTCAATTAGAAGTGAAAAATGGGAAGAGATATATTGCATAAAATCTACATGAATAAATTTTGAATTATCTTTGGTTGGAGAAACCTTTGGCGACCAAATTTAATATATCGGGAGACAGATTTTTTGGTCACAAAAAAGCTATTTTCTTTTAGTGAGCTGTGGTCAATGTATACATTTAGATATGTTTCAGGTAATTGCGTTTAGATATATATGATGATGATATGATAGTTTTTTAACCAACCGCTTGCAAGTTGCAACTTTCTCACTCTGACTCTTTCCTTCGAAAGATATGTAACAAGAATAATGCAGTTCCAACCGGGAAGAAATATATTATTCTTTTTCTTGAATGTAAGAAATGTATTATTCAAAATCTTGTGTTACATCATTTGGTGTTAATAAAATGATAAATTGGTTTACTGGCATATTTTGCTCCTATTATTTTAATTAGTTGGCCATTCTTGCAAAATAGTAACAATCAGGACAACATTGATGCTGTCGATTAGAGTAATAATATTGTAATACTCCCATCCTCCTTGAAAAATATATATAAGATACACACACACACACACACACACACATATACATATATGATTGTTATACTTGTGGTATTTACTTATAAGGCTCCGTCGTGCACACAACATTGGATAGGATAGTTTTAGGGCAATGGATTGAAATGTATAGAAAAAGATACGATTAAACTGTAGCTTAATCAAATCCCATGTTTGGTGCTGTGTTATTAAGATAAGGGAGTCTTTATAAAAAAAATTTAAAATTTAGTATCAAATTGTAATTTTTTACAACTTGAGGGGCAAAAGTAAACTTTTAAAAAAATATTTTATTCAAACAAAAATTACATTTTGACCCCAAAATTTTTTAAAAATTAGAATGAGGTCCTAAATTTTATAAAAAAAATTACAAACAGGTTCCTAATTTTTTTAAAATGTGATCTAGTTAAAAGTTATCCCATGCCCCAGAAGGGCAGAGCAACATCCTCTCCTGAAGGGATTTGAGAATGAATTGGACAAAAGTTTATCCAATCATTCCTTTATAATTATTCACCAAACATAGTATTTAAATTTAATCTTAACCAGTCCTTTCTAATTCTGCACACCAAACATATTTACTTGAAGCACTGGAAAAGTAATGGACAAAGAAGGTGGTTCCATTTCACTCCTATTCATATGTTTACTTAAAAGAATTCGTCTTAGAAGAGTTTAGTGAGCGTGACATAATACAGGCAATAAGGAAACAAAAATATCAATCCTTGCATGGCCTCCCTATAAATGTGTCAATTTCATAAGAGACTAAATATCAGTGCTCATCCTAAAAGATCAGTGTGATTTCATTTTATCGTCAAACTATATATTGTAATGTACTAGAAACATTCATAAATTAATAAATATAATTAAATAAGGATTTTTCATCATTTACGTCACTTAAACTAATTACCTCTAATCAGTCCAAAGTTTACATGTTCAGAGGGAATCTTTGAAGATAAGATCAAGAGACGAGATATCTATTAAAATTATTAGGATGCTTCACTTTCTCTCTCCTCTCACTTTCTGTCTGATTCCCCATGTATCTCTCTCTCTTTCCCTCTCTTGCAAAAATATCAACAAATATCTATGGCTTCATCATCAAGTTGGCCGGCTGCCCTTCACTCCTCAACCATTGATTATTTAATAATTATCCTATTTTGGTTCAGCTTAATTTCCTATCCAGTGCGCCTTTTATCCGCGTTTTTTGGACAGTTGGTCAGTTTAGTCAACTTTGACCATTCTTGACTAACTTTTTGAGGGCAACTTTTTGGCCAACTCTTGGTGAACAAACTTTGACTCGGTCTACTTATAACAGTCGGAACCCTAATTTACGCGATTTGGCCTTCCGGACCCCTTTCTCATCTGTTTTTCATTCCGATTGCTTCTAAAACCCTAGAATTGATGTTTTTCAATTCTTTTTCACTTCTTAACCTTACAATACATGTGTTGGCCCACTTGTGAATTTAACACAATGTTCTGCACATCTTTCCTTATTGTCGACTGAAAGTCGGTAACGGTATCTTACCCAACTTAAATTTCTAATTGCTTACTTGATGTCATCTTGCTTACATAAGCAAGGTTTAGTGAATACTTAGTAATCACCCTTTAATGTTCCATTCTTATCGCTATTCCTATTACTTCATACTGACTTTTGGAAATTTACCTAGTTTACAGGAAATTTCAATTCCCGACTTTATCGACTTCTGAACTTATATTGCATCTGAATTTCTTTACTAACACTGCCCCTTTAATTCCCTCTTATCTATTTGAGAATTTAAGGATTTTCTCTTTAAATGTCAGTGCATTTCTCTATATGTTGCTAACATTATACTGCACTGAGAGATTCCTAAGATTAGGATTCTCCAACTGTATATGCACTGAGAATTATTCTGCCTTAATTGCGGTAAGAATTTATGAACTAATCATAAAACTTACTACAAAATTTAAGAATATTGGTATTAATTCCATAAATCCTTCAGTCACAAAATATAACAGTATTTTACTGAGAAAGTCCTTGACTTAAATAAATAAATTTACATTATTTAGTTATAGGATTTTCTCGGTCATTACAATCTACCCCCTTAAAAATTTTTGTCCTGAAAATTAGAATTACTCGGGGTAGCTTTTCTTCATATCTTCCTCTCATTCCCATGTGGCTTCCTCAATGTTATGATTTTGCCACAAGACTTTAACTAAACAATCACCTTATTCCTTAGAGTTTTATCCTTGTCAGTTAGGTCTACGTGCACCTCGACTAGCTCCTGGTGCAACACATGTGATGGGTCTGGTACATATTTCTTTAATATCGATACATGGAAAACATTGTGTACCAAAGCTAGTTATGACGGCAAAGCGTGTCTATAAGCAACTTTACCGATTCTTTCTACGATCTCAAAAGGTCCTATGTACCTTGGACTAAGTTTTTCTTTCTTACCGAATCTCATTACTCATTTCATCGGTGCAATTTTTAGGAAAACTAGGTCTCCTACTTGAAGTATATGAGCCTGTCGTGCCAACTATTCATGCATAGCATTCATCTCTTGTTGCTGCGCTTGTAATAGTTCCCTCATTTCGGCTATTTGAGTGGTCAAATTGACCTCTAGCTATTCTCTAGCCGCATGATCTAATGGTTGATCCATGATCCTAATGTTAAGGAAAAGGTTATATAAGTTTCCTATCTTGCCCTTTATGAAATATCTTATTTGATATTTATTGTACGAAGTCTTATCGTAATTAAGATACTTGAAATCTTGCTAACTACTTTGATAATTTCACTCTTATAGGCTTCTAATTCTCATATAAGTTTTTAACAAATATACTGTTAATTTCCAAACAAGCTTGATTTCTTATATAACTTAACTTTGATACAAAACTGTTGGAAGCGTACTTTGTATATCACTTCCCCTTTCCTATACATGTATCATATTCTGTATAAAACTACTGCACAAAACTTCCATTAGGAGTGCCTACCACTTCTCACTATACATCAAAAGTGAGTCCTACAAAAAGGTACAATTGAATGCCCAAGGTGAGGAATACTCCGGGTTCTCGCCTTCATCCCCGGCAAAGTCCTTACCTGAAGGAGGTGTAGCTGGTGAGGGAACTGGTATATCTAGTATCCCCTCCTAAGGTTGCTAAACCATATTGATAGGGTCCATGGGTTGAACAAACATATCCCCCATCTCAAGCACTAGCTATACTATCTGATAATAATCTAGGATTTACTAGTAGAGATCTGCTGCATCTCTGACCCATCAATCCTAAATATATGTGACTCAACAATTTAATTCCATCATGAAAAAAAAGAGCTAATTTACTCTTTTAAATTCTACTTACTTAGGCTGTGGCGGATAGGCACGAAACGGTGTGGAGTAGGACGGCCGGATACCAGCTCTGATACCAACTGTGACAACCCTGCTGAGTTGACCGTCACCATAACTAACTTTAACATGTACTTTCTGAAACTCCCTAAAATTTGAGGGATAATTTTTGGTTCAGCTTAATTTCCTGTCCAGTGCGCATTTTATCCACGTTTTTTGGACAATTGGTCAACTTAATCAACTTTGACCATTCTTGACTAACTTTTCGATGGCAACTTTTTGGTCGACTCTTAGTCAACAAACTTTGACTCGGTCTACTTATAACAGTCGAAACCCTAATTTATGCAATTTGGCCTTCCGGACCCCTTTGTCGTCTGTTTTTCATTCTGATTGCTTCTAAAACCCTAGAATTGATGCTTTTCAATTCTTGTTCACTTCTTAACGTTATGATTCATGTGTTGGCCTACTTGTGGATTTAACACAGTGTTCTGCACCTCTTTCCTTATTGTCGACTGAAAGTCGGTAACAATATCTTACCCAACTTAAATTTCTAACTGCTTACTTGATGTCATCTTGCTTACATAAGCAAGGTTTAGTGAACACTTAGTAATCACCCCTTAATGTTCTATTCTTATCGCTATTCCTATTACTTCATACTGCCTTTTGGGAATTTACCTAGTTGACAGGAAATTTCAATTCCTGACTTTCTCAACTTCTGAACTCATATTGCATCTAAATTTCTTTACTGAAACACTACACCTTTAATTCCCTCTTATTTTAAAAAGAATGCTATAACATTTTATAAAGAAAATGCTACAGCATTCGTAAAGCATTATAATTAAGTTATAAAGAAAATGCTACAGCAATCGTACATCATTTTATTTAAGTTATAAAGAAAATGTTATAGCATTCATATAGCATTTTATTTAAACTATAAAACAAAATGCTACAGCATTCATACAACATTTTACAATAACTAAAAAGAATTATCCCTCAAATTTTAGGGAGTTTCAGAAAGTACATATTAAAGTTAGTTACGATGATAACCAACTTAGCAGGGTCATCACAATCCTGACTCGTTTCGACATACTTAATGTAATAATGACTTCCGTTTGACCAATTTCAATTCCGCTAAAAATAGTCTGGCACCGATTGCAAACGGATCTAGGTGAATTGAACAGATTCGGTGAAGTTCATAATTGAATGTCTAACGCTTAGTGGATCATTCATAGCATTTTATGGCTTCTCCTAGAATTGGTTTAAGCAAATACGAAGTGGGATAGGACAAGCAGGTATTGTTGGGAATAGTGTCCTGAAAGCATGAGATGTAAAAGGATATTTATTATTTATTTAATAAAATAGTTTATTCATCATTTTATGTGCATATATTTATGAATATTTTATGAATATCAAATAAAATTCCTTCATTATTTATGTAACCTTAAACATGGTATATAAGTGTTATATGCAAGAGGATAATGTTTAAGGAAAATAATCAAAAGTAATTGTTCATAATGAATTTAATTAAAGTTCGGAATCTTTAATTAAAACATTATAAATACATGTCATTCCCATTTAGAATGGAACGGTGTTATCCGCACTGTTCATATGGCGAGATATTGAATGAGTGTATTTCGCATAATGAGATTATGTGGAACATGGACGCAGACACAATATGAATTTCTAATAATTTCCGTTAAGCATAGAAATTCTAATTGAGTCTACCGATGGTCATATATAGAATGATCTTAATCTTGAGTTCTTAACGAACTCCTATTTATGGATTTATGTCTTTTGATTTACTCGGTAATTCTACCAGACACAAAGGGCAAAATGAGAATTTTAGAATTACAGAATTCTAAAATTAAATACTCGAAGAATAATTAATTGAGAATTAATTATTATTTAAATTGAAAATTAAATAATGAATTAATTATTATCCATTTAAACTTATTTGATAAGTTGTTTAATTTAGAATTCAAATTAATTTAAGTTTGACTTAAATTTGAATTTGAATCTGAATTAAAATTGGACTACTAGATAAAGGATAAAATCTCTTCCTTCCCTATCTGATATAGGCGCCACACACAGGGATAAAACCCTAGAGTGTGGCCGGCCACCTTGTGGATAAGGGGAAGGGATTTTTTGTTCCAAATTCAAAATTGGAGATAAGGATTTGATTCTATTTTGAAGTTTGACTTCTACTCTTTAAATATGAGAAAGATAGAAAATTGTGATAACAATTTTTGACACCGATTTTCAGCCCTAGTTTTGTAAAACCCAAAATTTGAAATGGGGTTAATTTGTAATTTTTAAAGACTTAAGTGTGAAAATTTTAAAAATCTGGGCCAGAATTTGAATTTAAAAGAAATGTGGGGGTCAAAAATAAAGATTTTGACAGTCAGCATGCCCAACATGTTATTTTGTGCCACTTGGGCGTATCCCTCAACCTCACAACTCAGAGCCCTCATTTTCTCTCTCTCTCCCTTCATTTTCTCTCTCTTTCTCCACGCACGGCCGACCCACCTCCGGTGAGATTTTGGCGTCCGTTTTTGACACGTCCCAGCTTGTTGGAAAGATCTCATTGAGCCGAGTCCGGATTGGTGTCTTCCAACCGCCAACTCCGCCGGACGACGCCACACTCGCCGACCAAAGTTCTGAAAAACACCCAAACTTCTGATCGTGATATCTCCGCCGTCCGGTGTCCGTTCGAGGTGATTTCGATCCCAATAGACTCAGAGCGAAGAGAAGGAGAAAACAGTACTAGCAGCATGGCTTGATTCTGACCGGAGCACTGCCGCCCGTGGTGGCCGGATTCCTCGCCGCTGCCACCCTCGGATCTCCCTCCTTCGGCCACCGTGAACGACACCGCCTAGCCCATTAGCTTCAGAGGGAGTTGGTGAGTCGTTTTGGGCCACTAGCCGTGGTCACCGCCACAGCCTTGCTAAAAAATGAGCCGCCGCCGCCGTGAGAAAAGTGGGAGGATGGTTCCGGCGATCTAGCCGTTGGATCCTCGTGATCTTGGTGTCAAAATGCTCAAAATCTCACGGGTGATGAAAGCCCCCAATCAATTTTGAAGATCCATGGCTGAAAAACAAAGATTCAAGGTTTGAAATTCGGCCAGAATTGAGGATCTCAATCCAAGTCGTTAGAGGCCGAATTTGGTAAAATTGACATCGCCATTGGATTCAGAACCATCGATTTAGGGCAGGTAAGACTTAAGTCCGCCGCGAGATTCTTCTCCGGGAAGCTTTGCCGCCGTACCTCGGCCACCGTCGCCACCGCCGGTGGCCGGATTCCGGCGATCCTTCGTTTCCCAGCTTATTAACTTTCGATTGACGATCTGTTTTGAGGTAGGGGTCCTATTACTTAACTTTGGTGGAATTTTATTTAATTTAATTAATTTTGTCAAAATTGAAAAGATTGGAATTGTATATCAAACTTACTTATTACTGTTACACGATATGACTTGAACAAAACCATTAGGGGGCCCGTCCTGTAATGTACAGCGTGGCCAAGAGATTTGACATAATTTTTGAATGTGACACAAAAGCATGGTTAGGAAAATGTGAACCGGACACGATAGTGAGATAGTGTGCTAACAGTAGGTGTGGCCGTTTACCATCCCTAGGTGTGAACCCAAAAACGTAAAAGAGGGAGAGGTGATGACGCTCTCCGGGGTTGAGAATCCCCAAGGTTACTGTACAGTGGTTACGTCCTGGTGAGGGCCCGGAACGACAGTTCACCCTTACCCGTGGTTCGAGGACTGATCTGGTAGGGACATCGAGATAGAGCTCCTTGTTATCAGTGCCTCTGAATCACAGCGCCCTTCGGGGGTTTTTCGTCATGAGTGTACGGATTAGATTATCTCACTGACACTGATCATATGACTTATTGTACATAAAACTTAAAAACTACTAACCATGCAGGTTTAATCGGAAAAATAAATAAAACTAAACGTAAGTAATAGTTCTCCTACTGAGCATTCCGTGCTCACCCCCTTTGCCTCTTTCATTCCCAGGGGGCGTACAGTGCAACCTTTCGGACGAGGAGTAGTCACCGATCAGCGTGCCCCTCGTAGAGGATCTACCATTTTCAGTTTCCTTCTTTCAATTTGTGTAAGACCTTGGTTGGATTACTTTTGACAGAATTGTAACTGATGATGATGATTGTACTATTAAATATTTTATTGGTGCAACATTATACTGTGGATCTAAGTTTTAACGGAGAGTTTGTTTTAAAGGCCCATGGGCAGGCATTGTTTTTACTTCAGGAGTTTTATTTTATTTTATTTCTATTTGTGCACCGTTACCGCACTTTTATTACATAACCCCCACTTAGGGGCGTCACAAGTTTTCTGTGGTGGCTGAATTTTCTCATAGGGAAAAGAGTGAAAAATATTTTTCTCCAAAAATTCCACATCGTGGATGCGTTGGTGTTTGTGGAAATTCGAGTGTTTCAGAAACCTGTTTTGTCTCGCATGTGCCCACACACACATCTACGTAGAATCAAGGAATTGACGTGGAAGACTTTGGTGTTCTAAACACAAAGCTTGGAGCAAGGACTGTATGTGGTCAAAGAAATTCAAGTTATAATCCGAGTCGGCTACCAGGTATTTTTCGGTTGAACCTTGAATGATATAAATTAATGAGATTAATTTATTCGTGCATAAATTAATATAATCTATAGAGTATCTCAAAACCTTTATGAAAATTTTTGTTATACACGATCCGCCTTTCCGCTGTGTTTCCGCCGCTGAATTCGATTCGGCAACCAACAATTGGTATCATGGAGGTTTCTTTTATAGTCCTAAAGATCAAAAGGTGTTTGTATCGACAAATGTCACTTTTCTGGAGCCTGACTATATGATAGATTTCAAGCCCAGAAGTAAGATAGTATTAGAAGAGTTACTTTCCGATGAGATTGGACCACATCCGACCAGATTGTCAGACCACTTAGAGAAAAGACCACAGTTCCTCATCAGACTCCTACGGCACCTCGTCGTGGTGGGAGGGTAAGCAGGTTACCCGATCGTTATACCTGGGAAGCCCAAATCGTCACTACTGATGACGGTAAGGAGGATCCATCGACCTATAGGGATGCGATGGATGATTCTGATAAGGAAGAATGGCAAGCAGCTATGAAACTCGAGATGGAGTCTATGCACTCTAACTCAGTCTGGCAACTTGTAGATCCACCCGAAGGGGTAAAACCCATTGGATGCAAGTGGATCTTCAAGAGAAAGAGAGGAGCAGATGGAAAAGTAGAGACTTATAAAGCAAGGCTAGTGGCTAAGGGTTATACCCAAAAGGAGGGAGTTGACTATGAGGAAACTTTCTCACCGGTAGCCATGCTTAAGTCCATCCGGATACTCCTGGCCATTGTAGCATATTTTGACTATGAGATATGGCAGATGGACATCAAGACAGCTTTTCTGAATGGCTATCTTGATGAAACCTTCTATATGGATCAGCCAGAGGGTTACATAGAGGAAGACCAACAGCAGAAAGTCTGCAAACTGCAAAGGTCCATTTATGGACTGAAGTAGGCTTCTAGATCATGGAACATCAGGTTTGATGAGGCTGTAAAGTCTTATAGATTTGATCAAAACATTGATGAACCATGCGTCTACAAGTACAAGAAAGAAGAGAAAGTGTTCTTCTTAATTCTTTACGTCGATGACATCCTACTCATTGGGAATGATGTGGGAATGATGACAGATGTAAAGGAGTGGTTAGCTAGCCAATTCCAAATGAAAGATTTAGGAAAGGCAAGCTATGTTATTGGGATCAAGATTATTCGAGATCGCAAGAAAAAGCTTTTGGAGTTATCACAAGCATCTAATATAGACAAAGTGTTGTCTAGGTATTCGATGCAAAAATCCAAGAAAGGGAATTTGCCTTCTAGGCATGGTATTCATCTTTCTAAGGAGCAATGTCCAAAGACCCCGCAGCAGGAAGAAGATATGAGAAGGTATCCCTACGCTTCGGCCGTGGGAAGCCTTATGTATGCCATGTTGTGTACAAGACCAGATATCTGTTATGCAGTGGGAGTAGTCAGTCGCTACCAGTCCAACCCAGGATTGGATCATTGGGTTGCAGTAAAGTGTATTCTCAAGTATCTTAGGAGAACGAGAAACTATATGTTGGTATATTCCGGAGAAGATTTGTCTCTCACCGGATACACAGATTCTGATTTCCAATCGGATAGAGATAGTCGACGGTCGACATCTGGATTTGTGTTCACTCTTAATGGAGGAGCCGTGGAATGAAGAAGTATAAAGCAAAAGTGTGTTGTTGGCTCTACCATGGAAGCTGAATATGTTGCATCTTGTGAAGCCGCAAAGAAAGCTACATGGCTCAGGAAGATCTTAACTGATCTGGAAGTTGTTCCAGATATGGATAAGCCAATTAAGCTCGACTGTGACAACAGTGGAGCGGTGGCTAATTCAAAAGAACCTAGAAGCCATAAGAGTGCGAAACATATAGAAAGGAAATATCACCTGATCAGAGACATTGTGGATAAAGGCGATGTAACGGTTTTGAAGATCGCGTCAGAGGACAACCTTGCTGACCCGTTCATCAAGACATTGCCATTGAATTTTTTGATCGGCCCTTAGATGGATTTGGGATTAGAGACATGACACACTTGCTTTAGGACAAGTGGGAGATTGTTGGGAATAGTGTCCTAAAAGCATGAGATGTAAAAGGATATTTATTATTTATTTAATAAAATAGTTTATTCATCATTTTATGTGCATATATTTATGAATATTTTATGAATATCAAACAAAATTCCTTCATTATTTATGTAACCTTAAACATGGTATATAAGTGTTATATACAAGAGGATAATGTTTAAGGATAATAATCAAAAGTAATTGTTCATAATGAATTTAATTAAAGTTTGAAATCTTTAATTAAAACATTATAAATACATGTCATTCCCATTTAGAATGGAACGGTGTTATCCGCACTGTTAATATGGTGAGATATTGAATGAGTGTATTTCGCATAATGAGATTATGTTGAACATGGACGCAGACACAATATGAATTTCTAATAATTTCCGTTATGCATAGAAATTCTAATTGAGTTTACCGATGGTCATATGTAGAATGATCTTAATCCTGAGTTCTTAACAAACTCCTATTTATGGATTTATGTCTTTTGATTTACTCGGTACGGATTCTGAAACCCTGAATCCTATTCCTTGTATTTTGGAGACATAATGAAGTAGGTAGCTGGGAATGTTATTATACGAGATGGAATCCATTCCCTCTTGAGAGAGAAGCAGATAAATAATTCTCTGGAGTGTTGATTCGGTACTTGGATTAGTAAGAGCACTCTGGTTCATGAATGTGTTTTATGAATCACTATCCATTAGAGAATCAATGGTACTCAAGGATAAAGAAGTAATTAGAGAGGTTAACGAATTCTACCTGACTCTAATTATGAATTATTTATGGAGGATTGATCTATATGTAATGACTATATCAAATGGACACTTCACAGTTTAGAAGTAATTAATGTCTATAATTCTGAGAGTGCAATTCCAAGTTTATAATGGAGTAACTATTAGAATTAATAGAATTAATTAATTAATTAAAGTGTTTAATTAATTATTAATTTTATTGGAGCTCGAAATCATAGGTCCATTAGTCCCCGCATCGTCCTTGTAATTCTACCAGACACAAAGGGTAAAATGGGAATTTTAGAATTACGGAATTCTAAAATTAAATACTCGAAGAATAATTAATTGAGAATTAATTATTATTTAAATAATGAGATTATTTAAATTTGAATTTGAACATATCTAGATTTATCCATTTAAACTTATTTGATAAGTTGTTTAATTTAGAATTCAAATTAATTTAAGTTTGACTTAAATTTGAATTTGAATCTGAATTCAAAATTGGACTACTGGATAAAAGATAAAATCTCTTCCTTCCCTATCTATAATTGGTGCCACACATAAGGATAAAACCCTAGAGTGTGGCCGGCCACCTTAAGGATAAGGGGAAGGGATTTTTTGTTCCAAATTCAAAATTGGAGATAAGGATTTGATTCTATTTTGAAGTTTGACTTCTACTCTTTAAATATGAGAAAGATAGAAAATTATGATAACAATTTTTGACATAGATTTTCAGCCCTAGTTTTCTTTGGTGGCCGAATTTTCTCATAGGGAAAAGAGCGAAAAATATTTTTCTCCAAAAATTCCACATCGTGGATGCGTTGGTGTTTGTGGAAATTCAAGTGTTTCAGAAACCTGTTTTGTCTCACATGTGCCCACACACACGTCTATGTAGAATCAAGGAATTGAGTGGAAGACTTTGGTGTTCTAAACACAAAGCTTGGAGCAAGGACTGTTCGTGGTCAAAGAAATTCAAGTTATCATCTGAGTCGGCTACCAGGTATTTTTCGGTTGAACCTTGAATGATATAAATTAATGAGATTAATTTATTCGTGCATAAATTAATATAGTCTATAAATTATCTCAAAAGTTTTATGAAAATTTTTGTTATACAGGATCTGTCTTTCCGCTGTGTTTCCGCAGCCGAATTCGATTCAGCAACCAACAGGTATTACCGTAACTGCTTAGCTTGGAATTGAGGCTACCACAGTATGATTAATGACAAGTAAATTAGAACATATGATGTCCATGGGATATGTTAATTATGAATTCATGAACTTGTAAAGGCAATTATGGAAGATAGAATTATGATGTTTACTTAGTCCTTATGATAGAAATTGTAAATTTTTACGATCCTTAATAAAAAGGATAAATACGTTCTAAGAAAGGATTTAATTCTTTTCTGACTATGCTAAATAAAAATAGCATACCAAAGGTTAATCTGACCCTCTGGATGGGTGTTTATTTACATAACTTAGCAGTAAAGGATAGAAGATCTGGGCGAGTAAAGAATTATGCTATAATTGAAAAGCAAGTAAGAACCAGTAGTTTTTCTTGTCTATGACACGAATAAAATTATTTTGCTATGTTGCAAAAAAAATTTGCATATTGTAAGTTCCAGTAGTTTACTTTTGCCTATGACATGAACGAACTTATTCTTCCGTGTTGCATAGAATTGAGCATATTTCATCCTCAATGAATCTTAGAATAACAATGGTATTTTTGAATGATGTATTTTGTTATGAATGTTTCAAGATGTATGATGCCATGAATGTACTTATGGACTTTAAGTAGTAGTAGAATTTCAATCTTCGAAAAGTCCGGGTCAAAGTCAAAGTTAAAGTCAATGAAAAGTCAAACATTCACAAAGAGTCAAATTTCATAGAAAATAGATAGAAATGCAGAAAGATGCATAATAAGATTAAAATTATTGTTATACTGAGAAAAGATGACAATAAATTGACGTATAAAGAAATAATGATAAAAGACAAAAAGAAAGTAAAACTGTCTGTACCGGCCTCCACAAGAGAGAGGTTATTATAAAACTATGAGTGAGTTGGTTATTTTGAGGAGCTCCCTCACTCCTCATTGGGATGTGCACAACGATACAATAGGATCGGACCCATAAGAAGTAAAAGACGTGAAAGTATACAACAACCGTTCAACATGAGAGTGCAAAAGTCGTAAAGAAGTATGAAATGACAGAAAAGAACATGTAATACGAAGGTCGTTCAAAATTTTAGAAAAGAATACGAATGACACAAGAGTGAAAGTTAACTGAAGTATGAAATATAAAACGACAAAAGAATGAAAATTGAATGGGTACAAAATAAGAAAAGATGAAGCATAATACAAAAGGCGTTATGTTTTAGATGCTTAGAAATATGTTAGGATGTATGCTGTGAATGCACATATGGGTGTGAAATCTTCTATCCTTTTATTATGGCCTACTGTAATTGCAAGTAAATTTTGATATCAACCACATTTTAGCAATATTTGAGTTTACAATCCATAATTTAATCTATGCCTTAAGGTACATAGGAAGGAAAGTGCAAATCTCCACTTCTCAAAGTCTAGTTCACCTCACCGGTAGTAACTACCTATTCAACACTACTTCTCGCGTCGCCTGGAGGGGTTAAATACATTTGAAACAAGAAAAGTGAGCGGAAGGCCCAGTAGAATAATATTTTATAAAACATTATAAATAAAAGTACTGACAGTCTGAAGACATACACCTGGAATGATTATCCTTTAAAAAAAAAGGAAATACTCACGTAATAATAGCAAAATATCTGGAGAATGAAAATATGCAACGCCATAATATCACCACTGACCAAGAAGTGGCCTATACGGGTTTCCGGACCTACCCCCAAGGATATGATTCCCATATCCCGATCTCTATTGCTATCATGCATTTTATCATTTCTTAAAATATCTCATTTTAAGAAAGAAAACTCTTTAGAATCCCATTTACAAATTATTGGAAACTCAATAGCATTCTTCATACTATTTCTTAAAATATCATTTTCTCTTTAAACATATTTTGTTCTAAGACATTTTCATAGGCCAAAATCATTTAAATCATGGCTATCAAGGATATGGACAAGAATATCCTACCTCTCAGAAATCAAACATGTGGCTATCTTCACGTAACCCTAGCTCCATTTGTCTTTGAAGCTCCAAATCCAGTCGTACCACTGTCTTCGTCATCAATATCAACAGTTTAGACTTTAATTCTTTCCACTAGACATTCTTGTTTAATTATATATAATTGTATCATATTAGTGTGTCTTAACTTATAAACAATTCTTAATTCAAATCTTGATTCTTGGAGAATTCATATTTATTCTGGAAAACCGAATGGAAACAAGGATTAATGTGGCTAATCTACTCACTTTGAGTTCTCAAATGAAGTTAGGTTGGTTCTACATTGAGTTTCGGGGTCAAAATCAGGTTTTTAAACTATTTAGGGTCGGATTTAGTGTGAACTAGACGACCAGTGATAGAAAAGTGTAACTCCACCGAGAAATATGTAATACTGAAGACAATTAAAAGAAAAGGCGTGGAAGTAGGTATTCTCACATACTTCCGGGGTAAAATTATAAATAATAAAAATAAGTTTAAAAGTTCTTGATTAATTAAGAAAATCAAATTTAGACACACTAATAAACCACAATTAGCATAATTAAACATGTTTAATTCTTGATGGCGTTACAGCTCTACCCCCCTTAAGAAATTTTGTTCCTAAAATTGAAACTTACCTCATGATATGAATAGATCCAAATATCATTCTTGCATCATTGTTTTCAATTCTCACGTTGCTCCCTCAAGGCCATGGTGTTGCCACAACACCTTCACTAACAGTATCTCACGTTGACGTAGACTCTTTACTTCTCGGTCAAGAATCTGAAGTGGTGCTTCCTCATAAGTCATGTCATATTGGATCGGCACATCATACCATGCACAATGGCTTCTAGATCAGGTTCACTTTCAAACCATAGAAACAGGGAACACATTGTGCACGTGAGACAGTTCTGGAGAAAGATCAAGGTGGTAGGCAATGACACCGACTCATTGTGTGATCTGAAACAGTCCAATGTACTCTTGTGCAAGTTTCCCCTTTACACCAAAGTGAGTAATCCTTTTGCATAGAGACATGCTTAACAAGACAAAATCCCATTCTTGGAACTCTAAGGGTCTACGCCTCCTGTTAGCATAACTCTTCTAACGACTTTGAGCTGTTAGCAGTCGTTCTTGGATAACGGTTATCTTCTCATTATTTTCTTGGATAACATCCGATTAAAGAGTGAGTCGATCTTCTGACTCAAGCTAACAAATTGGTGATCTATAAGGTCTGCCCTCAATCTCTCACCTCCAATTGTGATCACATATGATATACATATGCTAGTCACCTCTAGACACCCTAGTGGAGAGTTCATGAACATTGGTGTCTCTAGGTCCTTAAGTTTCAAACTTAAAATTTTCACAAAAGAAGTAGAAACAAGTGAGCATGTAGCACCAGTGTTAGACAAGACTCATGCAAATGAGTGTAAGATAAGTATTATACCTTCGACAACTGGATTTCTGACATAAGCTCCAGAACTTCCTCTGGCCATGGTATATATTTGTCCCTGTGGTTTCCCTTTTCCTTTCTCATTGTTGTGGGCCTTTGGTTTCCTAGCCTATATTGTTGCTGTGGTGGAGTAGATTGTACCTATCCCAAGGCCTATGGCTAAAAATAGGTGTAGTTTGGCCGACGAAAGATCAGTGCAGGAGGAGTTCACATCTAGGTAGGCAACTGGGGCTAATAGAAGGGTGTGAACTGTGGAAGTCTATCTTGACTATGAGTGACACCCCTTTAAGTATGTTAGGTTTGCTGGGTCTACTGGTTCACCTATTGACTTCTATGAGGACAATTTCTCTTTATATGCCTTAGCTCCTCACAATGGTGGCACTTGTAATTGTAGGGTCCACTCTTCCCACTTCCCAAAGAGCTGCTACTACCACTGGGTACTCCCCCACTACCTTGCCCCTGATCTCAATTTTTCTTGTTGTTTCTCTGGGGTCCTCTTGACATTTTGTATGCGGCTTCCCAACTCTGGAGGTAGGTGAGGTGCTCTTGTTCAACACAGACGGTTGCTGCAACCAAGTCACTGTAAACTCAAAGCCTTGAGGCCACCAATGACCTCCGGATTGCACTCTTAAGGCCTCTTTCAAACTTGCGGCACTTCATGTGCTTACACTCAATTAGGGAAGGAGCAAAGTGAGACAACTCATTGAACTTGGCTCTGTACTCCCTCATTGACATGTCCCTTGCTGTAAGCCCATAAATTCTATGGCCTTTTCATATCGGTAGCTCTAAGGAAAGAACTGCACATTAAGGAGTTCTTCAAATTGTTCCCAATTCATCCCTTCAACATCAAGCATTCACCGAATCCGCTTCTAACAAGCACCAGCTGGACCTTCAAACTTAAATGTTGCAAATTCCACCTAGTATTCCTCCAGTACCCCGATGGTATTCAAATCTTTGGACACCGATTTAAAGGTGGGAGTTGAGCTACGCCTAAACTCATGAAAGTAGCATTGTTTCTTGTCCTCCACAATATATTCATTCTGAGCTCTGGTTGCCATTCCCTGGAAGGCTGCATACTTCACATCCATGAACTGTTTGTTTAGCATTGCTGGCGGGTTAGCGTTCGTACAACGTGGCGGTATTCTCTTAATTGAAAAAGAAAAACTAGACCATTTTAGTGGTTTCCTAATGTCATTCATGTATGCATAATCCCAAACCCAAAGGTTCTAAACCTAGGGTTCTAATACCAAGTCTTGTCACGCGCCCAAATAAGGGTTAGTGATGTGGGAGCTTGTTTAGATATCTAAACATGCTTAAGAAAGTGATTAACAATTAACAGTATAGAAATTAAATTTCAAATCCAAAGTATTCAAGTATTTCTGAACAAACCCCACTATTTATAAGAAATTTAGTTTCAAGGAAAGTGGAGGTGTCATGTCAGGAATTCCCAAAGGTTTAACGTACATGAACATAAACAAAGGTAAATGTTGACACCAACCGTAATCTAGATATATTTGAGTTTACAATCTATAATTTAATACATGCCTTAAGGTAAATAGGAAGGAAAGTGCAAATCTCCACTTCTCGGAGTCAAGTTCACCTCACCGGTAGTAACTACCTATTCAGCACTATTTCTCACATCGCATGGAGGGGTTAAATACAATTGAAACAAGAAAAGTGAGAGGAATGTCCAGTAGGATATAATTTTATAAAACATTATAAATAAAAGTACTTACAGTCCATAGACATACACCTGGAACCAATCATCCTTTTAAAAAAATGAAAATACTCACATAATAATAGCAAAATATCTATGTAATGAAAATATGCAAAGCCATAATATCACCACTGAGCAAGAAGTGGCCCGTACGGGTTTCGGGACCTACCCCCAAGGATACGATTCCCATATCCCGATCTGTGTCGCCATCATGCGTTTAATCATTTCTTAAAATATCTCATTTTAAGAAAGAAAACTCTTTAAAATCCCATTTCCAAATTATTTGTAACTCAATAGCATTATTCATGTTATTTTTTAAAAAATCATTTTCTCTTTAAGCATGTGTTGTCCTAAATCATGTTCAAAGGCCAAAATCATTTAAATCATGGCTATCAAGGATATGGATAAGAATATTCTATCTCTCATATATCAAACCTATGGCTATCTTCACGTAGCCCTAGCTCCACTTGTCTTTGAAGCTCCAAATCTAATCGTGCCACTAGCTTCATCATCAAAATCAACGGTTTAGAGTTTAATCCTTTTCACTAAATATTCTTGTTTAATTATATACAATTGTATCATATTAGTGTGCCTTAACTTAAAATCAAAGTTTATAAACAGTTCTTAATTCAAATCATGATTCTTTCAAAATTGAGATTCATTCTTTAAAATTGAATAGGAACATGGATTTATGTGGCTAGTGCACTCACTTTAAGATCTCAAATGAAGTTAGGTCAGTTCTACATCGAGTTTCGGGGTCAAAACAGGGTTTTTAAACTATTTAGGGTCAAATTTTGTGTGAACCAGTCGACCGGTAACAAAGCCGTGTAACTCCACCAGTCGGCCGGTGAAGTGATGACCGGTCGACTGGACCGGTCAACTGGTGGGAAAAATTCTAGGGCAAAAAAGGGCCGATCCACATGAAACGAAGCCAAATCCTACAATTTTGGGTTTAATTTTGACATATTCTAAAGAAAAAATTGTAAAACCAGATTCCAATCAACAAATGGGGTTCAAAGAATCAAAAACCCCTAAATTTCATCAAGGTTTCATCAAAACCCATTCAAAATCCATTCAAAAATAAATATAAACCAAAAATCACCAAACTTAACTAAAAATGAGTTCCACACGGCTAGATTCGAAAATTGAAATGGGGTTTCAAAGGGTTTTACCTTGATCTAGGCTTTGATGTTGAAAACTTCTTGGAAATCTCCATTGTTGGTTAAATCTGCTAGAAGAGAGAGGAAACTTTGAGAGAGAGAGGAGGAGGAAGATGTTGGTTGCCGAATCGAATTCGGCGGCGGAAACGCAGCAGAAAGGCGGATCGTGTATAACAAAAATTTTCATAAAACTTTTGTGATACTCTATAGATTAATTAATTTATGCACGAATAAATTAATCTCATTAATTTATAACATTCAAGGATCAACCAGAAAAATACCTTGTAGCCGACTCGAATGATATCTTGAATTTCTTTGACCACGAACAGTCCTAGCTTCAAGCTTTGTCTTTAGAACACCAAAGTCTTCCACGTCAATTTCTTGATTCCACGTAGATGTGTGTATGGGCACACGTGAGACAAAACAGGTTTCTGAAACACTCAAATTTCCACAAACACCAACGCATGCACGATGTGGAATTATTGGAGAAGAATTTTGCTCTCTATTTTTCCTCTATGAGAATTTCGGCCACACCTCTTTTTAGGGCTGAAAATATGTTTCAAAAATTGTTTTACAATTTTCTATCTATCTCATATTTAAAGAGTAGAAGTCAAACTTCAAAATAGAATCAAATCCTTATCTCCAATTTTGAATTTTGAACAAAAAATCCCTTCCCCTTATCTCTTTGATGGCCGGCCACCCTAGGGATTTATCCCTATGTGTGTGGCGCCTAAATCAGATAGGGAAGGAAGAGATTTTATGCTTTATCCAGTAGTCCAATTTTAATTCAGATTCAAATTCGAATTTAAGTCAAACTTAAATTAATTTGAATTCTAAATTAAACAACTTATCAAATAAGTTTAAATGGATAAATCTAGATATGTTCAAATTCAAATTTAAATAATCTCATTATTTAAATAATAATTAATTCTCAATTAATTATTCTTCGAGTATTTAATTTTAGAATTCCGTAATTCTAAAATTCCCATTTTGCCCTTTGTGTCTGGTAGAATTACAAGGACGACGCGGGGACTAATGGACCTATAATTCTGAGCTCCAATAAAATTAATAATTAATTAAACACTTTAATTAATTAATTAATTCTATTAATTCCAATAGTTACTCCACTATAAACTTGGAATTGCACTCTCGGAATTATAGACATTAATTACTTCTAAACTGTGAAGTGTCCATTTGATATAGTCATTGCATATAGATCGATCCTCCATAAATAATTCATAATTAGAGTCAGGTAGAATCCGTTAACCTCTCTAATTACATTTTTATCCTTGAGTACCATTGATTCTCTAATGGATAGTGATTCATAAAACACATTCATGAACCAGAGCGCTCTTACTAATCCAAGTACCGAATCAACACTCAAGAGAATTATTTATCTGCTTCTCTCTCAAGAGGGAATGGATTCCATCTCGTATAATAACATTCCCAGCTACCTACTTCATTATGTCTCCAAAATACAAGGAATAGGATTCAAGGTTTCGGAATCCGTACCGAGTAAATCAAAAGACATAAATCCATAAATAGGAGTTTGTTAAGAACTCAGGATTAAGATCATTCTACATATGACCATCGGTAAACTCAATTAGAATTTCTATGCATAACGGAAATTATTAGAAATTCATATTGTGTCTACGTCCATGTTCCACATAATCTCATTATGCGAAATACACTCATTCAATATCTCGCCATATTAACAGTGCGGATAACACCGTTCCATTCTAAATGGGAATGACATGTATTTATAATGTTTTAATTAAAGATTCTGAACTTTAATTAAATTCATTATGAACAATTACTTTTGATTATTATCCTTAAACATTATCCTCTCGTATATAACACTTATATACCATGTTTAAGGTTACATAAATAATCAAGGAATTTTATTTGATATTCATAAAATATTCATAAATATATGCACATAAAATGATGAATAAACTATTTTATTAAATAAATAATAAATATCCTTTTACATTTCATGCTTTCAGGGCACTATTCCCAATAGAAGAGAGATGAACAAGAGAGGGAGAGAGCTCGGTGAGAGGGAGACCGAGAGACATCGTGAGATGGGCATGAGAGAGAGAGAGAGACAAGATAGAGAGAGAGATCGAGAGATTGAGAGATCGAGAGAGTTACGGGAGAGGAGAAAGCGAAATAGAAAGAAAGAAAAAAAAAGAAAAAAAAAGAAAAAAAGGGAAATAAGTAATACTGAAAGATAATTAAAACAAAAGGGGTGGAAGTATGTATTCCCACATACTTCTAGGGTAAAATGTTAAATACTAAAAATAAGTTTAAAAGTTCTTAATTAATTAAGAAAATCAAATTTACGCACATTAATAAACCACAATTAGCATAATTAAACATGTTTCATTCTTTAGGGCGTTACAGACACTTTCTCCCTCCTCTCACTTTCTCTTTCATTCCCCACATATCTCTCTCTCTTTCCCTCTCTCTCCACGCCGGCCACCATCTCTAATAGAGATTTTGACATCTTTTTTTGACACCTCCCTACTTGTTGGAAGGATCTCGATGACCTAAGAATTTTGATATGTCACACAACCTCCAACTCCGCCAGAATCAACCACAATCGCTGGCTGAAGTTTTGGAAATAACCAAAACTTCTGATCGTGATATCTCCTCAGTTCAACCTCCGATTAAGTTGATTTCAGTTTCTATACATTCAAAATGAAGAGACAAAGAGAACCTATCCTTTTTTGTAGCTTGTTACTGGCCGAAACGATGCTGTCAAAGTCACCGTAAAGTCGCTCGCTGCCACCTTTGGTTTCCCATCTCTGACCAGTTTTGGTTGACACTACCCTCACTACTAGGTTCAAATCTGAGTTGATCCCGGCCAGTTTCAGCCTCCACCATCATAGATTGACTAGAAAAAATACCCGCCACCATTGTTTGAAGAGGTAAGGGATGGTTCTGGCAATCTAACCGCTGGATGGTCATGATTTTGGTCTCAAAACAATCAGACGTTGTCGTTCTTAATCCGTACTATTAGAGGCCAGATTGTGTGAAATTAATGGCACCAATGGACTTATAAGGGTTAATTTAGGGGGGTAGGACTCAAGTATGTCGCAGAAAAATCTTCTGATCACCGTCGCCACCGTACGCCGCCGTTGTCACCACCACCGATGGTTGGAATCCGGCAAGGTGTCGTGTCTTAGGTTACTTACCTTCATTTGACAATCTGGGACCATATCCTGATTTTTTTGACATTCTGAACATAATGGTGACCTCTATTTGACAAAATTTAGTTCCTAAAAAACTAGTCCAGTACCGATTGGACGTGGATTAAGGTGAATTAAACGGATTCGTTGCAGTTCATAATTGAATGTCTAACGCGTCAATGATACTAGTGGATCATTCATAGCATTTTATGGCTCCTCCTAGAACAAGTTTCAAGGAAATATGTAATGGGACACGACAATCGGGTATTATCGGAACCACTTAGCTCGGAATAGAGGCAAGTATAGTATGATTAATGACAAGTAATTTAGAACATATGATGTCCATGAGATATGTTAATTATGAATTCACAAACACATAAAGGCAATTATGGAAGATTTAATTAGTCCTTATGATAGGAATTATAAATTTTTATGATCCCTAATAAAAAGGATAAATACATTCTAAGAAAAGATTTAATTCTTTTATGACTATGCTAAATAAAATAGCATACTGAAGGTTAATCTCACCCTCTGGATGGGTGTTTATTTACGAAACTTAAGTAAAGGATAGAATATCTAGGAGAGTAGAGAATTATGCTATAACTGAAAAGCCGGTACGTATCAGTATTTTTCTTGTCTACGACACGAATACACTTATTTTGATATGTTGCACAAAAGTGGTGCATATTGTAAGTTCCAGTAGTTTACTTTTGTCTATGACACGAACGAACTTATTCTTCTGTGTTGCACAGAATTGTGCATATTTCATGCTCAATGAATGTTAGAATAAGAATGGTCTTTCTTGAATGATATATGATGCTATGTATGTTTCAAGATGTATGTTGCTATGAATGTACTTATAGACTTTAAGTAGTAGTAGAATTTCAATATGTGAAAAGTCTGGGTCCAAGTAAAAGTCAAAGTCAACAAAAGTCAAACGTTCACAAAAAGTCAAATTTCATAGGAAATAGATAGAAGTGCACAAAGATGCATAACAAGAATAAAATTACTGTCATTATGAGAAAAGATAGCAATAAAATGGTGTATAAAGAAATGATGATAAAAGACAAAAAGAAACTAAAACTGTTTATACCGGCCTCCACAAGAGAGAGGTTATTATAAAACCATGAGTGAGTTGGTTATTTTGGGTAGCTCCCCCACTCCTCATTGGGATGTTCCCAACGGTACAACATAATGGGTCCCATAAGAAGTAAAAGTCATGAAAGTATACAACAACCGTTCCACATGAGAGTACGGAAGTCATAAGGAAGTATGAAATGAAAGAAAAGAAAACGTAATACAAAGGTCGTTTGAAATGTTAGAAAAGAATATGAATGACACAAGAATAAAACTTAACTGAAGTATGAAATACGAATGACACAAGAATGAAAATTGAATGGAGTACGAAATAAGAAAAGATGAAACATAATACAAAAGGTGTTCTGTTTTAGATGTTTAAAAATATGTTAGGTGTATGGTGTGAATTCACATATGGGTGTGAATTCTTATATACTTTAATTATGGCTTACTATTACTTGTTGAGCAAAAGCTCATTATGTTTGTTCGTGTTGTAGGAAGCTCGGGTAAGACATTGGCTCCCTAAAACTTATTGTTGGACATGCAGAAATGATGAAGCAGTGGAGTGTGTGATAATGGGATCTACATGCACTTAGTAAACATTGCAAAGTGTTGAAAGTAAACCATATTTATAGATATGGTTAGGTTATGTAATGCAAGCAAAGATCACGAGACTGTGAGGCTATACTTAGCAACCTCATGTCACAAAGTATGTTTATATTCTTATGATGCTATTATGCAAACTGCAAATGAATGGCAATGCTATATGGACGATAATTTAGGGTTATGTCTGAACGAAAAAATATATATATAGCCAAAAGAAAAATTCATAATTATAAGTAGTTGACGTTAAGGCATAAATTGGGTACATAGGTAATATTAATGACCATAAGTAAAGGTCGTCACATATATAAATAAAAAATAATAACTCTATTAAAAATAGAGCTATTTCTCTATTTTTGTGCATTTAAAGTTGCTAGTTTTTGAGATTTTTAGTTTATTTTATTTTATTTTACTTTATTTTGAATTTTAGTGAATTTATTTTTCATTTTAGATTTATTTTATTTTAGTCTACTTAATTTAGTTTTAGTAATTTTATTTTTGTTTTTCTTCCAAAATAATTAGTTTCCTCATTTATGTAATTATTCGGTGACAGGTGGGCTTAATTGCAAAATTTAGAGCTTAAATGGGTCAAAATTCGAAGAAACAAATCAGAAATTCAACTTGGACTTCGGCATTAACCAATCCCAGACTTGGGACTGTAAACAGCACCAAAACTCTCCATTTTGGCGGTCGGATCTGCTCCCCCAGCGCTCATACTGACGAGTGTAACTCACTACCCCAGCGGAGCGCCTTCAACAGACAAGGAGCAGTGTCCAGCCACCCAACGCGCGCCACATGGCCCCCTTGTCTTCCACTTATCTCTCGCCACGTATCCAAGACTTGCTTTGGCCTTCTTTCTCTTCCATTTGCCGTGGATTAAAGGGGTTTTCTCTTCCATTCAAAATTATGGAACCCATTTAATTTTAGTTATGGAGTAGTTGTTTCCCTAGAGGTTTGATTTTTCTTAATTACGAAGTGTTAATTTATTTTAAGTGATTTTTCTTGGTTTATTTGTGTCGTCTCATTTTTAATGCTTCTAATTTATTGGGAAATAAATTAGATGATTTGATGTGTGACGACCCTCTTTTGAGACCGCCACTATAACTAATTTTTTAACTTGTACTTACTGAAATTTCTTAAAATTTACGGAACATTTTTTTTAAGGTCTTATAATAAACATAAGATACAAAATTGCTTTCTTAATTAAAATATTCATACCTTAATATATCTGTTTCAGAATCATAATTAACAAAAACTATTTATAACATAAAGCTGATTGCGGAAACATTTGCTAGCGGTATCCATATTCCGAGCCCCACATCGTTCGTCTACTTGCCTGCAATCCATCAGGCATTATATGTCGGTTGCTTACCTACAGTATAAACATTCTATAATGAGCTTTCGCTCAGCAAGTAGGAACTATCTCCAGCAAAATAACTGTAAGTTCACATGAATAAATATGCATGAGCCAATTATGCTTAATTATGATGTCTTATCAGAATCTTATTATATTATCTTATCTTATCTTTCTTTTGGGCCCGAGTGCTTGTACCACTTGCACGCAATCATCGGGACATGAGGGTTTGCAAGGTCCCCCATGACACCGTGATTATAACTTGAATGCCTCCCTTGAGTCGGAGGACATTATTATTTTTTTTTCTCCCTTGTGGAGCTTGAGTTACCTCCCTTGTGGAGGCTGGTACGGCACTCAATTGAGATTACTCTTATAAGTTTCTCTTGACTTATTAATGTATATGCAATATGACCTAGCATAGCATACTATATCATGTACTCGAACACATATAATTCGGGTGTACTGCTTAAGTGTATGTAGTATAACATAGCATAGCATTCATAACATTAAATGTACTCAAACATATATAGTTCATGTGTACTGCTTACTTTAAAATCTATTTATACTGTAGGCGAGATTACTACTTACCTGAGTTTCAAAGCTGGAATCCCCTTTTCGCCTATCAGCCTAGTCTCTTACTTTCTTCTGAAAATAAACACCCATTAAGAGTGCGAGATCAATTATTAGTTGTTATTCTATTTTAGCAACTTATGAAGAAAAATATAACCCTTTCCATAAGACATATATTCCTTTCGTTTACTAAAGGATAATAGAGATTAATTTATTAAATCTTCAAAATCTTATTTTCCTTAATTTCCCTTGCTCTGATATTAAGGTCCAATTCGGCCTAGGACTTATACATGGTATTCTAACTTTTATGCCGCTGAAATTTATACTCCAACGGAGTCTCTTAAACTAGTGTGGGCATTGGACCCACATTAAATCTTCGAAATTCTATGGACCTATCGTATTGGGCTCGTAGGTGCCCGTCGGGATAATTCGCTCAGTAAACCACTATGTTCTTTAAAGAAAGTATTTTTTCTTAAAAACTTCCTTTATGAATACTTTCATTAAAATGAGGTTTAATGTCATTGTGTTTTACTGAAATTCTATCTCGGGTTCTTTTATAACTTTTTGTTGAAACCGACACTGTTTTATTTTTGTCTTGTTAAATACTGTGCAGTTTCTGAAATCTACATTTTACTATATTTTAGAGTCGGATTTCAAAATTTCATTGTTCATGAAACCTCCTTGTCTCATCGAGATCTAAAATTTTTGTTTTTAGTGAAAGTTGAAATTCGGCCTCTAAAGGCCTCGTTTGGCTGAAAACCGTAGCTGCTGTTTTTCCTGAAACTGTTTTAGTCAAAAACTGTGCCGTTTTGGGAATCTGTAGTTTAGTACCTCTTAGGGTTGGATTTTGAAAATATTTTCTTCATGAAATTTCTTCATCTTATCGAAATCTAAAATTGTTACTTTTGTGAAAAATCAAGATTCAGCCTCTAAGAGTCCCGTTTGGCTGAACCAGTGGCTGCCAGTTTTTTTTTTGAAACTGTGTTGGACAGCTTGTCCGTTTTTACAAAAATGGCTTCAAACTTGGTTTTAGAGTAAAAATTAGGTTTTGTCATAGTAACCGAAAATGTTCAAAACATCCAAGGCTATAAGGTCAAACTTTAAAACATTGAAAAATCTCACTCTATGGCCCTCATTTTTGCGGTCAATGTCACCGGAAAATTTTTCCTCTAATCCAAAAATAAGCAACTTAGATCAAGCATAAACATACCACATCAAACTAACCTCAAAACTCACAAAACCAACATAAAACTCACACACCCTTATTACAACTCATCTCCTCAAGAACCACAAAGTTACATCCACAAATCCAAGCTTAAAGTTGGCTAGAAATTAATGGAGAAGAGTTTGAGAGCTTACCCTTGAAGAACTATCTCTCTCCCTTGAAAACCTTGAACTCCTCTAAGATTTGTTATTGGCTTGGAACTAGGAAGTATAAGGAAATTTAAGAGAAATATTTCTACATTTCAAACTTTACTAAAACATGAAAAAAAAAAAAGAGGATTTAGAGTTATATCCTTTGGAAAAATGCTTGTCTAGACTCCTCCTAGACCCTTTGATCTCCTTCTTCTTCTTCTATGGTTTGCTAGTGGCTCAAGATTGGGAGAGTAGGAGAAAATATTTGAGAGAAAAATGGAAGAGTATGGCCGGTTTGGGTGTGGGGAAAATGAGAGGAGATGTGCAAAAATGGCTAACCTAATGCTTGCACTAATGGTCTCCCTTTATAGACATTACTTGATCTCCTCTTAGTTCTCATTTAATCCTATCAAACTAGCTTAATTGGCTAGATTTTTGGATTAATCCCCCCCTTTATTGTGGCTGGCCGGTGGAGTGCTTCAAGAGGGAATGGTGCAAGCCTTTCATGTCCAATAGTTGATTTGACTCAATCCCATCATGAAGTCCATGTAGCACACTTCACTAGCCAAATTTTTTGGCTATAATCCCTCAAGTTTGGCCGGCCAAGTGAGGGAAGGGGAGAGAAAAATGAAACCTAACCCTTGTACCTTTGTCTACTTTCTAAATTTACTCATTAAAACTATCCAAAATTATACTGACAGCTATTTTCTCCTATATACTGGTACTGGATGCTAGTTTGTACTGTGCTTGGAGATTCTTAAAATTAAGATTCTCAAACTGTATCTGTACTGGAAATTCTTCCGTTTTAAAGTATGGTGAGAATTTATCGATCGAATTTACTTGATCAGAAAAATGTGAACTTAACGTGAAATCTGCTACAGAATTTAGTAATGCAAATGTTAATTCGATAAATCCTTCAAACATCAAAATGTACATAGTATAATGATTTTTCAGGAAAATCCTTGACTTAAATACATGAATTACATTATTAAAATTATGGGATTTTGTTGGTCACTACATGATGTATGAGTTAGGCACGTCCGATTTGGATAAACAACTTAGGTTTTCAGAGTTAAGAAGGCCTAAAATACCTTTGTAGTCATTATGAGAACTAGAGCTTAAGCAATGCTCATTTACTTGATTTTTAATAGGAAAATTGGAATCGGGTTTTGAGCATATTATCCGATTAGGCACTCGAGAGAGGTAATTGGATTAATTAAGGGTTATTGACTAATAAATTAGGAGATTCACTTAGTAATAAATTAGCATGGATTAATTATGGTGAAATTGATGCTCTAGTAATAGGTTTATCACTTTATTTTGCTTGTTTAGTTATTTTTATTAGTTCCTTTTATTCATTATTTATTCTGGTTGTTTAAATAATATTAGAGCTGATCAATTTTGATAATTAATGAAAATTAAACACATTTTTTGTGAGATCGATCCTCTTATTCACACTTTATTACTTAAAGTGACTCATGTACTTGCAAGCATAAATTCACACAACAAAAACAAATTACTATCTTTAGTAACGGCAGTATAAAGAATACAACTTTATGATAATAAAATAAGATTAAATTTTTGAGAAGCTTGGCAATGTTTGTATACAATATACAATATAAGACAATGGTTCAATATTTGTCATCTCATGTGGAAAATTTAAACGACGAAAATGCGCCCGTAAATCATGTGGCCAATCGTGCATACTTGACATGGTTAACAACCGTCTTGAAAAGTCAGACATTCTTAATTAATTACTTTCTTTTTCATGCTGATTTCTTAAACCGTGGTCAAAAGGTTTATTGACGGTTCTTAATTTGTAACACAGTCTTCATATTTTTAAATAACAATGCATCGATTAAACAAATGCCTCCTCTTTTATCGGGTAAGGGTACGTAGTAAAAGAAATTTCGGAATTATACAATAAACACTCGCATATATGCCATCCAATAACCAATTCATTTCACAACACTGTTTCTGCAAAACCACAAACATCTGATTCTCACCAAATGCAACAAACTGTTGAAGCTCATTAGGTGTTGACTTTAGTATAAGCTAAAGCTAATGTTTGGACTTTTAAGTAAGCCTTATCGAGCCTCCGGCATTGTAATGCTCATATCATTCGTCGAAGAAGATTCAAGGTTCATGGGGGAATGATCTCCTTTCACTGCAGCCATCTCTGTGAAATAGCCAGGTTGTTTGGGCTGAGGCAACTCACTCTCACTTCCCAGCATCAAAACCACAGAGGACATGTTTGGTCTATCCGTCGGGCTTTGTTGCACGCATAAGAGACCGATATGAATGCAATGCAACACTTGTTTTACATTGTGGAGTGATTCTAATACCTGCTTATCAAGCAATCCTAATGATCTCCCTTCTTTATGCAACGTCCATGCCTTTACAATTTAAAATTTCAAAATTGTCAGGATGTCATTGTAATTTGGATTAGTAGTTGGAAGTAATGATAGTAAATGAAGAGCTTTCTTTATTTATTTATTAAACTTACATGTCCAATGAGGGTAAGACCATGATTTTGCTGGTGAAAGCCTCTGCTTCTATTTCCACTTATAATCTCCAACACCAATACACCAAAGCTAAAGACATCTGATTTTATTGAGAATAAGCCATCAAATGCATATTCGGGTGCCATATAGCCACTACATAGCATATGCAAAATGAACAAATGTTATTTGGAATATAGTTTATATGCATTTTTTTTTTAATAAAATAAAACAAAATAAAGCAGGAAAGGATATTATACTGACTAAGTTCCAATTACTCTGCTCGTCTTTTCTTCTGTCTGATCTGCACTAAAGGTTCTTGCCAAGCCAAAGTCTGAAATTTTGGGATTCATGTCATTGTCAAGTAAAACGTTACTAGCTTTGAGATCTCTATGTATAACTCTCAATCTAGAGTCGTGGTGAAGATATAGAAGTCCTCGGGCAATTCCACATATGATTTGGAAGCGCTCTGGCCATTCGAGTAGATTTCCTTGCTTTCGATCTGTCAAAGTGTTTTCCAGGTTAATCAAGCAGCACGAAAGTAGAAGTTAGTTGTGTAATCTAGTTGGATTCGGATTCTAACCAAAAATGAAAGCGTCAAGGCTTTTGTTCGGCATATATTCATAAACCAACAATTTCTCCTCTCCCTGAATGCAACATCCAAGAAGCTTCACAAGATTTCGATGTTGAAGCTTCGCAATTAATTTTACTTCATTTTTTAGCTCTCTTACTCCTTGCCCAGAACTTATTGACAACCTCTTCACAGCAATTTCTTGGCCACCTTCTAACATACCCTGAAAATCTCAAACATAAACCAAAGAGCACACGTTTTTATTTTAATTTTTACTTTAGTGCAATGTGAAACTTATGGTTTTAAAGTGGAGATTCCCTGAGGTCTAAAAGCTTTTTACTCGTTATTTCAAAAAAAAAAAAAAAAAAAAAAGCAAGAAATGTCTCAAATACTTACTAAACATATCCTAGATGTTTCACCTTTTCTCTATATTGTTATTAAACTTGCATAACAGAAACTTACTCTGTAGACAGGTCCAAAACCACCTTCTCCAAGCTTATTGTGAAGCGCAAAATTTTCGGTGGCAGTAGTTACAGAAGACAGGTCGAACAAAGGAAGGTCCAGGTCTTCCTCTTGGCCTTCATGCTGACTTATTGTTTCATTTCTATCTATTTTGTCTAACGAACAATTAGACAAAATGACACAAAAATAGGATCATAAGAAATGAGATATCGACAATAAATACTTATACGTTGAAAAAAAAAAAAAGGTAAAGCATAATTATTGATAAAGCAGAACTGTTAATTATTTTCCCCTGTTGTTAAAGGTGCTATGCAACAAAGGCAGGGTGAGTACTCAGAGAGCAAATTGGAAGAACAATTTTCATATGAAAACGGGAATATAAATAATCTTGAAAAAAATTTAAAAGTAGTTTCGGGCTATGTGGTTCGCAATTTGGAGATTTTTTTGGTTCAAGTTTTTTGGCTTATAATGTTCTCTTTGTGATTATGATGCAGGATCATCCTCTGCCCCTTAATAAAGAGTTGTTGTTGCTGATTCTAATAAGATAGTAAGTCGTTTTACTCCTGCCAGGTCGTTTTGCTGCTTGTCCTTTATTTAAGTTTCTCTGTTTCCTTTCTTAAGCGTTGCTGTTATGAGCAATGATGTTTCTGGTTTTAAACCTTACCTCTCATTTTTTAGACTAGAGTAGACCTATGAGAATATTTTCAACTTGGGAGAAAGAGGAAAATAGGCTAAAATTTGAGATGAATTAAAATTAATAGGCTAATAGTTTACATAAGTTAATAAATAGGCTAAATTATTATTTTCGTCCATAACTTGTCTGGTTATGAATCATAACTTGACAAGTTATTATTCATAATTGTCCATAACTTGTCTGGTTATGAACCATAACTTGACAAGTTTGTCCATAATTTATCTGGTTATGAACCATAACTTGACAAGTTATGGCCTATTAATTTCTATAACTAAAAATTAACCTATTTTCTTTCTTAAACTTTTCATATTGGCCTATTTTTTACTATTTTCCTTTCAACTTTGAGCTCCTAAGATCCACAATCAAATCATATATGTTAAATCCGCAAAGGGTAAAATAAATCCAATTCCTGCATCATTTAAATATAAAAATAAATATAAACATATAAGGATATTGGACTATGTGACTTATTAGGTTGACCTTTATTAAGATGGAAAGTCCCTTTAGAGACTTCCCTGCAAGATTGGTTACTCTTAAAAAGAACATCATTTCGCCGGGGCGGATGAACGATGAAATAAAACCGATTTTCATATTATTTAAAAAGGACAATTAAAGTTCTAGAAAAATTTAATACAGTATTGTTTTTAGTGTGTGTATTGCTCTTTTGAATTTATTTAGACTTTTCATCACGCGTTATTGAAATGACAGAACGTCATTTCATTTGGACTAATCAAATGTGGTCCAAAGTCAACAATTGTGGCCCAATTTATTTACTTTTGCAAAGATGAAAATAACCCTCCATTTATTTATTTATTTTCTCGAAACTAAAAACAATATAAGAAAAAGAAATTAGTACCTTTCGAACGCCTCTTGCAAATGCAATAGCCAAGTAGAAGCATCCCAAGAACAACTCCAATGACAGGTACTGCTATTGCTGCTCTCATCTTACTATCAGATTTTCCTTTTTGTAAGTTATATTGAAACACGACAGAAAACCAAATCAAAATTGTAGACTTGAGAATAAAGACAATAATATAAATCAATAGAACTGGTGACAATTTTCCTTTTTGTAAGTTATTTTGAAACAGATGAGGAATTCAAATCAAAGTTGTAGACTTTAAAATAAAGACATCATATAAATAAATAGAACTAGTGACATATATATAAAATCATATGCTATACAATAATTAGGCCCATACCTAGCTCTGAATGTGACATGCGAATAAACAGATCTTGTCCTTCGTCGGAATATTGCCTGATATCCATCAGATCACCAAACCAGATGGCACAACCACTGCCTTGTCCTCGGATGTCGGAGTTCGTATATGCCGTGCAAGAACAGTTGCTTAAACATTTGGCCCTGCATTCCTTTAGATTCATAGTTTTGTTCACCCAGGAATGCGTTGCATCTGGAAGTTTCAAGCTAGAATATTTCACAAACCCGTCTTTATCTTTCTCCGTGCAGTTCAACGGATTATTCCGCACACATCCGTCGGACCAGTCCATTGAATTCCATTTCTCTACAGACTTGGGCTTGAATCTATCAAGACAATGACAGATCGGACTGTCGTTTATCATACAATTTGCATGGGCTCCACAGGTACCGTACTTGTCGCAGTCGTCTCTAGGTAATGAGGAGTAAGGCCTCCAAGTTTTATCCGCCTCGAGCCATATAAGTCGGTGATGCAAACTTGTGGTTTGGTTTAGAATTAGTCTTGAGATCACTGACTTATTCTTGAGGTAGTATGCATAATATACCTCATCATCGTTGCAAACAAAGTAGTAACTATAAAGTGGGTTTGTCCTTTGTTCCGGTGCGCCGCTGAAACGAAGGCCATTCCAAGGTCCGGTGCGGTAGAACTTTTCGGTGCCCTTTCTGATATAAATTTCGGGGAATGTCTGTAGTTGTTGATTAAACTCAACCCCATCAGTGAAATCTCCAGGACAAGGGTCATCCCAACGATTCCAAGACGAGACACGCCGCTCAAGACCCCTCTTCAAATCCCACCCTAATTTCATGTCTGGCAACAATGTATCCGAAGGATAGTCAAAGCTTTGCCACAAATAGTTCTCCGAGTTTCCATCTTCCTCATCTCTTAGTACAAGATTGCCGGAATCTAGAAGCTCTACTATTGGCTTCTGGGCTTGTTTCGACGAGTTCGTTGACCACACAACAGTCTTGTTCTGATACCAGAGCACAAGATTGCCTGTGCTGTTTATGGTCAACAAGCCAGAGGAGTCGTTAATCGGGTTGCATCCGTTAGCGACCCAAACGACGGTTTGAACCGGGATGTTCTTGTACCAAATTCCGACATAACGATTCTTGGAATTTCCGACACTGAAGAAACCAAACTCAAAGCTTCCTTCTTTAGAAACCAAGGTTGTGCCATCGCTGATGGATTCAAATTGATGAATACTAGCAACTGCAGAGAAAACTGTTTGGAAAAGAAGAAGATAAATGGAACCAATTATAATCATAAAACTAAAAATGGACATTTTCATTACTTCTCGCTTTCTCCGCTTGGAGTTAGATGCAAACAAAAGTTAAAATTCTTTGGATTGGTCTCTCGGAAAAGGTACTTTGGAGTAGATGGCATTCTATTGACTAATTGTTGCATGAATGTCAAACTTCATCTAGAAAGAATTATTATAGTACAATAATGATGTAATGATAGAAAATATATATTTTATCGTTGAACTTAATGCCAGGTGAAATTGACATAGAATTGACATCTAAACTCAAACTGCAAACAGAAAATTCACTACAACAATAATCACTTTAAGAGATCAAACTTTTTAATACTAAAAAAACTTTTAGCAGTAGAAAACACACATTTTGCTACCATACTTTAATACCTGAAATGATCAAGTCTTTAAATTACCAAATCTAGAAGTAAAAACTACACAATTCGCTACCAAATATAATTTGGTAACAAATAACATAGCAAAAAATAAAAGTTAGTTCATGTCAAAAGCTTTTTGCTACCAAAACAATATTTGGTAATAAAAGCATAAGATTTTGTCACCAAAATTTGGTAGCGAAATATCACTTTTTGCTACCAAACACGTTTGTTTAACAAAATATTGATGGGAAGCAAAATTTTTTCCCACCCGAGGTATTTGCTACCGAACTTTTTGGTAGCAAAAGATATAACATTTGCTTAGAAGCAAAATATAATTATCCACCACCAAAATTTGGTAGTGAAAAATCACTTTTTGCTACGAAACATGTTTTGGTAATCAAAACATTGGCGGGAAGCTAAATCTTTTCCCGCTTGTGGTATTTGCTACCATTTCTTAAGCAAAAAGTATAGCATTTGCTACCTACAGTTGGAAGCAAAACATTGTCATGTATCACCAAATTTTGGTAGCAAAATATCAACTTTTGATACCAAAGTAGTTTCGGGCTACCTAGATAATGTTTGGTAACAAAAACATAATTTTTTGCTACCCAATTTTGGTAGTAGAAAACAAGATTTTGCTACAAAATTCATATTTTGTTGGCAAAAGACTTTTTTGCTACTAAAAGTTGTATTTGGTAACAAATCATATAAAAACTTTAAAACTTATGTTTTGTGCTAGTATTTTTTTTAGTTTTCCAAGAATATGTCCTATATTAAGGTTTAACAACCATCCTAGTATATTTTGTATAACAATTATTTGATAATTTAGTTATTTTGTATCGGTTTAACGAGAGACTGTTTATGTGTGTATATATGTGATCTTATTAATTAAGTATTTCTTCCACGTAGAGTAGTATATAATCTTTCTAATTGACTGAATTTATATAAAAGTTTGGCACACCATATTTTAAAATAACATAAAAGAAAAAAAAAATTTAATTCACTCATTACTCAGTCTCTCGTAAATGGCGTGTCACTCACAGAAAGATAGAAAAACTAAGGAAACAAGAACTTAAACTGATGGAACTCTAATTTCAAAAATATCTCTCTATTATTGAATTAAAAATAAATTTAAGTACACCGTCCTATTTATAGTGTTGAAAGGTTACTAAAAATTAAGAAAGTAAATTACAAAAAAGAAAAACTGAAACAAATAATAAAAAAAGAAATAAAATAAAATTACAATTAAGTTAGAGAAATCAAAGATTTGACTTGAGAGGAAATCTGGACTGATTTGATCTTATTGAAGATAAATAGGAAATTTGGGCACTGAATTGCCATTGAAATCCGGAGTGAGAAGTCTTTAGCACATTGAATGGCCACGTGGCAAGGAAGATTAGAAGAAATGGCTGAAGTGATTTGGCTGGTGGAGTAATGATCCACAGCTGGGTCCCATAGCTTTTTAAATATGTAATTAAATAAGATAAAATTTTGGAGTTGGTTTTGTTTTTAATTTTTAAGTTTTATTGAGAAAGAAAAAATAAAAATGGAAGAGAGGTAGAATTTAGTATAATTAAAGATAAAAAATAGAAATGAAAATGATTTTTTAAGTTTAGTGTAAAATGAGAAAAGAAATAAAAATAAACTTTTAAGTCATTTTTTATTTTTTTTCTCTTTTCTCTTCTCTCGAGCACAGAGAGAGAGACATTAATGAATTTTTTTATACTGAAAATAATCTTTTGATAAAACTACTAAATGTATTTTCAGAAATAATTTATGTCTGAGATTGAAAACATTTTCATTTTCATTTTCATACAAAAAATAAAATAATTTTGTAACGAGTTCCAAACGCAGCCAAAATATTTTCAATAAAAATATTATGAATAAAAATCATGGAAAATTTTTAATAAAAAGTTAAAAATAATTTAGCATTTTATCGACAACTAGCAGTGATTAAAGTGAATTTTTGTGCACTTATCAATCATAATCTTATGTTCACCTAAATAAGAGTGTGATAATGAAGACATGTTAAGTTTCATACCACCCTCCGGTCATGAGTACGCAAGAAATGTTTCTAGGGCTCATAGGATGGGAGGTTTAATGAAACTTTTATGGCATTAGGAAAGTTGGAAAAAATGTTTGGGTCGCTTTCACACTCCCTGTGGTATTGCGCATATGTGTACGTGCACAGGGCCCGAAAGATGAATAACTAGATGGCCATGCATTTTGTCATGTTGTTATGTTTGAAAAATATGTTGTGAGGAATTTTTGTACTAGCTGTGCTTTTTAGCTCACTAAATTTGTTCATGTTGTAAGTACGAACCCTACAACTCCTTGGTGGACTTGTGGCAAAGCGCGTGTACGATGGAGGGATTAGGCAATGAATGCCATCATGCAGTTAACTTCTGCTTAAGGTTAACATAGTTTAAAGTTATGGTTTAAGTAAACATGTTTTATGTTAAAAGCATGATACTTTGTTAGATGCCTAGTTAATTATGCTAAGTTAAAACGTTTGAAAATTGATCTGTATTGCAAATACTATATCTTACAGATATAATAGTTCAAACTTGTAACCAGAATTCATTTAAGTTATTTCAGCAGCATGTTTCAGTTATAATGACCAAGAAAATCCCGGAATTTAAATAATGCAATTTATGTATTTAAGTCAAGGATGGATTTTTCCTGGAAAAAAAATATATTATGTTATATTTTGTGACTGAAGGATTTATGGAATTAACATTTGTATTCCTAAATTCTGTAGCAGATTTCATGCTAAGTTCATGTTTTACGATCAAGTAAATTAGATCGATAAATTCTCACCGTACTTTAATGCGGAAGAATTTCCAGTACATATATAGTTTGAGAATCGTAATTCCAAGAATCTCCAGGCATAATATGAATTAGCATCTAATACATATACAAGAGAAAATTATAGCCAGTATAATTTTTAACAGTTTTAAAGGAAACTTAAGAGAGTGGACAAAAAGTACAAGAGGTAGATTAATGTGTAGAATTGGATGAGGTGTGATGATGGAAAATGAAGAGTACTCATGATTATTTTTTTCCCTCTCTTTCTTCACTTGGCCGGCCATGCTTAGGGAGTCTATGGCAAAAATTTTGGTTAGTTGTTGAGTGTGCTAGAATTATTTTTCTCTCACTCTCCTAACCTTAAGCCACTATCAAACATTAGAAGAAGAAGAAGAAGATCAAAGTGTTCTAGGAGGAGTCTAGTCAAGCATTTCTCCAAGGGTATAAACTCTAAACCCTCTCTTTCTTATGTTCTAGCAAAGTTTGAGATTTGGAAATATTCTTATCAAATTTTCTTATACTCTTCTAATTCCAAGCCATTAACAAACCATAGAGCAAGAAGAAGGTGATCAAGTGTTCTAGGAGGAGCCTAAGCAAGGATTTTCTTCAAGGGTATAAATTATAAACCGTTCTCCTCTATTTTCCTATCAAAAATTTAGTTATGAATCAAGGATGTAATTTGTGGTTCTTGAGGAAATAAGCTGTAATAAGGGTGTGTGAGTTTTATGTTGGTTTTGTGTGTTTTGAGGTTAGTTTGATTAATATTATGTGGTATGTTTAGGTTTGGTTTAAGTTTGCTTATTTTGCGTTGGAGGAAAAATTTTCTGGTTACTTTGAATGCGAAAATGAGGACCCTAGAGCGAGGTTTTTCAACATTTCTAAGTTCAATCTTATGGTTCTCAATGTTTAGAACGTTTTTCTGTGACTGTGAGAAAATCCAATTTTAACTATAAAAGCAAGTTTAAAGCCATTTTGTAAAAATGGTTCAGGTTGTCCAACACAGTTTTGGGAAAAAAAATGGCAGCCACTGTTTTCAGACAAACGAGACCTTTAGAGGCTGAATTTCAGTTTTCTCTAAAAACGACCATTTTAGACCTCAATGAGACAAAGAATTGTTACGAAGAACAGATTTTTGAAATCCGATTCTAAGATGTAGTAAAACGCAGATTTCAGAAACTGCACAGTTTTAACTAAACAAAACTAACACAGTGTGGTTTTTAACAAAAACTTATCGAAGAACTTGAGATGTGATTTTAGTAAAATACTATGGTGTTAAACCTCATTTGAACAGAAATATTCGTAAAGAAAGTTTCCAAGAAAAAGGGTTTCTTTTAAGAACAAAATGGTTTATTGAGCAAATCATCCCGACGGGCACTAACGAGCCCAATACGTTAGGTCTTTAGAATTTTGAAGATTGGATGTGGGTCCAGCACCCGCATTAATCTAAGAGACTCCGTTTGAGTTTAAATTTCAACGGGCTAAGAGTTAGAACACTGTGAATAAATTTCTAGGCCGAATTGAGCCTTAATATCATAACAAGTCCAATGAGGTAGATTATGGAGAATAAGTTACTAGATTAAGTAATTGATTTTCAATCTAGGCAAGTAGATGATAAGGGCAATTAAAAAAAGAATTTTAGGATTTAATAAATTAATCCGTATAGTAAATTATCCTTCATTAAAGGAGAGGAATACATGCCTTAAGGAAAGGGTTAGATTTCCTTCATAAGCTGCTAAAGTAAAATAGCAAACGACAGTTAATCTCACACTCTCATTGGGTGTTCATTTTCAGAAGTAAGCAACAAAGAGAATAGGCTGTTTGGCGAAAAGTGAATTCTAGCTCTGTAAAATCAGGTAAGTAGGAATCTCGCTTACAGTATGAATAGATTATAAAGAAAAAGTTACACATGTATTGCTGGAAATGTGTCTATAAAGTGGGATGTAATTTGTTATTTATGAAATGACAAATGTAAGACATTATTATTTTGCTGATCTTATAAAATAAGATAAAGTTATGTTTTGACACATACTCAAGAGTGTTAGTGATATTGCTTAGTCCATAAACTGTTACCAACGAAAGAAGAGTCAGGGGAACCCTGCCGGACAAACTCTTCTGATACAGTTTAAAATAGATATTCGCAGTCTTAGGGTTGATTGGGCAATCGAATCCGATTATGACTGTTAGATCGAACCATGTGATGCTGGTCTCGGGGCATGGGAGTTGGACTATGTAGTTGATCTAGACATGCTCGCAACATGTTGAATAGACCATGTGATTGATTAGGTTAGAGTAAAAACCGTTTACACAACTCTAAACCTAATCATCACAACTTAAGTATATTTGTATAATTATCTTAATCCTGAAGTGAATGCGTAGCTCAACTTAGTATCTCATGATCTTTGATTCGCCAATGAGATTAGTTCACAGTTATTGAACGACATCTCGGTCATTGGGATCATGACAATATTAAGTTGGAGTTATGTGATTCACAGATATGGAATTCGTAAGAAATAATATCACCTCATGCTTTATTGACGGGTGTGTGAATAAATAAACCATGCCTGGTATTTAATGATGATATTCATTGATTAAGACATCGTGATATGTACGAGACATCTTACGAACGTTTGTCTTTCTTATTCACAGTCATATAAAGGAGTTGAGGAAATAATGATTAGAATGGTAAAACGGTAATATTATATACACCATTCTGATCACTGATATTTACGAAGGATAATAATGCATTTACACTGTGGACCGTGTGATAAATTGTATCAACACCAAAAGAAAAATTAGCGCACATGAATCGAGAGATTATTCGGCATCGAACTTTTAGTGGAGTTGTACGATGTCGGAATTAAATATGTCGATAACTTATAGGGATGAGTTAGTCGAATATTGTAATTCCATAGCTTTGTTCATGTGGGTCCATTCGGTCTCAAGGCTAGCTCTAATAAATGGGAAAAACAGAAACTGATAATTATGTTTAAATTCATTGTGTTATTTTTCATTTATTCGATAATTGAAAAATAAAAGGAATGAGTTTTGAATTTCGAAATTAATGGAGATTAATTTAAAATTCAAAATGAAATTTAAACATGATTTTATTTGGCAACTAAAGGAAAGAGAAAAGTGATATATTATTTTGGGAAAATTCAGAAATCCCTTGCCATAAGGGGATTTCGAATTTTGCTCCAAAAAGGGGAAGGAAATTCGGAAATCCCTAAGCCATGTAGGGATTTTCGGATTTCAATCCAAGGGTTAAGGAGAAATTCGAAAATCCCATCTAGGGTTTGAGTTTTTGAATTTCCTCCTATATAAGGATATTATTGAAAACCCTAAAGAAGAGTTCTTTTGAGAAAAGAAAAAGAGATCACACTTTTCCTTAGGGTGGCCGGATTTTGTAGAGACAAAATAGAAGGAAATAGTTTCCTTAGGTTTTTGAAAAAGAGCCCACTCTCTCATCCTAAATATCGTAGAGTCATAGCCTTGAATCAACGAGTGGTTTTTGGTGTGATCGTGGCAATAAACAACGATCTTGTTTCACGGCAATTCTCCATCTTGGAACGTGAGATAGTGAGACAAGATCCTTGCGGTCAATTAATTCAATCGTCACAAAGGTATGTGAGATATTCTAATCGTTTGTCTATAAACATATATCATGCATGCATCTCTCGTTGTGGTTTACGTTTAATTTTGAATTAAATGGATATGATAAAATTTTTGAAATTCCGCCTACAATATTGTTGTTGTTCAAATGATTTTTCATATATAAATCACAATAAGATCCTACAGTTATAGATGCATGTTTATACTTTATGTATTGTATCTGATGTCATGTCATACTACATACACCTTAATAAATCAAGAGGAATTTATAAGAATAATCTCAGTTGAGTGCTATACTAGCCTCTGAGAGGGAGGTAACTTAAGCTCCGCAAGGGAGAAGACAAAAAATATAATAAAGTCTTCTAAGAGGGAGGCATTCAGTTCAGTTATAATCACGGTGTCATTAGGGACCTTGCAAACTCTCGCGTTCTGATGATTGCGTACAAGTGGTACCAGCACTCAAGCCCATAAGTAAGTAAGATAAGATAAGATATAAGAATTTAATAAGACAAGATCATAATTAAGCACAATTGGCTCATGCATAGAATATTTATACTATAGGTAAGTAACCTGCATATAATACTTGATGTGCTGACGGCGAATGGACGAACTGTTGGATTCCGAATCGAATACGGATGCGGAAGTGTGGGGATAGCAGATCAAGTATAACAAAAATTTTCATAAAACCTCTGAGATACTCAATAGATTATATTAATTTATGCACGAATAAATTAATCACATTAATTTATTTATTAAGAACTCAATTAGGAATAATACCTAGCGACCGATTAGGATAATAACTTCAGTTCTTTGACCTCGAACAATTCTTGCTCCAAACCCTTGTGTTTAGAAAACCAATGTCTTCCACGCCAATTCCCAGAATCCATGAAGACGTGTGTGTGGGCACACTTAGGACAAAACGGGTTAGAATAAACACTCGAATTTCCACAAACACCAACCCTTGTGTTTAGGAGATTTTGTTCCAAATTTAAATAGGAGATAATTAACAAGCTTTATCTTGAAGATAGAGATTGGATTCCTTCTAGAAGTTTGATTTATACTCTATAAATAAGAGAAGGATAGAAAATTGTAGACACAATTTTTGAAAACAATTTTTTGACCTAATATTATTTGTGGCTGAATTTCTTTTATTGTGGGGAGGAAAAAATTTTCTCCAAAAATTCCACATCGTGCATGCGTTGGTGTTTGTGGAAATTTGAGTGTTTTGAAACCTATTTTTGTCTCACGTGTGCCCACACACACGTCTACGTAGAATCAAGGAATTGACGTGGAAGACTTTGGTATTCTAAACACAAAGCTTGGAGCAAGGATTGTTCGTGGTCAAAGAATTCAAGTTATCGACCTAATCGGCGCTAGGTATTTTTCTTTAACTGAATTCATACATAAATTAATATAATCTATAGAGTATCTCAAAAGTTTTATGAAAATTTTTGTCAGACAAGATCCGCCTCCCCCCACGCTTCCGCATCCAAATTCGATTCGGCTACCAATGGTAGGCGCCAATTTCAGATAGGGAAGAAAGAGAAAATCATCATTTATCTTGCTGTCCAATTTTAATTCATATTCAAATTCCAATCTTATGTCAAGCTTAAATTAATTGGAATTCTAAATTGAACAACTTATCAAATAAGTTTAAAAGGATAAATATAAATTATTTTCACAATTCAAATTCAAATTTAAATAATCACATTACTTAAATAATAATTAATTCTCAATTAATTATTTTTTAGTGTTTAATTTTAGAATTCCGTAATTCTAAAATTCTCAATTTGCCCTTTGTGTCTGGTAGAATTACAAGGACGACACGGGGACTAATGGACCTATAATCTGTTGGTTGCCGAATCGAATTCGGCGGCGAAAACGCAGCGGAAAAGCGGATCGTGTATCACAAAAATTTCATAAAACTTTTGAGATACTCTATAGATTATATTAATTTATGCACCAATAAATTAATCTCATTAATTTATAAGATTCAAGGATCAACCGAAAAAATACCTTGTAGCCGACTCGGATGATATCTTGATTTTCTTTGACCACGAACAGTCCTAGATCCAAGCTCTTTTGTTTAGAACACCAAAGTCTTCCACGTCAATTCCTTGATTCCACGTAGACGTGTGTGTGGGCACACGTGAGACAAAACGGTTTCTAAAACACTCGAATTTCCACAAACACCAACGCATGCACGATGTGGAATTTTTGGAGAAAAATATTTTCTCTCTCTTAGCTATGAGAAATTTCGGCCACACTAGGAAACTAGGGCTGAAAAGTGTTTCAAGATTGTCTCACAATCTTTCATTTATCTCATATTTAAAGAGAAGAAGTCAATCTTCAAAATAGGATCAAATCCTTATCTCCAATTTTGAATTTGGAACAAAAAATCCCTTCCCCTTATCCCTTAGTTGGCCGGCCACCCTAGGGTTTTATCCCTTTGTGTGTGGCACCTAAATAAGATAAGGAAGGAAGATATTTTATCCATTATCCAGTAGTTCAATTTTAATTCAGATTCAAATTCGAATTTAAGTCAAACTTAAATTAATTTGAATTCTAAATTAAACAACTTATCAAATAAGTTTAAATGGATAAATCTAGATATGTTCAAATTCAAATTTAAATAATCTCATTATTTAAATAATAATTAATTCTCAATTAATTATTCTTCGAGTATTTAATTTTAGAATTCCGTAATTCTAAAATTCCCATTTTGCCCTTTGTGTCTGGTAGAATTACAAGGACGACGCGGGGACTAATGGACCTATAATTCTGAGCTCCAATAAAATTAATAATTAATTAAACACTTTAATTAATTAATTAATTCTATTAATTCCAATAGTTACTCCACTATAAACTTGGAATTGCACTCTCGGAATTATAGACATTAATTACTTCTAAACTGTGAAGTGTCCATTTGATATAGTCATTGCATATAGATCGATCCTCCATAAATAATTCATAATTAGAGTCAGGTAGAATCCGTTAACCTCTCTAATTACATCTTTATCCTTGAGTACCATTGATTCTCTAATGGATAGTGATTCATAAAACAAATTCATGAACCAGAGCGCTCTTACTAATCCAAGTACCGAATCAACACTCAAGAGAATTATTTATCTGCTTCTCTCTCAAGAAGGAATGGATTCCATCTCGTATAATAACATTCCCAGCTACCTATTTCATTATGTCTCCAAAATACAAGGAATAGGATTCAGGGTTTCGGAATCCGTACCGAGTAAATCAAAAGACATAAATCCATAAATAGGAGTTTGTTAAGAACTCAGGATTAAGATCATTCTATATATGACCATCGGTAGACTCAATTAGAATTTCTATGCTTAACGGAAATTATTAGAAATTCATATTGTGTCTGCGTCCATGTTCCACATAATCTCATTATGCGAAATACACTCATTCAATATCTCGCCATATTAACAGTGCGGATAACACCGTTCCATTCTAAATGGGAATGACATGTATTAATAATGTTTTAATTAAAGATTCCGAACTTTAATTAAATTCATTATGAACAGTTACTTTTGATTATTATCCTTAAACATTATCCTCTTGTATATAACACTTATATACCATGTTTAAGGTTACATAAATAATCAAGGAATTTTATTTGATATTCATAAAATATTCATAAATATATGCACATAAAATGATGAATAAACTATTTTATTAAATAAATAATAAATATCCTTTTACATCTCATGCTTTCAGGACACTATTCCCAACAATCTCCCACTTGTCCTAAAGCAGGTGTGTCATGTCTCTAATCCCAAATCCATCTAAGTGCCGATCAAAAACATTCAATGGCAATGTCTTGGTGAACGGGTCAGCAAGGTTGTCCTCTGACGCGATCTTCAGAACCGCTACATCGCCTCTATCCACAATGTCTCTGATCAGGTGATATTTCCTTTCTATATGTTTCGCACTCTTATGGCTTCTAGGTTCTTTTGAATTAGCCACCGCTCCACTGTTGTCACAGTAGAGCTTAATTGGCTTATCCATATCTGGAACAACTTCCAGATCAGTTAAGAACTTCCTGAGCCATGTAGCTTCTTTTGCGGCTTCACAAGCTGCAACATATTCAGCTTCCATGGTAGAGTCAGCAACACACTTTTGCTTTATACTTCTCCATACCACGGCTCCTCCATTAAGAGTGAACACAGATCCAGATGTCGACCGTCGACTATCTCTATCTGATTGGAAATCAGAATCTGTGTATCCGGTGAGAGACAGATCTTCTCCGGAATATATTAACATATAGTTTCTCGTTCTCCTAAGATACTTGAGAATACACTTCACTGCAACCCAATGATCTAATCCTGGGTTGGACTGGTAGCGACTGACTACTCCCACTGCATAGCAGATATCTGGTCTTGTACACAACATGGCATACATAAGGCTTCCCACA
>JACAGA010000003.1:14854348-14887724 GCA_029231665.1 Morus indica | reverse complement strand
TATTATAGATAAGGAAGGAAGATATTTTATCCTTTATCCAGTAATCCAAATTTAATTCTGATTCAAATTCGAATTTAAGTCAAACTTAAATTAATTTGAATTCTAAATTGAACAACTTATCAAATAAGTTTAAATGGATAAATCTAGATGTGTTCAAATTCAAATTTAAATAATCACATTATTTAAATAATAATTAATTCTCAATTAATTATTTTTGAGTGTTTAATTTTAGAATTCCTCCATTCCAATAGTTACTCCACTATAAACTTGGAATTGCACTCTCGAAATTATAGATATAAATTACTTCTAAACTGTGAAGTGTCCATTTGATATAGTCATTGCATATAGATCAATCCTCCATAAATAATTCATAATTAGAGCTAGGTAGAATCCGTTAACCTCTCTAATTATATCTTTATCCTTGAGTACCATTGATTCTCTAATGGATAGTGATTCATAAAACACATTCATGAACCAGAGCGCTCTTACTAATCCAAGTACCGAATCAACACTCAAGAGAATTATTTATCTCCTTCTTTCTCAAGAAGGAATGGATTCCATCTCGTATAATAACATTCCCATCTACCTACTTCATCATGTCTCCAAAATACAAGGAATAGGATTCAGGGTCTCGGAATCCGTACCGAGTAAATCAAAAGACACAAATCCATAAATAGGAGTCTGTTAAGAACTCAGGATTAAGATCATTCTATATATGACCATCGATAGACTCAATTAGAATTTCTATACTTAACGAAAATTATTAGAAATTCATATTGTGTCTGTGTCCTTGTTCCACATAATCTCACTATGCGAAATACACTCATTCAATATCTCACCATATTAACAGTGCGGATAACACTGTTCCATTCTAAATGGGAATGACATGTATTAATAATGTTTTAATTAAAGATTCCAAACTTTAATTAAATTCATTATGAACATTGCTTTTTTGATTATTATCCTTAAACATTATCCTCTCGTATATAACACTTATATACAATGTTTAAGGTCACATAAATAATCATGGAATTTTCATTGATATTCATAAAATATTCATAAATATATGCACATAAAATAATGAATAAACTCTTTTATTAAATAAATAATAAATGTCATATTACATTTCATGCTTCTAGGACTCCATTCCCAACACATATATAGAATGATCTTAATCCTGAGTTCTTAACAAACTGCTATTTATGGATTTATGTCTTTTGATTTACTCGGTATGGATTCCGAAACCCTGAATCCTATTCCTTGTATTTTTGAGACATAATGAAATAGGTAGCTGGGAATGTTATTATACGAGATGGAATCCATTCCTTCTTGAGAAAGAAGCAGATAAATAATTCTCTTGAGTGTTGATTCGGTACTTGGATTAGTAAGAGCGCTCTGGTTCATGAATTTGTTTTATGAATCACTATCCATTAGAGAATCAATGGTACTCAAGGATAAAGATGTAATTAGAGAGGTTAACTGATTCTACCTGACTCTAATTATGAATTATTTATGGAGGATCGATCTATATGCAATGACTATATCAAATGGACACTTCACAGTTTAGAAGTAATTAATGTCTATAATTCCGAGAGTGCAATTCCAAGTTTATAGTGGAGTAACTATTGGAATTAATAGAATTAATTAATTAATTAAAGTGTTTAATTAATTATTAATTTTTATTGGAGCTCAGAATTATAGGTCCATTAGTCCCCGCGTCGTCCTTGTAATTCTACCAGACACAAAGGGCAAAATGGGAATTTTAGAATTACGGAATTCTAAAATTAAATACTCGAATAATAATTAATTATGAATTAATTATTATTTAAATAATGAGATTATTTAAATTTGAATTTGAACATATCTAGATTTATCCATTTAAACTTATTTGATAAGTTGTTCAATTTAGAATTCAAATTAATTTAAGTTTGACTTAAATTCGAATTTGAATCGGAATTAAAATTGGACTACTGGATAATGGATAAAATATCTTCCTTCCCTATCTTATTTAGGCGCCACACACAGGGATCACTGGATAAGGATTTGATCCTATTCTGAAGTTTGACTTCTACTCTTTAAATATGAGATAGATAGAAAATTGTAAAACAATTTTTGAAACACTTTTCAGCCGTAAAACATTTTTGCAAAATAATGAGTGGGAGAGGGTTGTATGACAATACGACCCACTGGTCTCCATCATTAGTTCAACACCGTGAGATTCGAAAGTGGCTTTGCGGCGGCACCGATTCCGCACTCCCTACGGAAAGTGTTCTTTCGGATCAATAACAAGGTTGACTTCCTAGCGATAGGATTCAAGGATGTATTTCCGGTTTGACCTACCCTACGGCGGCACTCCAGAGTTAAGTCTGTAGAATCTGAAATGATGGGTTACACTCATGGAGATATAATCAAATTGTTGATTATATTTTTTGACCAAAATTAGCGGTAGTAAATAAATATGAAAATATGAGATATTTTGATTATATTTATTAATTGAGAAGGTCTCAGTTCAATTTACGATATTTTGACCTACCCTACGGCGGCACTATAATCGTGGTAAATTGAATTATCGTTGGCACCCAAAATTAAAACATGATTTATGTATTTTTCATGTGCATCATGCATCATATTTAATTGTGCCTAAATTAACATGCCTTGATATTCATGCACATAAATTGATTAGATGAATATTCTATTTATTTCCAGCAATATGTCGAATCCCATTATCACACTACTAGTGACTGAAAAATTAGACGTGATAATTATGCTAAGTGGAAAAGTAACATGAACATACTATTGGTCTGCGAAGACTATAAGTTTGTCCTAGTGCAGGAATGTCCTCCTGAACCCGCGGCTAATGCATCCAAACCCGCAAGGGAGATGGAGACTGCTTATGAGATAATGGAGTCTCTAGAAGCCATGTTCGGTGCTCCTTCTGAAAAGGCTCGTTTGGATGCCATAAGGGCTGGTTCTTCAGTTAAGGCACATGTTTTGAACATGATTTATCACCTCCACGATGTGGAGCTCAATGGTGCCAGAATCGATGAAGCCACCCAAGTTGGCATCATCCTGGAAAGCCTATCGCCTGACTTTCATGAGTTCGTGAACAACTTTGTTATGAACAAGAAAAAGTGCAATCTCACTGAACTCATGAATGACGTGCAAAACTTCGAATCCACCAACAAAAGAAGGGGAGGAGAAGCAAATGTTGTAGTTGCAGGAAGTTCTGGTAAAAACAAAAGGAAAAACCATAACCAAGGAAGAGGAAAGAAGGGAAAGAACAAGAGACCCAAGAAAGCAAAGGGCCCCATCCAAAAACCCAAAGGAAAATGTTTCCACTGCAATGGTGTCATGTTTGCAATTGCAAATTCTTATAACTCTATGGTTGCTTTAGTTTTTGTGCATCATTGTCTTACTTCCTATTGCAATGGTGTCATGTTTGCAATTTCAGAAAACTAGGCGAGAGAAGGTCAAGAAGCAGTGTGGCAAGGTATGCTCACGGTGTACATTTTACCCGTTTTTTGTTTTTTTCCCTTTTTGCAATTTTTGGTCACAGTCCTTGCTTTATTTATAGGATAAATGGTAGAAGAATAAACATTGAGTTTGATTATTGTTTTGATAGTGGATCATTTTCTTACAAGTTAAACAATGGAGTTCACTTTTTTGTTGAAGTATTATGTCAAGATGGAAGGATTTACTTCACCATTACACTTAGACGTTTTGGAGATGACTTCTCTGTTTTCTTTACTTGTTTTGAATGTTTAGGTTTTGGACACTGTATGAATTATGTTGTAGACGTAATTTTATTGACAGCTTGGTAGATACTAATAACAATTGATATGTTGAATGTTTTTATGTTTTAATTTGAATGTTCCAATTTTGATATATCACATATCTCGGAATTACTTTTATTTGAATGAGTTCAAACAGATATCTATAATAATTTTAAAAAGTTACAACAGTATGAACATAACAGGAAAAAAAAGTTATTACTCTGTATCGTAGCTATGATAAACAGCTGTAAGAGGATGAAAATAACTTTTCTTACACGCTATAATACTTCAATTCTATAGCACTTTGTATAACTCTTCTAAAACGTTATGTTTTCTTAGGACCTATAATAGCGCCGGCTGTCCTAACGCTCTAAAAAGCGCTATTGCTGGTGAGTAATAGCGTTTTTCATCAGCTACGAAAGGCCTTTTGTGGTGTAGTGCAAGCATGTTCATGCATCATTGTAGTTTAATATTATAAATTGTTATAATTATAAATGCAATGGGTAAATTTTATAAAGAGTTATAAAATGCAACAATTTTATTAGGGTTATAATTTTGTTGACAAATTATTAATTGGACTTAAATTTTAAAAACAAAATCCATTTTTCAAAAAGCTAAGTGGGAGGGTCGTTTGTGTTGAAACGTTCCCAAGGTCTCCGACTTTAGCCTGATCGTGACACATGGATGGGTTAAGAACCACCTTAGTGGTCCTCACTTCAATGGGAGAAACCCACGAAACATGTCGCTAAGGAGTTATCAGGTTGCTTAAAGAAGATAAGACTCGAAAAGGAAGTAGTGAGGCGGGACCATCCCTAGATGGATCGCTAGTTCATAACAACCTCTAGAGTCGATTAGTCGGTTAAACACTTAGACTGTAGATCATTCTAACCTCCCATAGGAGCTAGGCAATGGATCTGAGGTAACCAAAAGGGATGGTGATTGGTTGCACTAGATGTGGAGACATCTTGTGATGTGGACCGAACGAGAGGAGTCTCGATGCGATAGGAGGCTTCACGGACGCCACCCCTAGGTGGGACGTATTGCCGTTTACGATCGTAACACCATAGATGAAACATTTTTTCAAGGATTTTATTTATGTTTAAGTACTTGCATTCATGCATCATACTTTTCTTAAATATAAGCAAATTGCCAACGCCGCTTTATTTTATTTTTTCAGCAATTATGTCTTTATCCCCGATCGCACAAATTCTTAGTACAAACAAATTAGTGGGTGAAAATTACGTTGACTGGAAACATAACCTTCATATCGTGTTGACGGTAGACAAGCACAAGCATGTGCTCATCACCCCCTGTCCTCTTGAGCCGAATGATGATTCCACTCAAGACGAGCGAGACGCATACACTACTTGGATGCGTTCCGATGAGATTGCTAGGTGCTATATTTTAGCATCAATTAGCTATGTATTGCAACAGTAACATCGGAACATGCTGACGGCTGCAGATATGATCTACAGCATTTCTGAAATGTTCGGCAGCCAAGGCCGCCAAGCGAAGCAAGCTGCAGGGCGTAACTTCATGAACTGCCGGATGAAATCCGGCACTCCTGTTCGGGACCATATGCTGCTGATCATAAGTCACCTGAATGAGATAGAGCTCATGGGAGCTGAAATAGATGGAGAGACTCAGGTGGATATGATCCTAGAGACTCTCCCGGAGATGTTCGACAACTTCAAACTCAACTACTCGATGAATAAGTTAAACTATTCACTCCCAGAACTCATGAAGGAGCTTCAAACTGCAGAAGCTCTACTGCTTAAAGGCAAAAAGAGGAATGGAGAGGCAAACCTTGCTGAAGTAAACCCTTCTACCTCTGGCGCCAAGAAACAGAAGAAAGTCCGCAACAAGAAGAAGCCGGCTGGAAAGGGCAAAAACATTGCAAAGGTAGACAAGAGTAATGACAAATGTCACCATTGCGGAGTAGCTAGCCACTGGAAGTGCAACTATCCTACTTACCTCAAGGAGGTTAAAGCTAAAGGTACATTACTTGTTACCGAAGCCTGTTTTGTGGCTGACTCTACTTTTTCTTGGATTGTAGACTCTGGAGCAACTAATCATGTTTGTTGTTCTCTGTAGGGGTTCAGGGAAAGCAAAAGGCTTAGCAAGGATGAGTTCAACTTCCGTTGGGGGAACGGAGCATCAGTATCAGCAACATCGGTTGGAAGCATTAAATTAGTTTTTGAGAACAGTTTTATTATTTTGAACAATGTTTATTATGTCCTGGTTTTTGGTAAAAACCTTATTTCTGTAGCTCGTTTGATTGTGCAAGGATATTCTTTAGATTTTAATAATGATGTTATTCAAATTCTTAAGAATGGTTTCATGATTACTTCTACAGTCATGATAAACAATCTATTCTACATCAAATCAATTATTCGAACGATTTATGATACTGAATTGAATAATGATTCAATGAGGGATAGTAAAAGATTGAGATTAGACCCAACTGATCAAACCTATAAATGGCATCTACGTCTTGGACATATTAGCCCTGACAGGATTAAAAGGTTGGTAAGAGACGATCCCTTACAAACCTTAAGTGTAGGCTCACTACCTACATGTGAATCCTGCATAGAAGGAAAAATGACCAAGAGACCCTTTTCAGCAAAGGGTAATAGAGCTGATGAATGCCTAGAACTCATACATAGTGATGTATGTGGGCCATTTAATATCCAAGCAAGAGGAGGATATGAATATTTCATAACCTTCACTGATGACTATTCTCGTATTAGTCATATTTATCTAATGCGTCAAAAGTCTGAAACCTTTGAAAAGTTCAAAGAGTTCAAGGCCTTGGTTTAAAAGCAATTAGACAAATAGATCAAAACACTACGATCTGATCGTGGTGGTGAATACTTGCTGGGAGAGTTCAAAGACTTTCTTAAAGAAAAAGGTATATTTTCTCTACTGACCGCGCCAGGTACTCCTCAGCAGAATGGCGTGTCAGAATGAAGGAACTGAACTCTGTTAGATATTGTTAGATCAATGATGAGTTACTCATCCCTTCCAGATTCCTTTTGGGGATATGCTTTGGAAACAACAGCATATATTTTGAACCAAGTTCCATCTAAAGCAGTGCCTAGAACTCCATATGAAAGATGGAGTGGCAAGAAGTCATCTCTTGGCCACACCAGAATATGGGGTTGCCCAGCACGTGTGCTTAGAAAGAAGACTGGTAAGCTAGCCAGTCGTTCAGAACTATGCATGTTTGTAGGATATCCTAAAGGGACAAAAGGCTACATCTTCTATAGTCCTACCAATCAGAAAACATTCGTTAGCACGAATGCTCATTTTCTGGAAGAGGATTTTATGAAGAATATGAAGCCTAGAAGCAGGCTTGTACTTGAGGAATTAACTGGTGAGAACGTTCAGGTAACATGTCCGCGGTCTATTCCTGAACCGACAACAGATGAACCACAACAAGAACTAACACCAATAGAGCCTCGACGTAGTGGGAGGGTTGTGAGACAACCAGATAGGTACATGTCTTATGGAGATGCATTGACTGCAGTCTCAGATTTAGACATCGACGAACCTGTTTCCTACTCGCAGGGTATGGAGAGTTCTGAAGCAAACCTATGGCATGAAGCCATGAACGCCGAAATACAATCGATGTATAAAAATGGCGTATGGACTCTGGTTGATCCTCCTGAAGGGGTAAAACCCGTAGGGTGTAAATGGATCTACAAGAAGAAGAAGGTTCAGATGGGAATGTAGAGACATTCAAGGCAAGACTAGTAGCCAAGGGCTACACCTAGAAAGAAGGAATTGACTATGAGGATACCTTCTCTCCGGTGGCTATGCTTAAATCCATCCGCATTCTTTTATCCATTGTTGCTGCCTTAGATTATGAAATCTGGCAGATGGATGTGAAGATAGCTTTTCTGAATGGCAATCTGGATGAGCGCATTTATGTGGCACAACCAGATGGATTCATCGAAAAGGGTCAAGAAAAAAAGGTTTGCGAATTGCAAAAGTCCATTTATGGACTAAAGCAGGCATCCAGATCATGGAATATCAGATTCGATGAGACTGTTAAATCTTGGATGAACCTTGTGTGTATAAGCTGATACAAGAAGGCAAAGTGGTTTTCTTAGTCTTATATGTGGATGACATACTACTCATTGGGAATGATGTAGGAAGACTAACTGAGGTTAAGCTCTGACTGGCAAAGCAGTTTGACATGAAGGATCTAGGAGAAGTTGCCTATGTTCTGGGAATTCAGATCTTTCGAGATCGGAAGAGCAAACAATTGGCACTATCTCAAGCATCCTATATCGATAAGGTAATGGACCGATTCGCCATGCAAAACTCCAAGAAGGGTTATCTACCCTTCAGACATGGAGTAACCCTCTCAAAGGAGTAGTCTCCCAAGACTCCTCAAGAAGAGGAAGACATGAGCCGAGTTCCTTACGCTTCAGCCGTAGGAAGCCTCATGTATGCAATGCTTTGCACCAGACCTGATATATGCTACGCAGTAGGCGTGGAGAGTAGATTCCAGTCTAACCCTGGACCCGAGCACTGGGTTGCTGTCAAGTATATCCTCAAGTATCTTAGGAGAACAAGGAACTATATGCTTGTATATTCAGGTACTGACCTGACTATGACGGGATACACCGACTCCGATTTCCAATCGGATAAGGATTCTAGGAAATCCACTTCAGGATCAGTGTTTGTCCTGAATGGAGGTTCGGTGGCATGGAGGAGTATTAAGCAGACTTGCATAGCTGACTCCACCATGGAGGCCGAATATGTGGCTGCTTGTGAAGCTGTAAAAGAGGCCGTATGGCTTAAGAAGTTCCTTGTTTCACTAGAAGTTGTTCCGGAAGCTGATAGGCCCATGGTACTGTATTCCGATAACAGTGGGATTGTAGCAAACTCTAAGGAGCCTAGAAGCCACAAAAGGTCCAAGCACATAGAGCGGAAGTACCATCTCATCCGAGAGATTGTACAAAGAGGCGATGTCGAAGTGACAAAGATATCAACACATGACAACTTGGCTGATCCGTTCACAAAGGCTTTATCTGGTAAAGTCTTCGATAGCCATCTGGAAGTTTTGGGCCTGCAAGATTGTACACACCTACTTTAAGTCCAAGTGGGAGTTTGTTGGAAATGTGTCCATAAAGTGGGATGTAATTTGTTATTTATGAAATGACAAATGTCAGACATTATTGTTTTTGCTGATTTTATAAAATAAAATAAAGTTATGTTTTGACACATACTCAAGAGTGTTAGTGATATTGCTTAGTCCATAGACTGTTATCAATAAAAGAAGAGTCAGGGAAACCCTGCCGGACAAACTCTTCTGATATAGTTTAAAATAGATATTCTCAGTCTTAGGATCGATTGGGCAATCGAATCCAATTATGACTGTTAGATCGAACCATATGATGCTGGTCTCGGAGCATGGGAGTTGGACTCTGTGGTTGATCTAGACATGTTTGCAACATGTTGAATAGACCATGTGACTATTAGGTTAGAGTAAAAACCATTTACAGAACTCTAAACCTAATTGTCACAACTTAAGTATATTTGTATAATTATCTTAATCCTGAAGTGAATGCATAGCTCGACTTAATATCGCATGATCTTTGATTCACCAATGAGATTAGTTCGCAGTTTTTGAACAACATCTCGGCTATTGGGATCGTGACATAATTAAGTTGGAGTTATGTGATTCACAGATATGGAATTCGTAAGAAATAATATCACCTCATGCTTTATTGACGGGTGTGTGAATAAATAAACCAGGCCTGGTATTCAATGATGATATTCATTGATTAAGACATCGTGACATGTGCGAGACATCTTACGAACATGTGTCTTTCTTATTCACATTCATATAAAGGAGTTGAGGAAATAATGATTGGAATGGTAAAACGGTAATATTCTATACCATTCTGATCACTGATATTTACGAAGGATAATAATGCATTTACACTGTGGACCGTGTGATAAATTGTATCAACACCATCAGAAAAAATAGCGCACATGAATCAAGAGTTTATTCGGCATCGAACTTTTAGTGGAGTTGTGCGATGTCGAAATTAAATATGTCGATAACTTATCGGGATAAGTTTGTCGAATATTGTAATTCCATAGCTTTGTTCATGTGGGTCCATTCGGTCTCAAGGCTAGCTTTAATAAGTGGGAAAATAGAAACTGATATTTTGTTATATAATTATGTTTAAAAATTCATTATGTTATTTTTCATTTATTTGATAATTGAAAAATAAAAGGAATGAATTTGAATTTTGAAATTAATAGTGATTAATTTAAAATTCAAAATAAAATTTAAACATGATTTTATTTGGCAACTAAAGGAGAGAGAAAAGTTGATATTATTTTGGGAAAATTCAGAAATCCCTTGCCATATGGGGATTTCGAATTTTTCTCCAAAAGAGAGAAGAAAAATTCAGAAATCCCTAGGCTTGTGGGGATTTTTGGATTTTAATCCTAGGGTGAAGGGGAAATTCGAAAATCCTATCTAGGGTTTGAGTTTTTGAATTTCCTCCTATATAAGGAAATTATTGAAAACCCTAGCAATGAGTTTTTTAAGAGAAGAAAATATCACACACTTTTCTCTCCTAGGGTGGCCAGAATTTTGAGACAAAATAGAAGGAAAATTGTTTCCTTAGGTTTTTGAAAAAGGGCCCACTCTCTCATCCCAAAACACTTAGAGTCATAGTCTTGAATCAACGAGTGGTTTTTGGTGTGATTGTATCGATAGATCAACGATCTTGTTTCACAGCAATTCTCCATCTCGGAACGTGAGATAGTGAGACAAGATCCTTGCGGTCATTTTAATTCAATCATCACAAAGGTATGTTTGTTATTCTATTGCTTTGTCTCTAAACATATATCATGCATGTATCTCTCGTTGTGGTTTACGTTTAATTTGGAATTAAATGGATATGATAAAAATTTTTGAAATTCCGCCTACAAGTTTGTTGTTGTTCAAATGATTTTTCATTATTAATCACAACTAGATCCTACAATCTAGGGGTAGGACTTCGTTCCTAACCGGAGGCAGGTTTTCTTCAATCTCGTCGTTCGCCGGATGTGTGATCGTTTCGTCCATCTGGTTGCCTTGGTTGATGGCTTTGATTCTTCTTCTTGGAGGCATGTTCACCGACTGTGTTGTAGTTAGGGGTCGAACGTATGAACCAGAGATTCTGGGTTCGGTCCTCAGTGGAGTCGCCAATTGTTGACGGTGAAATTTCGTCAACAAAAATACGCTGGGTCACCTCTGGGCATCCCGTTGTGTTGTTGGCCTAATATTGACTATGTATTTGAAATTATGCCATGATGTGTTTGCTGTATTTTTGGAAGTATAAAATATATGAGGATAGTGTTTAGAAGTAGAAGAACACAAAAAATTTTTATAGTGGTTCACTCTGATAACCAAGAGCTACTCCATTGTAATTTTGTACTTCTTTTGGGACTTTTACAATTTACATGAATTGTTGTTCTTTCTCCCATTTAATCACCAAAAGACCATCCCCCTCCTGTATGGGGCTTTGCCCTTTTTATAGCAAAGTTTCCTTCGTGGGCAGTTCTCCTTTGTAGGTAGAAGCACTCGAGTGGCCTACCTTTCTAGGCCCAGCCGTAGCCCACTAATCCCATTTTGAACTGTTCACTCAGCCAATTAGTCTCCCATTACGGCTCTATAGATTCCTATAATCCTTTACTGTCCACTGTAGGGTGGTTTAGGGGTTTGCATTTAATGCCTGTACCACAGACATCCCCTATCCCTAGACGCAATTTGTGATGTCAGGCTCCCTTCTGAAGAGTACTCCTCCCACCGTCTGCGTTGTGTAGATCGTACGTCCTTCCTGGCCGTGGACCTTTTTTAGACAAGCGTTTGTTGCCAGAAGATCGACGGTATGACTGGTCGACGGTATGTCAAGTTAATGTCTTAAGTCAGACTCTCTTTTCAATGTAGAGGGGCACTGAGCTTCAAGCGTCGAGGGTAGTCACCTTTTGAGAAAAGGTAGGGCCACGTGTCACGCGGTCGCCCTTCCACTTGTCACCCATATTTTCCCACACAACAATATATATATATATATATATATATATATAGGTAAGGTCTCTAGTCAGGCACTTAGAAAATGCCTGACCAGTCAGGCACTTGTATAATTGTGCATGAATTGTGTATATTTACAGGTAAGTTTTGTATATTTACATGGCACTTGTATAATTGTGCAATTGTGTATATTTACATGTAAATCATATATATTTACATATAAATCACGTATGTTAAGTTATAAGAAATGACAATGTCTATTAATCCTCAAAACATGTATTTTTTATAGCAATTAGTGAACACATACCATGAAAATATGTATATTGACTAATTTGTTGTATTTCATGTTAAATATACACGAATTTACATTTAAATATACACGATTTACGTATAAATATGCATAATTTATACACGATTATACAAGTGCCTGACTGGTTAGGTACTTTCCAAGTGTCTAACCAAAAACAATTCCTATATATATATATATAACAACAATTTTAAAGAATAAAAATAAAAAATTTAAAATAACAAACGTGAATCAGCCTTTGTAAATGTGTAGGTAATTTGGGATCAGGAGAATATTGCATCAAAAGCTTAATACAGCTAGAAACAAAGGACATGCAAGGCAGTTTGGTAGTGCTTTATATTTTAAAAAAATTATTGTTAACTGTATTAAAAAAAGTAACTATTACAAAAAATAATTGAGTATTTAGTAAATTGTAATTATATAATTGGTAATTCAGTATTATTATGGGTATTGTAAAAGTTTTATTAATTATACTTCAAGGTGAATGTTATACAATTTAAAAGTCAAAGTTGTCTTTGGGTTGGTTTTGATTTTGACTGTAAATTCTTCAAAAATACTTTAAAAATCACTTTTTATGATTTTTACTAAACACAAATTTCAACTGTGAATGACTAAAGAATTAGTTTTACCCTCTAAAAATCACTGTCAAACATACCTATAGTTAGTGCTGGAACTTCGGGCCGGCAGGCCGCCTGAAGCCTGAATTTTTGAGGGCTCGATCGGGCAGGCCCATATGCTAGCCCGTTCAAGGTGCATTTGTAGGCTCGGGCTCGGGCAGCCCGAGTTTTGAGACCACGCCAGAGCATGCCGCAGTGTAGGTGCCGTCGACTGCCGTCCGCCGGAGTTTTTTTTGAATTTTTCTGGCCAAGCCTGATTTGCCCGAATGCCCGACCCACCCGAACTCGAAATTTTGAAAAAATAGTCGGGAAAATGCTGTTGGGCTGGCCAACCCGAATTTTGCCCGAAAACCTGATTTTTACCCGAATACCCGAGATGCCCTATTTGCCCGAACTGCCTGAAAACCCGTCCAATGGCTAGTTTTTGCCCGAACCCACCCGAACCTGAACCCTAAACTAGCTGTTTTTGCCCGAATTTTTTGAAAGAAAATCAATTTTTTAACCCAAAAATTTCCCTATAAATTCCCCGCATCCCCCACACATTTTTCACACTCAAACTCTCTCAATCCCTCTCAATTTCTCTCATTCTCTCTCAATTTCTCTCAATCTCTCTCAATCTTTCAAATCTCTATTACAATTTTTCCAAAAACTATCACATTATCCTAAAGCTCTCTCTCTCTCAAATCGCTATTATTTTTTTTTATAATGGATCCTTTTGGTTATAGTGGTATTCCCGTTGATGCTCAACACAATGTGGGAGAAGGGCAATTTCCCACTAATGAATTTGTTACGCAAGAATCTACTAATCTGAGCCCTGGTGGATGTACTGGAGGTCGTGGTCGTAATGGTGGTGGGCGTGGAGAAATGGCGGTGCCAGTGCGATTGCGTCTGCAAGTGTTGCAACCTCTAGGAGGAAATTCAAGCGCACCTCGATAGTTTGGGATCACTTCGATATAATTGATGAGATTGACAATGAAGGTAACATATAGCTCAGTGTAAATATTGTTTATCTAAATTACAAGGTGACACTATTCACGACACCACACACTTGAGAAGACACTCTGAAAAGTGTCTTCAAAAGCTTAGCCAATCCGGCAGACCCGAACTCCCCCAAACACAATTATCTTTTGATCACGCAACTGGAGGTCTAACCACTTGGAAATACGATCTGCAAGTAGATCGTATGGAAGTTGCCTGAATGATAGCTGCTTTAGATCAACCACTTAGTTTTGTAGAGCTTCCTAATTGGCAACGATATATTAAGGTTGTACATAATCCTAATGCACAGTTTACTTCAAAAACTACTCTTAGAAAGGATTTATTAAAATTATTTAAATAAGAAAAAGAAGCATTAATAACCTTTTACACTCGACTAGCGGGTGCGTTGCGTTAACGGCAGATATTTGGTCTGCCGTTGCCAGTAAAGATTATTTAGCTGTAGCCGGACATTACTTTAAAGGATTTGATTTAGATAAGAGAATATTAGGTTTTAAATGTGTTCTAGGATCACATAGTGTGAATTTAATATATAATACCATTTTAAATGTAATTGATGAATTTAGATTAAAAGATAAAGTAATAGCTATAACATTAGATAATGCTAATGCCAATACAAAAGCAATTGAGTTCTTTGAAAATGATTTAAGTTCCGGTGACATTACTATTTTCCACCAACATTGTGCATGTCACGTAATTAATTTAATTGTTAAATCCAGTTTAAAAGAAATGGGTAATCACATTAAAAGAATTAGAGATAGTCTTGCATGGATTCAAGGTAATAACCAAAGACAAGAAGATTGGTTTAGGTTCTTACAAGCATTAAATATACCTCCTAGAGCATTAGCGTTAGATATGCCTATAAGATGGAACTCAACTTACATAATGTTTCAACAATACATCCCCTATAAGGATGCTATAACATACTATATGTGTGCAAAAGTAGGAGTAGGACATATAGACGTATATGATTGGCAAATTGCTGAAGTTTTGTATCAATTTTTAGGTAGGTTTCATGAAGTGACTCTAAAACTTAGTGGAACATATTACCCAACATCACCTTTAGCTTTAGGAGAACTTTTACGAATTAGTATTTTATTTAGCGAATATAAGGAAGACCCAATTTTAGCAGTTCCTATCCATTCTATGGAAAAGAAATTTATAAAATATTGGTCTAATTTGCCTTTGTTGTATGGTTTAGGTACAATTTTTGATCTTAGATTAAAATTAGAAGGTTTAGAAAACTTAGGTGATTTTTTAGGCATCAATTGTTGTTGGAAATGTGTCCATAAAGTAGGGTGCAATTTGTTATTTATGAAATGGCAAATATCGGACATCATTGTTTTTGTTGATGTTTATAAATAAAATAAAGTTATGTTTTGATTCATATTCAAGAGTGTTAGTAATATTGCTTAGTCCATAAACTGTTATCAACGAAAGAAGAGTCAGGGGATCCCTGCCGGACAAACTCTTCTGATGTAGTTTAAAAATTGATATTCGCAGTCTTAGGATCGATTAGGCAATCGAATCCGATTATCACTGTTAGATCGAACCATGTGATGCTGGTCTCGGGGCATGGGAGTTGGACTCTGTGGTTGATCCAGACATGTTCACAACATGTTGAATAGACCGCGTAACTAATTAGTTTAGAGTAAAAACCGTCTGCAGAGCTCAAAATCTAATTATTAAAACTTAAGTGTATTTGCGTAATTATCTTACTCCTGAGGTGAATACATAACTCGACCTAATTTCTCATAGTCTTTGATTCACCAATGAGATTAGTTCATAGTTTTGAACAACATCTAGGCTATTGGGATCACGGCATAATTAATTTGGAGTTGTGTGATTCACAGATATGGAATTTGTAAGCGATAATATCACATCATGCTTTATTGATGGGCATGTGAATAAACAAACCGGGACTGGTATTCAATGATGGTATTCATTATTTAAGACATCGTGACATGTACGAGACATCTTACAAACATATGTCTTTCTTATTCACAATCATTTAAAGGAGTTGAGAAATAATGACTGGAATGGTAAAACGGTAATTTAGTATACCATTCTGGTCGCTGATATTCACAAAGGATAATATCGTACTTACTCTATGGACCATGTGATAAATTGTATTAACACCATCAGAAAAATAGCGCATATGAATTGAGAGATTAGTCGGCATCGAACCTTTAGTGGAGTCGTAAGATGTCAGAATTAAATATGTCGATAATTTATCGGGATAAATTAGTTGAGTATTGTAATTCCATAGCTTTGTTCATATGGGTCCATTCGGTCTCAATGCTAGCTCTAATAAGTGGGAAAATTAAAACTGATGTTTTGTTACACAATTATGTTTAAATAAATTCATTATGTTATTTTTCATTTATTTGATAATTGAAAAATAAAAGGAATGAATTTGGAATTTAAAAATTAATGATGATTAATTTAAAATTCATGAATAAAATTTGAACATAATTTATTTGGCAACTAAGCTAAAAGGAGGGAGAGAATTGATTTTATTTTTTGGAAAATTCAAAAATCCCTTTTGAAGGGAGGGTTCGGATTTTATTCAAAAAATTAAGGGAAAATTCGAAAACCCATCTAGGGCTAGGTTTCGAATTTTCCTATAAAAAGAATATAGGAAATTGAAAAACCTAGAATTGTGACTATGTGGAAAATATCTCACTCATTTTCTCTCCTCTAGGTAGTGGCCGAATTTTGCATTGAAAAAAAAAGAGCAAAATTTGTTTCCTTAGTTTTGAAAAAAAAAAAAAGAGCCTACTCTCTTCTCCCTGAAATTAAGAGCCATAGCCTTGAATCAATGAGTGGTTGATTGGTTTGTTCGTGTTCATCAATCAACGGTTTTGTTTCACGGCAATTCTCCATCTCGAAAAGTGAGATAGTGAAACAAGATCCTTGCGGCCATATTTGATCCAATCGTCTTAAAGGTATATTAATTGTCATCTTATTCTTTTCTCCATAAACACAACATGCATGAATCTATGGTTGTGGTTTGTATTTAATTTTGAATTCAATGATATGTGAAATTTTTTGAAATTTCCGCCTACAAATTTATTGTTGTTTAAATAATTTTTCGCTTAAAAAGCACAACATTATCCATCAATTGGTATCAGAGCCAAGGTTTTGATCATGCATGATTTGTGTTTATGTGATTGGATTCTATGACATGTGTTAATATTGGCATCTTGCATGAATATGTAATGAGTTCAAAATTATTTTGAATATATTTATGATTGGATACCGATCGATTGGCTCTAGGTTTTTAATTATGCAAGATTGTGGTTTTTATTTTTCTTTAGAAGATTATGTAAGCCATTAAAGGGCATAGGAAATTTTGAAATTTAAATTCTTGAAATTTTTGGTTTGGAGTGCTGCCGCAGCAGCCACACGCCACCGCATGCCGCGCTGCCGTCACCTTCCCCATCGCCAGCGCTACCGCCAGCCCCTCCCCTGGGCATGCCTGCGCAACACACTAGGGTTTCAGAAACCCTAGCGTGCGCCAGGGTTTTCTGAAACCCTAGCGGGCCTGCGAGCCCTGCCCAGGCAGGGGCCACAAGCCCATACACAGTGCACAGGGGCGCCTATCTTGGCAACCCATGCCGCGCGATGTAGGGCCTGGCCCTGCCGCGGCTGAAAAGGTATCCCAAGCCTAACCTAATTCAAAAAAAAAGTTTTTTTTTTTCTCTAAAAAATTATTTTCTTCCAGAAATATTTTCTTTGCCTGGGACTTTGCAAAAGGAAGTGAGAATCCCTATGAAGAGGTTTCTTGAAGGAAAATTGTAAAGACACCATGAAGACAAGATGAAGAATATTATTGTAATTTATTATTCATTTGTTTTATGGGTTGTAATTAGAAATGAGTCATAGAGAGGTTAAATTTTGAATGGATGATTTATTATTTAATCTTGCATCATTGTAAAACATGCCATATAGGGTATAGTGATGCCAATATCAAATTGCCATGTGAACATGTTCATGCATCATTGTAGTTTAATATTATAAATTGTTATAATCATAAATGCAATGGGTAAATTTTATAAAGTGTTATAAAATGCAACGACAAATTTATAAAGGTTATAATTTTGTGTTGGCGAATTATTTATTGGACTTAATTTTGAAACAAAATCCGTTTTTCTAAAAAACTAAGTGGGAGGGTCGTTTGCGTTGAAACATTCCCAAGGTCTCTGACATTAACCTGATCGTGACATGTGGATGGGTTAAGAGCCACCTTAGTGGTCCTCACTTCAATGGGACAAACCCATGAAGCATGTTGCTAAAGAGTCATCAGGTTGCTTGAGAAGATAAGACTCGAAAAGGGAGTAGTGAGACGGGACCATCCCTAGATGGACCGTTAGATCATAACAACCTGTAAAGTCGATTTGTCGGCTAAACACTTAGACTGAAGTCCATTGTAACCTCCCTTAGGAGCTAGGCAATGGGACTGAAGTGACCAAAACTGGTGATTGGTTGCACTGGATGTGAAGACATCCTATAAGGTTAAACAAACAAGAGGAGTCTCGATGCGATAGGAGGCTTCACGGATGCCACCCCTAGGTGGGACGTGTTACCATTTATGATCGTAACACCTTGGATGAAATATGTTTTTCAAAAGGATTTTTTTTCATATTTAGGTATTTGCATTCATGCATCATACTTTTCCTAAATTTTAAGCAAATTACCAATGTCAATTTATTTTATTTTACTTTTCAACAATCATGTCTTTATCCTCGATCGCACAAATTCTTAGTACGAACAAACTAGTGGGTGAAAATTATGTTGACTGGAAACGTAACCTTGATATCGTGTTGACGGTAGACAAGCACAAGCATGTGCTCACCACCTCCTGTCCTCTTAGGCCGACTGAGGAGTCTACTCAAGAGAGGCGAGACAAATACACTTCTTGGATGCATTCTGATGAGATTGCTAGGTGCTATATATTAGCATCAACTAGCAATGTGTTACAGTAGCAACATCGAAACATGCTAACGGCTGCAGATATGATCTATAGCATTGCTGAAATGTTCGGCAGCCAGGGCCATCAAGCCAAGCAAGCTGCAGTGCGTAACTTCATGAACTACCGGATGAAATCTGGCACTCCTATTCAAGACCATATGCTACTAATCATTAGTCACTTGAATGAGATGGAGCTCATGAGAGCTGAGATAGATGGGGAGACTCAGGTGGATATGATCTTAGAGACTCTCCCGGAGATGTTTGATAACTTCAAGCTTAACTACTCGATGAATAAGTCGAACTATTCACTCCCTGAACTCATGAAGGAGCTTCAGATTGTAGAGACCCTATTGCTTAAAGGCAAGAGGAAGATTGGAGAGGCAAACCTTGTTGAAGCAAAGCCTTCCACCTCTAGCGCCAGGAAACAGAAGAAAAACCGCAACAAGAAAAAACCGGAAGGAAAAGCTAGAAAAGGCAAGAACGCTGCAAAGGTAGACAAGAGTAATGACAAATGTTACCATTGCAGAGTAGCTGGCCACTGGAAGCGTAACTTTCCTACTTACCTCAAGGAGGTTAAAGCTAAAGGTACATTACTTGTGACCGAAGCCTGTTTTGTGGCTGACTCTACTTTTTCTTGGATCGTAGACTTTGGAGCCACTAATCATGTTTGTAGTTCTCTACAGGGGTTCAGGGAAAGTAAAAGCTTAGCGAGGGTGAGTTTAACTTTTGCTGGGGGAATGGAGCATCAGTATCGGCTATATCTGTTGGAAGCATTAAATTAGTTTTTGAGAACACACAACTCTTAAGCTATAAAACCAGTGGATAACTCTAATTTCTTAGAGTTATCACATCCCCAAACTCAGAATGTTGCTTGTCCTCGAGCAAAACAAAAGTGACGAAAAGATAGGTTGAATGAACTAAAGTAGAAAAGAGGACTAATGCATACTTTGTGACTAATATATATATTTTTTTTTTCTTAAGAAGCTTAAGTCCTTGAAACACGGATTAGAAGTGCAGCCCTAAGAGAAACAAGAATGCCAGCCAAGTGTTGATTTCAAAACATGAGATTGCTCCTTCTTTGCTTGGACCTTTCTTGTGTGTGTGAGAACAACCAAGTGCCAAATCATCAATGTCAAACTAGTTGGGACCATGTGCATGCAGTTTCTAAAAGCTCTTTTAAGTTCAAACCCCATGAGATTGCGTTTCAAAACTCTCTCCACTACTGAGAATCAACACATTACCAAAGGTCAATAGGACTTCATTAGGTTTTTTTACTGTTAGGCTAAGGTGAAGGTAGGATGGAAGATGATATTTTGGCTCAACTCTCCTTCAAACACCTTACACTCTAAAACTTTGCATACACAAACACCATTCCATGAAACTCCCCCAAACTCACATCTTGCTTTCCTTTGTCCACTATATTTGCTTTTAGATGCCCTTTTATTATACCCACTACTTTTCTTTCCCTCTTTTTTTTTTATCTACCAAGAATTGCCAACTTGCCTTTTTACGAGAATGCCAACATTGGTGATGAAGTCACCCGGTTACTCAGCAAGTTACAACTCAAGGCGCTTTTCTCTTCTCTCTTTTTTTTTTTTTTTTTTGCTTGCTCTTGCCTAGGTCTACCATTTGACGCAAAAGTGAACATGGGGCTCATGCTCACTCCTGGTTACTAAGTGTTCCAAAGCAACAGAGCAAAGATTTTTTTTTTTTTTATTTTTTTTTATTTTTTACAAGCAGCAACAAGACATTAAGAGCTTAAGCTCTCTCTGCCCCCAAACTCAAAATGAGCATTGTCCTCAATGATCTAGGGGGAGCAAGGAAAGAGCAACAAACAAAGGAAGGTGATTAAGCGGATGCAGCTAGGGATTTACAATGGGGAGATAAAAGCTAAGTTACGAGGTACAAGGCTGCTAAGGATATGCTCAATTAAGGCTGGCTACAAAGCTCAAACTATCCAAAAAAATGGCCTAAATCATTCCCTCGATAAAGTGCTAACTCGAGATTTCACCTCAAGAGTTATCAAGCAAGATTTAGGGGGCTGTAACTATTTTGAAAATGAGAAGCATGCTCAAGATCTTTCCCTAAGTAAAACACCGATTCAATAACACAAGGTAGTGCATAATGAAAAAAAAAGAAATCACAAGCCAAGAGAATCAATCAAAATAGTATCAAATCAACACAAGGCTGAATCATATATAATCATCCTATAAACTACACTTCTAAAAAAAAAATCTCTCTTTTTTTTATCACAAAGTATGCAAAAAGACATAATTAGTCAAAGACGAGGCTAACTAATCAACACATGATAGTGAAAATTGAACAAATAACAATTTAAAAACACACGACAATGAGATATAGACAAGAGATAGAAAGGAGGAAGGACTGCCCTGTTTTTGTGCTGCCATGATCACCCTCTCCACCGCCAATTCACTCCACTCCTCAGCGTCATTCTTCTGGCTGACGCTTCGGGTGCAGCAGCTTTTCCTTTTTCTTGGTGTTGGGGCACGACAGCCTCCTCAGGATGCTGATGATTGGCTGAAGATGAGGCTGGAGAGAGCGGTGCTGTCTCTTCCGCAGGGCTAGGCTCCTCATCTCCGGAGGAAGAACTGCACAAGCTCTGAGGGAATACTGGGAAGGAGTGGAATCTCTTGGAATTGGCCCTGTAATGTTTCTGGAGAGCCAAATCCCTCTGCTTTGTGTACTTCCAAAATTCCCTCATTTGCTGCACAAAGTCATATTGAAGCACCTCCACTTGGCTAAGGCACTGTTCCATGCGATTCAGGCATGCAATGATGTCGAGGCTGAGTGGTGCAGCAGCAGGCGCTCCCTGGTCAGGTGCATTCGGTGCTGGGGCAGGAGCACCATCTTCTTCTTCTTGCACGTCATTCTGCAGGAGCCATGCAAGGGCATTTGTGGAGATGGCTGCAGCCGGCTGCTCCTTCGCCTCGCTCTCTTCAACAATCACCCCATGAGCGATACACAATTGCGCGATCAGCAATGGAAACCATAATCCCTCGCTATTACGCCCTGCACAGACTCTTACCTGCTGGCGTATCATCCTCCCCACGTTTAAAGGTCTTCACTTCATCATACAGTACAGCAAAATGGCTCTCTCTTTATGTACTAAATGGTAATGAGATGAGGGCATTAGCCGGAACCTTAGAAAATGGTACCAAATCTTTGGTCCCAGCTAGAGGCTCTCTCTTGGAAAAGTCATCGAACCTCTTGTAGCTCTTCTCCATTTGGTACCCTCAACACAGAGCTCCTCAATAACTTCGTCCAACTAGTCTTCACTCAAACCATCAGCGAAGTCCTTAAAATCATCCTCCACATCCGGCAGGTCGTAGATGCAATTAATTGCTGCGGATGTGAAGGGGATTACTCATCCTCGGACGTAGACTGTGTCGGGGTCTGCGTCATCATAATTTGCATAAAACTCACGCACGAGCTGCACCGGCGCCGCGGGCGGGCTTTGGCAGAATGCATGCCATTTGTGCGCGGAGATGACGGAATGGATAAAGCTGGGATATCCCCTGGGACGGCCCCGTCTGTACACAAACCCCCTTTCCATGTATAATGCCCACTCAGTCATGCATTGGTCAAAGCGCTGCTGAGCCCTTGGGGACACAAATTTTGTTACTTCAGCATTTTCTGGGGGCGGCTGCGAGACAGAGCTATCTGAATCTACCTGAATTTGCACTCCTTTCCCTTTTCGTGCTCTGCCCTTAAACGGCATCTTGCTGTCTAAATCCCTCTCTCTAGTATTTCAACCCACCCAACCCAAATTGCACACCTGCTGCCTCTCCTAACACTTCACAGGCTATATACGACCCCTCCTCTATTCTCAGTAAATATTCTCGAATTTAATGCTCCCCCAAACTCTATTCAACTGACTAACTAGTATTTATCCTTTTTAGAAAGCACAGAGTTTGTGGAAGAATCTCTCACTAACCTCAATGGAGCTTCTCTGTGGCCGGTGGCTGGTTGCTTCCTCAAACACCTGCTGTGCCACGTAGTAAAACCGGGCGAGAGGAGCTCTTGGACAAACGGCTGCGGTTGAGAGAATGCACGATTGAGGTTGTGGTAGGAATGGAGGAGAAAATGGCGGAAATGGAGAAAATGGCCATGGATGTGGTAGTTGGCAAAGAGCTGTGAGTGTATATATACGGGTGAGTTAGGGCTTTAGGGAGAGCTGTCTAAACACATTGTCATTTTTTTTTCACGCCCAGAATGCTGTAGCATTCTGTCATGGCATTCTGGGCTACTGCAATTTTTTTTTTTTTTACTTCTCTGCTTCCTGCACAGATTGACTCCTAATAATCCTGCTAACCAATGAATCACAGTCCAAATTAGAATATCAATGCAGAATAGCAGAAATAAATAAAAACAAAAGAGCAAAAACAATGGGTTGCCTCCCATAAGCGCTTGTTTTTGAGTCATCAGCCTGACTACCTCCCTGGTTGAGAATCAGGCCTCCTACAGAGTGATGGACGTTTTGCAACGATCCATTGGACCTCCCCAATAATGCTTTAACCGCTGTCCATTCACTGTGAATTTCCTTGCCGACTCCTCCTCATTCAACTCCACTGCTCCATAAGGGAATACCTTAGAGACTGTAAAAGGCCCAGACCAATGAGACTTTAGCTTTCCTGGGAAAAGCTTCAACCTGGAGTTGAACAAGAGAACTTGCTGCCCAGCTTTGAATGTTCGAGGCAAGATTTTACGGTCATCCCATTTCTTGGTCTTCCCTTTGTATAGCCGAGCACTTTCATAAGCTTGTAGCCTGAATTCATCAAGCTCATTCAGTTGCAACAATCTACTCTGCCCTGCAGCCTGCAAGTCAAGTTTCAGCTTCTTGAGAGCCCAAAATGCTCTATGTTCTAGTTCCACAGGCAAGTGACGTGCCTTACCATATACCAGCCTATATGAGGACATTCCTAAGGGTGTTTTTAAGGCTATTCGGAAAGCCCATAATGCATCATCCAAGCGCACTAACCAATCCGTTCGAGTCGGGTTCACTGTTTTCTCTAGTATTCGCTTGATTTCTCTATTTGACAGCTCGGCCTGCCCACTGGTTTGCAGATGATAGGCTGTGGCGACCTTGTGCTTGACACCATATTTGGCCAGTAGTTGCCCCAAGTATTTGTTGCAGAAGTGGGTTCCTTCATCACTAATAATAGCTCGGGGGGTTCCGAAGCGAGTGAAAATGTACTTCTGGAGGAATTTCAGCACCACCTTAGCATCATTCGTGGGTGAAGCCATTGCCTCCACCCATTTGGACACATAGTCAACAACAACTGGGATGTATTGGTTGCCGAATGACACCGGGAAGGGGCCCATAAAATCCATACCCCAAACGTCAAACAGTTCCACTTCTAAGATGCTGTTTAAGGGCATCTCATTCCTCCTTGATATGTTCCCGGTTCTTTGGCACCTGTCACATCTCAATGCAAAAGCATGAGCATCCTTAAAGATCGTCGGCCAATAAACACCAGATTGTAGAATCTTAGAAGTTGTCCTCAGGCCTCCATACTGACCACCATAGGGGGAAGAATGGCACCCTTACAGAATGCCCTCCATTTCTTCTTCTGGTACACACCTTCTTATAAGTTGGTCGGTACAATGCTTGTACAAATATGGTTCATCCCAGTAGAAGCTCTTGACATCATGAAGAAACTTCTTCCTCTGCTGGCTGGTCATATCCGGGGGAAGCCATCCACTTGCCAGAAAATTTGCATAATCGGCAAACCAAGGTATTTGTGCCTGCGATGCCGCAAACAATTGCTCATCAGGGAACACTTCAGTTATGATCTCCGTGGTGGCTCCTTCCTCTGCTGGCTCAAGCCGAGACAAGTGATCAGCCACTTGGTTCTCAGTGCCTTTCCGGTCCTTGATCTCCAAATCAAATTCTTGAAGTAGGAGCACCCATCTGATTAGCCGTGGCTTTGCATCCTTCTTTTCCATCAAATATTTGATGGCTGAGTGATCTGTGAAAACCGTGACCTTTGTCTCTATCAAGTAAGCTCCAAATTTGTCAAATGCAAATACAACTGCCAACAACTCTTTTTCTGTCACAGTGTAGTTTAGTTGAGCTCCAGATAGAGTTTTACTGTCATAATATATCGAGTGAAAAACCTTCTCTCTGCGCTGCCTGAGAACTGCCCCCACTGCCCTGTCGCTGGCATCACACATTACTTCAAAAGGAAGAGACCAATCAGGTGCTGTGATGATAGGAGCTGAAATAAGTCTCTTCTTTAATTCGGCAAAGGCTAATGAGCAGGCCTCATCAAAAATAAACTTGCTATCCTTCTCGAGAAGACTACACAGAGGCTTTGACACCTTTGAGAAGTCCTTAATGAACCTCCTATAGAACCCTGCATGTCTAAGAAAGCTTCGAAGCCCTTTCACATTGGTCGGTGCTGGCAGCTTTTCTATCACAGCAATCTTTGCCTTATCAACCTCTAAACCATCCCTTGAGATTCTATGTCCAAGCACTATTCCCTCGTTGACCATAAAGTGGCATTTCTCCCAGTTCAAGACTAAGTTAGTCTCTTCGCATCTCTTTAGGACCTTGGCCAAGTTCATGAGGCATTCATCAAAATCCTTCCCAAAAACTGAGAAGTCATCCATGAAAACCTCCAAATACCGCTCCACCATATCAGTGAAAATGGCCAGCATGCATCTCTAAAAAGTGGCTGGGGCATTGCAAAGTCCGAATGGCATTCTTCTGATGGCAAACGTGCCAAATGGACACGTGAAAGTAGTCTTGTGTTGGTCCTCCGGTGCAATCACAATCTGGTTATAACCGGAATACCCATCCAATAGGCAATAAAACTCCTTACCTGCCAGCCTGTCCAACATTTGGTCAATAAAAGGCAGCGGGAAATGATCTTTCCTGGTGGTCTTGTTGAGCCTCCTGTAATCCATGCAAATCCGCCACCCTGTCACTGTCCTTGTGGGGATCAACTCATTCTTTTCGTTCTCAACAACCATGATCCCCCCTTTCTTAGGAACACACTGCACCGGGCTTACCCAAGCACTATCCGAGATTGGATAAATGATCCCTGCGTCTAGCCACTTTATCACCTCCTTTTTGACCACCTCCTTCATGATCGGGTTCATCCTTCTTTGTCCCTCTATAGACCCCTTTTTATCATCTTCCAGGAGAATCTTGTGCATACAAAAGGAGGGACTGATGCCTTTTATATATGCTATAGTCCAGCCGATGGCTCCTTGAGATTCTCTCAAAACCTCTATTAGTCTACCCTCTTGTTCCTGCGTCAATAAAGCAGAAATAATAACCGGAAGTGTAGAGGAATTTCCTAAGTAGGCATACCTCAAGTGCGGAGGCAAAGGCTTAAGCTCTAGGATTGGCGACTCTTTGCTTGAGGGCTGAGTGGGCTGGTGTTTCCGTTCAGTCAAGTCTAGAGACTCAAACTTCCTTGTGTGGCACGGCATTGTCACATTTGCTCCGACCCATTCTACTTGCTCAACGCCTCCTTCTCCATTACTGTCGACTCCTTCATGCTCAAGTGTTTCTACCACCAGAGAGTCAATAACTGAGATGGCTGAGCATTCTTCAGTTTCACTCGGGAACCTCATTGCCTTGAACACATTAAAGGTGACTTGTTCTTCTTGCACCCGCATGGTTAATTCTCCTTTCTGGACATCAATCAAGGTGCGGCCAGTTGTAAGAAAGGGCCTCCCCAAAATTATGGGCACTTCTCTATCTGCTTCATAATCAAGAATAATAAAGTCAGCAGGAAAAATGAACTTGTCCACCCTTACCAGTACATCCTCGATCTTTCCGTCAGGAGTTGCAATTGACCTGTCAGCCAGCTGTAAGGATACTGTGGTTGGCCTTGATTCTCCAATACCCAACTTCTTGAATATGGACATTGGCATTAAATTTATGCTAGCTCCCAAATCACACAATGCTCTACCAAAGTATTGGTTTCCAATGGAGCATGGAATAGTAAAACTTCCTGGATCCTTTAGCTTGGGCGGGAATTTGTTCTGCAGAATAGCACTGCATTCTTCAGTCAAAGCCACTGTTTCAAACTCTCCAAGCCTGCGTTTCTTGGTCACGAGATCCTTCATGAACTTAGCATAGCTTGGCATTTGTTCTAAAGCTTCCACTAGTGGTATGTTGATGTGTAGCTGCTTCAAGACATCTAAAAACTTGCGGAACTGCCCATCTTATTGTTGTTTCTGGAAGCACTGTGGGAATGGTAGAGGTCGTCGGCTGCCACTGGTGTTGCTGGTTTCGGCTGCTCTAGAATGCTGTAGGAATGCTGCAGCATTCTAGACTCCAGAGTCCAGCTTCTTACTCCTGGGCTGTTCTTCTTGCGGCAGTGTTTTCTTCTCTCCCCCTTGGATTGAAGTGGCTCTGTGTGAGCAGCCAGAGGGTTTGCCCTTGATTCCAACTCCTTTACACACCTTAGTGTGATAGCCTTGCATTGTTCTTTCCCGTCTCTTCGTGGATCTTCGGTATTGCTTGGTAGAGCACCTTGGGGCCTGTTGTTGAGAGAATTTGCTATCTGCCCAACCTGATTTTCTAAATTCCGCAATGCAGCATCATGGCTCTGGATTTTGCCTTCACTCCTTGAAATAAATTCTTTCAACAAGCCCTCCAAAGAGCTAGATTGTTCTACGGGTTGAGTTCTGTGTTGTTGTTGTGGTGGATATCCAGGTGGATAGGTGCTTTCGGGGTAAGCATTGGGCTAACTAGTTTCTGCTCCTTGATTATTCCATGCAAAGTTTGGATGTTGCCTCTTCCCTTGGTTATAAGGGTTTGAGTAGTGATGACCACCCCTGTTGAAATTAGCAACATAGCACACAGAGGCAGGGTTGGATGGGCAATCATCATATTGGTGGCTATCTCCACAGTAAACACACGAAAAACCAATAGTGTGCATTGCATTTACCCCCGCCGGTGTATTTAATGCCTTTACCATATTTGTCAAGGACGACATTTGAGCTGAGAGTGCCGTGATGGCGTCAAGCTCGTGAATTCCAGTGGCCTTCCTTGCACCATGCCTCTCGGTTGGCCATTGATAGTTGTTGTTGGCCATCCTCTCTAAAATCTCATATGCATCATTATAAGACTTGGCCAAAATGGCTCCTCCTGCTGCGGCATCCACTATAGTCTGTGTTTACCCATTGAGACCAGTATAGAATGTCTCCATTTGAATCCAGTGGGGGATCCCATGATGAGGGCACTTCCGCAGTAGTTCCTTAAATCTATCCCACACTTCATACAATGACTCCCCATCTGCTTGTTGGAATGAGGTAATGTCATTCCTCAACTTGGCATTCTTAGTTGGAGGGAAGTATTTCATGAGAAATTTTTCTGCCAACTCATCCCATGATGTCACTGAATTCGGAAGCAAGGAGTTCAGCCACACTCTTGCCCTATCCCTCAAGGAATAAGGGAATAGCTTCAACCTCAATGTATATTCAGTCACCCCCGGGAGCTTAAAAGCATCACTCACTTCCATAAATTGTCTGAGATGGATGTGAGGATCTTCAGTTGCCATTCCACTGAACTGCCCCACGTTCTGGAGCATTTGGAACATCACGAGTTTTAGCTCAAAGTGAGGTGCCTGAATTGTTGGCCTCACGATGCCCGGGTTGAGTCCATGCAAAATGGGCACTGCATAGTCTCGAATGGCCCTGTTTCTATCATCCATCGGCTCTGGTTGTGGAACAGGGTTGTTGGCAATTACTTGCTGCCTGTTGTTTCCTGTTGCCCCTTCTGCCATGTCTCTCACTCCTGCTAGTCCTTGTTGTTCCCTCCTCCTAGCTCGGAATGTTCTTTCAATTTCAGGATCCAAAGGCAGCAACTCCAGGTCTTGCGGTAGATTCATACAAGTAACTTACTAACCTGAGGAATTAAGAACCAAATGAATGAGATTAAAAAGTAAACAAACGTAAAAACAAAAATTAACTCCTACAAATACTTTAATGATTTTAATTCCCCGGCATTGGCGCCAAAAACTTGTTGCGTGATAATTATGCTCGCAAGTGCACGTGTCGCTACAAGTAATAAAGTGTACACAAGTACGGATATCAATCCCACGAGGAATGAATCACCAAAGTATATGTCGGGAGTTGTATATTCACAAAATAACAAGAAATACTTTCGGCAAAGTTTACTAAGATGATGTGATTTAAATGAATGTAAATGAAATGAAATCTGATGGCTAAATGTAACAAGAATGTAATGATGAGATGTAAATTAATCGTAAAAATGAGCTAGGCCTGCTAACTTCCCCTCTACTGCAAGTCTGACTAGAATGCTACCAAGAATGCTGCAGCATTCTACTATCCTGTCAACAGAAACTCGTTGATGCATAAAGTTCTTCCGAATTAATTATGGCTGTGGTCCTTTAAGCTATTTCTAGCACATTCCTGTGTGGATCCAGCTTTAGGACTGCAGATTTAAGCTCGGGTTTCATTAGGTTGTGCTAGGTGAATAATATATTCCTATACTATCCACTAATCAACTACTCAGCAAGTACATTGAACAAGCATCATTCATGTTAATCCGATTAAAACTAACCCTTCCAGTATTAATCTTAATCTTGTATCCTAAAGTTGATGGCCAGTCAAGAATAGAAATAGATATTAACTCACATGAATGAACAGGAATAGTAGATTAATAGCATTCTCAGAAACCACTTGTCATTCTTACAATATTGGTTCCATTAGCAAACCTAGCTATAGAAACTTAGTTCATAATGATAATTACAGGATCCAAAGCTTCAATACAATCCATAGTTAAGATCAGGAGCTAAATGACAAAGATAATTAAGCTAACAGAAGAAGAGCAAGTTCGGCTGGATCTGGATTCCTCTGTGGCCAGCCGAGAATGTTCTTCAACTCCAGCTCTCTTTCTCTGCGTTGTATAATCCTTCTAGGCTGAGATTCACGTGTTGTTCTGCTTTCTTCAACTCTCTCCTGAAGCTTTTTCCTCTCTGGAATGTCTCTTTTTTTGTGTTTTCTAGTATATTGGTACTCTAGCTGTTGCGTACCCTTTTATGAGCAACTGTTTTCTTTTTATATCTTTGCCCAATTCTCTCTCTTCCTCTTTTTCTCCCCTTGGCGGCTGCCCAATTGTCCTAAGAGAAACATTCCCTTCTAGGGCAACACAAGGGCTGAGGTGTCACTGCTGAGGTGCTCTATGGACCCAATTGACACTTCCTTAGCCAGCTCACATGGATTCCTATGTCAGCTTTTGCCCAGCTAGTGCGCTGACGTCAATGAGTTGCCAGCTAATCCCAGAATGTTGCCAAGAATGCTGCAGCATTTTGGGCCAACAAATTCCTGCAAGGAGTTGCATTAGCCAGTTTTTCATCTCATTTTACATTCAAATGACCAACTTTTAACCAAAGAAGAACAGGAGTACGAAATTAGGCCAAAGTAAATGCAATTCTACAAATCTATTCTAAAACATACAATAAGTGAGAACAATTACTCAAGGACACAACTTTTAAGCTATAAAACCAATGGATAACTCTAATTTCTTAGAGTTATCACACCCCCAAACTCAGAATGTTGCTTGTCCTCGAGCAAAACAAAAGTGACGAAAAGATAGGTTGAATGAACTAAAGTAGAAAAGAGGACTAATGCATACTTTGTGACTAATATATATATTTTTTTCTTAAGAAGCTTAAGTCCTTGAAAAACGGATTAGAAGTGCAGCCCTAAGAGAAACAAGAATGCCAGCCAAGTGTTGATTTCAAAACATGAGATTGCTCCTTCTCTGCTTGGACCTTTCTTGTGTGTGTGTGAACAACCAAGTGCCAAATCATCAATGTCAAACTAGTTAGGACCATGTGCATGCAGTTTCTAAAAGCTCTTTTAAGTTCAAACCCCATGAGATTGCATTTCAAAACTCTCTCCACTACTGTGAATCAACACATTACCAAAGGTCAATAGGACTTTATTAGGTTTTTTTACTGTTAGGCTAAGGTGAAGGTAGGATGGAGGATGATATTTTGGCTCAACTCTCCTTCAAACACCTTGCACTCTAAAACTTTGCATACACAAACACCATTCCATGAAACTCCCCCAAACTCACATCTTGCTTTCCTTTGTCCACTATATTTGCTTTTAGATGCCCTTTTATTATACCCACTGCTTTTCTTTCCCTCTTTTTTTTATCTACCAAGAATTGCCAACTTGCCTTTTTACGCGAATGCCAACATTGGTGATGAAGTCACCCGGTTACTCAGCAAGTTACAACTCAAGGCGCTTTTCTCTTCTCTTTTTTTTTTTTTTTTGCTTGCTCTTGCCTAGGTCTACCATTTGACGCAAAAGTGAACATGGGGCTCATGCTCACTCCTGGTTACTAAGTGTTCCAAAGCAACAGAGCAAAGATTTTTTTTTTTTTTATTTTTTTTTATTTTTTACAAGCAGCAACAAGACATTAAGAGCTTAAGCTCTCTCTGCCCCCAAACTCAAAATGAGCATTGTCCTCAATGATCTAGGGGGAGCAAGGAAAGAGCAACAAACAAAGGAAGGTGATTAAGCGGATGCAGCTAGGGATTTACAATGGGGAGATAAAAGCTAAGTTACGAGGTACAAGGCTGCTAAGGATATGCTCAATTAAGGCTGGCTACAAAGCTCAAACTATCCAAAAAAATGGCCTAAATCATTCCCTCGGTAAAGTGCTAACTCGAGATTTCACCTCAAGAGTTATCAAGCAAGATCTAGGGGGCTGTAACTATTTTGAAAATGAGAAGCATGCTCAAGATCTTTCCCTAAGTAAAACACCGATTCAATAACACAAGGTAGTGCATAATGAAAAAAAAAAGAAATCACAAGCCAAGAGAATCAATCAAAATAGTATCAAATCAACACAAGGCTGAATCATATATAATCATCCTATAAACTGCACTTCTAAAAAAAATCTCTCTTTTTTTTATCACAAAGTATGCAAAAAGACATAATTAGTCAAAGACGAGGCTAACTAATCAACACATGATAGTGAAAATTGAACAAATAACAATTTAAAAACACACGACAATGAGATATAGACAAGAGATAAAAAGGAGGAAGGACTGCCCTGTTTTAGTGCTGCCATGATCATCCTCTCCACCGCCAATTCACTCTACTCCTCAGGGTCATTCTTCTGGCTGACGCTTCGGGTGCAGCAGCTTTTCCTTTTTCTTGGTGTTGGGGCACGGCAGCCTCCTCAGGATGCTGGTGATTGGCTGAAGATGAGGCTGGAGAGAGCGGTGATGTCTCTTCCGCAGGGCTAGGCTCCTCATCCCCGGAGGAAGACCTGCACAAGCTCTGAGGGAATACTAGGAAGGAATGGAATCTCTTGGAATTGGCCCTGTAATGTTTCTGGAGAGCCAAATCCCTCTGCTTTGTGTACTTCCAAAATTCCCTCATTTGCTGCACAGAGTCATATTGAAGCACCTCCACTTGGCTAAGGCACTGTTCCATGCGATTCAGGCATGCAATGATGTCGAGGCTGAGTGGTGCAGCAACAGGCGCTCCCTGGTCAGGTGCATTCGGTGCTGGGCCAGGAGCACCATCTTCTTCTTCTTGCACGTCATTCTGCAGGAGCCATGCAAGGGCATTTGTGGAGATGGCTGCAGCCGGCTGCTCCTTCGTCTCGCTCTCTTCAACAATCACCCCATGAGCGATACACAATTGCGCGATCAGCAATGGAAACCATAATCCCTCGCTATTACGCCCTGCACAGACTCCTACCTGCTAGCGTATCATCCTCCCCACGTTTAAAGGTCTTCACTTCATCATACAGTACAGCAAAATGGCTCTCTCTTTATGTACTAAATGGTAATGAGATGAGGGCATCAGCCGGAACCTTAGAAAATGGTACCAAATCTTTGGTCCCGGCTGGAGGCTCTCTCTTGGAAAAGTCATCGACCCTCTTGTAGCTCTTCTCCATTCGGTACCCTCAACACAGAGCTCCTCAATAACTTCGTCCAACTAGTCTTCACTCAAACCAACGGCGAAGTCCTTAAAATCATCCTCCACATCCGGCAGGTCGTAGATGCAATTAATTACTGCGGATGTGAAGGGGATTACTCGTCCTCGGACGTAGACTGTGTCGGGGTCTGCGTCATCATAATTTGCATAAAACTCACGCACGAGCTGCACCGGCGCCGCGGGCGGGCTTTGGCAGAATGCATGCCATTTGTGCGCGGAGATGACGGAATGGATAAAGCTGGGATATCCTCTGGGGCGGCCCCGTCTGTACACAAACCCCCTTTCCATGAATAATGCCCACTCAATCATGCATTGGTCAAAGCGCTGCTGAGCCCTTGGGGACACAAATTTTTTTACTTCAACATTTTCTGGGGGCAGCTGTGAGACAGAGCTATCTGAATCTACCTGAATTTGCACTCCTTTCCCTTTTCGTGCTCTGCTCTTAAACGGAATCTTGCTGTCTAAATCCCTCTCTCTATTATTTCAACCCACCAAATCCAAATTGCACACCTACTGCCTGTCCTAACACTTCACAGGCTATATACGACCTCTCCTCTATTCTCAGCAAATATTCTCGAATTTAATGCTCCCCCAAACTCTATGCAACTGACTAACTAGTATTTATCCTTTTTAGAAAGCACAGAGTTTGTGGAAGAATCTCTCACTAACCTCAATGGAGCTTCTCTGTGGCCGG
>JACAGA010000003.1:14840056-14854248 GCA_029231665.1 Morus indica | reverse complement strand
TGTAGGATCTTATTGTGATTTATATATGAAAAATCATTTGAACAACAACAATATTGTAGGCGGAATTTCAAAAATTTTATCATATCCATTTAATTCATAATTAAACGTAAACCACAACGAGAGATGCATGCATGATATATGTTTATGGACAAAGGATTAGAATATCTCACATACCTTTGTGACGATTGAATTAAATGACCGCAAGGATCTTGTCTCACTATCTCACGTTCCAAGATAGAGAATTGCCGTGAAACAAGATCGTTGTTTATTGCCACGATCACACCAAAAACCACTCGTAGATTCAAGGCTATGACTCTACAATTTTTAGGATGAGAGAGTGGGCTCTTTTCAAAAACCTAAGGAAACTTTTTCCTTCTATTTTGTCTCTACAAAATCCGGCCACCCTAAGGAAAGTGTGACCTCCTTTTCTTTTCTCCAAAAAGACTCTCTCCTAGGGTTTTCAATAATATCCTTATATAGGAGAAAATTCAAAAACTCAAACCCTAGATGGGATTTTCGAATTTCTCCTTAACCCTAGGATTGAAATCCGAAAATCCCTACATGGCTTAGGGATTTCCGAATTTCCTTCCCCATTTTGGAGCAAAATTCGAAATCCCCTTAAGGCAAGGGATTTCCGAATTTTTCCAAAATAAATTCTCACTTTTCTCTTTCCTTTAGTTGCCAAATAAAATCATGTTTAAATTTCATTTTGAATTTTAAATTAATCTCCATTAATTTCGAAATTCAAAACTCATTCTTTTTATTTTTCAATTATCAAATAAATGAAAAATAACACAATGAATTTAAACATAATTATCATTTTCTGTTTTTCCCATTTATTAGAGCTAGCCTTGAGACCGAATGGACCCACATGAACAAAGCTATGGAATTACAATATTCGACTAACTTATCCCTATAAGTTATCGACATATTTAATTCCGACATCGTACAACTCCACTAAAAGTTTGATGGTGAATAATCTCTCGATTCATGTGCGCTAATTTTTCTTTTGGTGTTGATACAATTTATCACACGGTCCACAGTGTAAATGCATTATTATCCTTCGTAAATATCAGTGATCAGAATGGTATATAATATTACCGTTTTACCATTCTAATCATTATTTCCTCAACTCCTTTATATGCCTGTGAATAAGAAAGACAAACGTTCGTAAGATGTCTCGTACATGTCACGATGTCTTAATCAATGAATATCATCATTGAATACCAGGCCTGGTTTATTTATTCACACACCCGTCAATAAAGCATGAGGTGATATTATTTTTACGAATTCCATATCTGTTAATCACATAACTCCAACTTAATATTGTCATGATCCCAATGACCGAGATGTCGTTCAATAACTGTGAACTAATCTCATTGGCGAATCAAAGATCATGAGATACTAAGTTGAGCTACGCATTCACTTCAGGATTAAGATAATTATACAAATATACTTAAGTTGTGATGATGAGGTTTAGAGTTGTGTAAACGGTTTTACTCTAACCTAATCAATCACATGGTCTATTCAACATGTTGCGAGCATGTCTAGATCAACCACAGAGTCCAACTCCCATGCCCCGAGACCAGCATCACATGGTTCGATCTAACCAGTCATAATCGGATTCGATTGCCCATCAATCCTAAGACTTGCGCGGAATATCTATTTAAACTGTATCGAAGAGTTGTCCGCATGTTCCCTGACTCTTGCTTTCGTTGGTAACAGTTTATGGACTAAGCATATTACTAACTCTTGAGTAATGTGTCAGAAAACATAACTTTATCTTATTTTATAAAATCAGCAAAATAATAATGTCTTACATTTGTCATTTCATAAATAACAAATTACATCCCACTTTATGGACACATTTCCACCAAACTCCCACTTGGACTTAAAGTAGGTGTGTACAATCTCGCATGCCCAAACCTTCCAGATGCCTATCGAAGACTTTACCAGATAAAGCCTTTGTGAATGGATCGCCCAAGTTGTCATGTGTAGATATCTTTGTTACTTCAACATCGCCTCTTTGTACAATCTCACGGATGAGGTGGTATTTCCGCTCTATGTGCTTGGACCTTTTATGGCTTCTAGGCTCCTTAGAGTTTGCTACAGCCCCGCTGTTATCGCAATACAGTACCATGGGCCTATCAGCTTCCGGAACAACTTCCAGTGAAACAAGGAACTTTTTAAGCCATACAGCCTCTTTCGCAGCTTCACAATCTGCCACATATTCGGCCTCCATGGTGGAGTCAGCTATGCAAGTCTGCTTGATGCTCCTCCATACCACCGAACCTCCATTCAGGACAAACACTGATCCTGAAGTGGATTTCCTGGAATCCTTATCCCATTGGAAATCGGAATCGGTATATCCCGTCATATTCAGGTCAGTACCTGAATATACAAGCATATAGTTCCTCGTTCTCCTAAGATACTTGAGGATATGCTTTACAGCAACCCAGTGCTCAGGTCCAGGGTTTGACTGGAATCTACTCACCACGCCTACTGCGTAGCATATATCAGGTCTGGTGCAAAGCATCGCATACATGAGGCTTCCCACGGCTGAAGCATAAGGAACTCGGCTCATGTCTTGCTCTTCTTGAGGAGTCTTGGGAGACTGCTCCTTAGAGAGGGATACTCCATGTCTGAAGGGTAGATAACCCTTTTTGGAGTTTTGCATAGCGAATCGGTCCATTACCTTATCGATGTAGGATGCTTGAGACAGCGCCAATTGTTTGTTCTTTCGATCTCGAAAGATCTGAATTCCCAAAACATAGGCAGCTTCTCCTAGATCCTTCATGTCAAACTGCTTTGCCAGCCAGAGCTTAACCTCAGTTAGTCTTCCTACATAATTCCCAATGAGTAGTATGTCATCTACATATAAGACTAAGAAAACCACTTTGCCTTCTTGTATCAGCTTATACACACAAGGCTCATCCATTGACTGAACAAAACCATAAGTTTTAACAGTCTCATCGAACCTGATATTCCATGATCTGGATGCCTGCTTCAGTCCATAAATGGACTTCTGCAATTCGCAAACCTTTTCTTCTAGACCCTTTTCAATGAATCCATCTGGTTGTGCCATGTAAATGTGCTCATCCAGATTGCCATTCAGAAAAGCTGTCTTCACATCCATCTGCCAGATTTCATAATCTAAAGCAGCAGCAATGGATAGAAGAATTCGGATGGATTTAAGCATGGCTACCAGAGAGAAGGTATCCTCATAGTCGATGCCTTCTTTCTGGGTGTAGCCCTTGGCTACCAGCCTTGCTTTGAATGTCTCTACATTCCCATCCGGACTCCTCTTCTTCTTGTAGATCCATTTACACCCTACGGATTTTACCCCTTCAGGAGGATCCACTAGAGTCCATACGCCATTTTTATACATCGATTGTATTTCGGCGTCCATGGCTTCATGCCATAGGTTTGCTTCAGGACTTTCCATGGCCTGCGAGTAGGATATAGGTTCATCGATGTTTAAATCTGAGACTGCAGTCAATGCATCTCCATAAGACATGTACCTATCAGGTTGTCTCACAACCCTCCCACTACGTCGAGGCTCCACTGGTGTTAGTTCTTGTTGTGGTTCATCTGTTGTCGGTTCAGGAATAGATTGCGGATATGTTGCATGAACATTTTCACCAGTCAATTCCTCCAGTACAAGCTTGCTTCTTGGCTTCATATTCTTTATAAAATCCTCTTCCAGAAAACGAGCATTCGTGCTGACGAATGTTTTCTGATCAGTAGGACTATAAAAGATATAGCATTTTGTTCCTTTGGGATAGCCTACAAATAGGCACAGTTCTGAACGACTAGTCAGCTTACCAGTCTTCTTTCTAAGCACATGTGCCGGACAACCCCATATTCTGGTGTGGCCAAGAGATGACTTCTTGCCACTCCATCTTTCATATGGAGTTCCAGGTACTGCCTTAGATGGAACTTGGTTCAGAACGTATGCTGCTGTTTCCCAGGCATATCCCCAAAAGGAATCTGGAAGAGATGAGTAACTCATCATTGATCTAACCATGTCTAACAGAGTTCGATTCCTTCTCTCAGACACGCCATTCTGCTGAGGAGTACCTGGCGCTGTCAGTTGAGAAAATATACCTTCTTCCTTAAGAAAGTCTTCGAACTCTCCCAGCAAGTATTCACCACCACGATCAGATCGTAGTGTTTTGATCTGTTTAGCTAATTGCTTTTCAACCAAGGCCTTGAATTCTTTGAACTTTTCAAAGGTTTCAGACTTTTGACGCATTAGATAAATATGACCAAAACGAGAATAGTCATCAGTGAAGGTTATGAAATATTCATATCCTCCTCTTGCTTGTATATTGAATGGCCCACATACATCACTATGTACGAGTTCTAGGCATTCATCAGCTCTATTACCCTTTGCTGAAAAGGGTCTCTTGGTCATTTTTCCTTCTATGCAGGATTCACATGTAGGTAGTGAGCCTACACTTAAGGTTTGCAATGGACCGTCTCTTACCAACCTTTTAATCCTGTCAAGGCCAATATGTCCAAGACGTAGATGCCATTTGTAGGTTTGATCAATTGAGTCTAACCTCAATCTCTTACTTTCTCTCATTGAATCATCATTCAATTCAGTATCGCAAATCGTTGGAATATTTGGTTTAACGTAGAACAGATTGTTTATCATGACTGTAGAAGTAATCATCAAGCCATTCTTTAGAATCCGAATAACATCATTATTAAAATCCAAAGAATATCCTCGCTCAATCAAACGAGCCACAGAAATAAGGTTTTTCCCAAAAACCGGGACATAATAAACATTGTTCAAAACAATAAAACTGTTCTCAAAAATTAATTTAATACTTCCAACGGCTGTTGCTGATACTGATGCTCCAGTCCCCCAGCGGAAGTTGAACTCGTCCTTGCTAAGCCTTTTGTTTTCCCTGAACCCCTGCAGAGAACAACAAAAATGATTAGTGGCTCCAGAGTCTACAATCCAAGAAAAAGTAGAGTCAGCCACAAAACAGGCTTCGGTAACAAGCAATGTACCTTTAGCTTTGACCTCCTTGAGGTATGTAGGACAGTTGTTTTTCCAGTGGCCAGCAACTCCGCAATGGTGACATTTGTCATTACTCTTGTCTACCTTTGCAGTGTTCTTGCCTTTTGCAACTGGCTTCTTCTTGTTACTGCGGGCTTTCTCCTGTTTCTTGGCACCAGAGGTGGGAGGCTTCGCTTCAGTAAGGTTTGCCTTTCCATTCTCCTTTTTGCCTTTAAGCAGCAGAGTTTCCGTAGTTCGAAGCTCCATCATGAGTTCTGGGAGTGTATAGCTCAACTTATTCATAGAGCAGTTGAGTTTGAAGTTGTCAAACATCTCCCGGAGAGTCTCTAGGATCATATCCACTTGAGTCTCTCCATCTATTTCAGCTCCCATGAGCTCCATCTCATTCAGGTGACTTATGATCAATAGCATATGGTCCCGAACAGGAGTGCCGGATTTCATCCGGCAGTTCATGAAGTTGCGCACTGCAGCTTGCTTGGCTTGACGGCCCTGGCTTCCGAACATTCGGAGATGCTGTAGATCATATCTCCAGCCGTCAGCATGTTCCGATGTTGCTGTTGCAACACATTGCTAATTGATGCTAAGATATAACACCTAGCAATCTCATCAGAACGCATCCAAGCAGTGTATGCGTCTCGCTCTTCTTGAGTCGAATCATCATTCGGCTCAAGAGGAAAGGGGGTGGTGAGCACATGCTTGTGCTTGTCTACCGTCAATACGATATCGAGGTTACGTTTCCAGTCAACGTAATTTTCACCCACTAGTTTGTTTGTACTAAGAATTTGCGCGATCGGGGATAAAGACATAATTGCTGAAAAATAAAATAAAGCGGTGTTGATAATTTGCTTATATTTAAGAGAAGTATGATGCATGAATGCAAATCCTTAAACATAAATAAAATCCTTAAAAAATGTTTCATCTATGGTGTTGCGATCATAAACGGCAACACGTCCCACCTAGGGGTGGCGTCCGTGAAGCCTCCTATCGCATCGAGACTCCTCTCGTTTGGTCCACTTTACAAGATGTCTCTACATCTAGTGCACCCAATCACCATCTTTTTGGTCACCTTAGATCCATTGCCTAGCTCCTATGGGAGATTACAATGATCTTTAGTCTAAGTGTTTAACCGACTTATCGACTCTAGAGGTTGTTATGAACTAACGATCCATCTAGGGATGGTCTCGCCTCACTACTTCCTTTTCGAGTCTTATCTTCTATAAGCAAACTGATGACTCCTTAGCGACATGTTTCATGGGTTTCTCCCATTGAAGTGAGGACCACTAAGGTGGTTCTTAACCTATCCACATGTCACGATCAGGCTAAAGTCGGAGACCTTGGGAACGTTTCAACGCAAACGACCCTCCCACTTAGCTTTTTGAAAAATGGATTTTTTTTTGAAATTAAGTCCAATTAATAATTCAACAAAATTATAACCCTTATAAATTTGTTGTATTTTATAACTCTTTATAAAATTTACCCATTGCATTTATTATTATAACAATTTATAATATTAAATTACAATGATGCATGAACATGCTTGCATGGCAATTTGACATTGGCATCTCTATATCCTATATGGCATGTTATAATGATGCGAGATTAAACAATAAATCATACATTTACAATTTAACCTCTCTATGGCTCATTTCTAATTACAACCCATAAAAACAAATGAAAATAATTACAATAATTTTCTTCATCTTGTCTTCTTGGTATCTTCTCAATTTTCTCTTCTCTCGATCCCTGAAAAGTGAAAATAAAAAAATATATTTTTTATTTTATTTTTTTTTGTTTGGGCTGGGCCCGGGACAATCCTGGGCCCACCTTCTCCTCGGCTGGGCCAGGCCCTGCCTGGCGCAGCATGGGCTGCCAGGCCAGGCAGGCCTTGCTCCCATTACTTGGGCCGCGGCCCTTGCCTGGGCAAGGCCAGTGGCCGGGCCTGTGGCCCTTGCCTGGGCAAGGCCTGTGGCCGGGCCTGTGGCCCTTGCCTGGGCAAGGCCTGTGGCCCGTGCCTGGGCAGGGCCTGTGGCCCTTGCCTGGGCAAGGCCTGTGGCCCGTGCCTGGGCAAGGCCTGTGGCCCGTGCCTGGGCAGGGCCTGCGGCCGGCCCTTTGGCCCCTGCCTAGGGGCCGCGGCCCTTGCCTGGGCGAGGCCATCGGCAGGGCCTGCGGCTCCTGCCTGGGCAGGGCCTGCAGGCCCGCTAGGGTTTCAGGAAACCCTAGCGCATACTAGGGTTTCCGAAACCCTAGTCTGCCGCACAGCCAAAACCCAGGGAAGGGTTTGGCGGCTGGGCTTGTGGCGGAGGCTGGGAGTCGTGCGGCAGCAGGCGACGGCGACGGCGGCGACGGCGGCGGCGGCGACACAAAAAAAAATATTTTCCGGAAATTTAAATTACAAAATTTCCTATGCCCTTTAATGGCTTACATTATTTTCTAGAGAAAAACATAAACCACCAACATGGTGTAATTAAAAACCTAGAGCCAATCGATCGGGATCCAATCACATATTCAATCAAAACAATTTTTAATTCATCATATATTCATGCAAGATGCCAATATCAACACATATCATACATTCAATCGCATAAACATAAATCATGCATGATCAATAGCCCTAGGCTCTGATACCAATTGTAGGATCTTATTGTGATTTATATATGAAAAATCATTTGAACAACCACAATATTGTAGGCGGAATTTCAAAAATTTTATCATATCCATTTAATTCATAATTAAACGTAAACCACAACGAGAGATGCATGCATGATATATGTTTATTGACAAAGGATTAGAAAAATCTCACATACCTTTGTGACGATTGAAATAATTGACCGCAAGGATCTTGTCTCACTATCTCACGTTCCGAGATGGAGAATTGCCGTGGAACAAGATCGTTGTTTATTGCCACGATCACACCAAAAACCACTCGTAGATTCAAGGCTATGACTCTGCAATTTTTAGGATGAGAGAGTGGGCTCTTTTCAAAAACCTAAGGAAACTTTTTCCTTCTATTTTGTCTCTACAAAATCCGGCCACCCTAAGGAAAGTGTGATCTCTTTTTCTTTTCTCCAAAAGACTCTCTCCCTAGGGTTTTCAATAATATCCTTATATAGGAGGAAATTCAAAAACTCAAACCCTAGATGGGATTTTCGAATTTCTCCTTAACCCTAGGATTGAAATCCGAAAATCCCTACATGGCTAGGGATTTCCGAATTTTCCTTCCCCTTTTGGAGCAAAATTCGAAATCCCCTTATGGCAAGGGATTTCCGAATTTTCCCAAAATAAATTCTCACTTTTCTCTTTCCTTTAGTTGCCAAATAAAATCATGTTTAAATTTCATTTTGAATTTTAAATTAATCTCCATTAATTTCGAAATTCAAAACTCATTCTTTTTATTTTTCAATTATCAAATAAATGAAAAATAACACAATGACTTTAAACATAATTATCAGTTTCTGTTTTTCCCATTTATTAGAGCTAGCCTTGAGACCGAATGGACCCACATGAACAAAGCTATGGAATTACAATATTCGACTAACTTATCCCTATAATTTATCGACATATTTAATTCCGACATCGTACAACTCCACTAAAAGTTCGATGCCGAATAATCTCTCGATTCATGTGCGCTAATTTTTCTTTTGGTGTTGATACAATTATACACACGGTCCACAGTGTAAAATGCATTATTATCCTTCGTAATACAGTGATCAGAATGTGTGTATATAAATATTGACGTTTTAAACCATTCCTATTATTATTTCCTCAACTCCTTTATATGACTGTGAATAAGAAAGACAAACGTTCGTAAGATGTCTCGCACATGTTACGATGTCTTAATCAATGAATATCATCATTGAATACCAGGCCTGGTTTATTTATTCACACACCCTTCAATAAAGCATGAGGTGATATTATTTTTACGAATTCCATATCTGTGAATCACATAACTCCAACTTAATATTGTCATGATCCCAATGACCGAGATGTCGTTCAATAACTGTGAACTACTCTCATTGGCGAATCAAAGATCATGAGATACTAAGTTGAGCTACGCATTCACTTCAGGATTAAGATAATCATACAAATATACTTAAGTTGTGATGATTAGGTTTAGAGTTGTGTAAACGGTTTTTACTCTAACCTAATCAATCACATGGTCTATTCAACATTTTGCGAGCATGTCTAGATCAACCACAGAGTCCAACTCCCATGCCCCGAGACCAGCATCACATGGTTCGATCTAACAGTCATAATCGGATTCGATTGCCCAATCAATCCTAAGACTGCGAATATCGATTTTAAACTGTATCAGAAGAGTTTGTCCGGCAGGGTTCCCCTGACTCTTCTTTCGTTGGTAACAGTTTATGGACTAAGCAATATTACTAACACTCTTGAGTATGTGTCAAAACATAACTTTATCTTATTTTATGAAATCAGCAAAAATAATAATGTCTTACCACATGCTTGTGCTTGTCTACCATCAACACGATATCGAGGTTATGTTTCCAGTCAACGTAATTTTCACCCACTAATTTGTTCGTACTAAGAATTTGTGCGATCAGGGATAAAGACATAATTGCTGAAAAAATAAAATAAAGTGGCGTTGGCAATTTGCTTATATTTAAGAAAAGTATGATGCATGAATGCAAGTACTTAAACATAAATAAAATCCTTAAAAAAATGTTTCATCTATGGTGTTACGATCATAAACGGCAATACGCCCCACCTAGGGGTGGCGTCCGTGAAGCCTCCTATCGCATCGAGACTCCTCTCATTTGGTCCACTTCACAAGATGTCACCACATCTAGTGCAACCAATCACTATCCCTTTTGGTCACCTCAGATCCATTGCCTAGCTCCTATGGGAGGTTACAATGATCTTCAGTCTAAGTGTCGCCTCACTACTTCCTTTTCGAGTCTTATCTTCTATAAGCAACCTGATGACTCCTTAGCGACATGTTTCATGGGTTTCTCCCATTGAAGTGAGGACCACTAAGGTGGTTCTTAACCTATCCACATGTCACGATCAGGTTAAAGTCGGAGACCTTGGGAACGTATCAACGCAAACGACCCTCCCACTTAGCTTTTTGAAAAATGGATTTTGTTTTAAAAATTAAGTCCAATTAATAATTCAACAAAATTATAACCCTTATAAAGTTGTTGCATTTTATAACTTTTTATAAAATTTACCCATTGCATTTATTATTATAACAATTTATAATATTAAACTACAGTGATGCATGAACATGCTTGCATGGCAATTTGATATTGGCATCTCTATATCCTATATGGCATGTTATAATGATGCGAGATTAAATAATAAATCATACATTTACAATTTAACCTCTCTATGGCTCATTTCTAATTACAACCCATAAAACAAATGAAATCAATTACAATAATTTTCTTCATCTTGTCTTATTGGCATCTTCTCAATTTTCTCTTCTCACGATCCCTGAAAAGTGAAAATGTTTTTGTGGAAAAATTTAAAATTTGAAACCCAAAAAATTTTTTTTTTTTATTTGGGCTGGGCTCGGGACAATCCCGGGCCCACCATTTTTCCTCCGGCAGGGCCAGGGCCTGACTAGCGTAGCATGGGCTGCCAAGTCAGGCAGCCCTTGCGCGCTCAGCATGGGCCGCGGCCCTTGCCTGGGCAACCCCAGCGCCAGGGCCTGCGGCCCCTGCCTGGGCAGGCCCTGCAGGCCCGCTAGGGGGCCGCGAGCCCATCCCATCTTGTGACGACCCTAACTTTTGGTTATCATCCTATGCTCATACTTACCATTTCTTAACCTCTATGACGATGCTAGTTATAACTTCTTAAAATTTCAGGCCATTTTTTTTTTCATTCTTACCATGTACGTTAAAATGCTGTAGCATTCTGACAACATTCTATTACATTAGTCATCAAAATACATAAAACACTATTTTATTTTACATATAAAGTTCAGCAGCGTTTCCAAAACACGTGATGCATCCACAACCCACTTGCCCACATTTCGCTGCTACACCCTCTCTGCATGCCCAGCATCAAGATTTAGGGAGCCGGTGCCTTACCTGTGCTTCCTACAACACGAAGAAACTTAATGAGCTTTCGCTCAGCAAGTATCAATAGGTCATAACAGATGCAATAATTATGCATACCCATATATGCATTCATATCATATAGCCTAGTACAGAATTCTCAACGACTTTCATTCTGTGTTTCTCATTCTTTTCATTCTTGTTTACGGATACCATACTGTAATATGGAATGATTTTCGTGTTTCATTTTCTTGTCTTTTACTTCTTAGGGGCCCTGTCCTGTTGTACCATAGCGCGCATAACCAGTGAGGAGTGGGGTAGCTAACCAATCCAACTCAGTCACGGTTTCATATCTTTCATAGTCTCATAATAACCTTTCCTTCGAAGGCTGGTACAAATAGGACGTTTAGTCTCTTACCGTTTATCAATTTTCTCATTGAAACGGTAAATGTAGTTAAATCTTATGAATTTGTGCATTATTGAGCATTTATCATGAGATTAACTTTTCGTTAAAGTTTAACCTTTCATTTCTCTTAGTTTGATCTCGACTTAACATCGATACATACTTTTTACGGAATAAAGTTCTACGATTACATAAATCTTGTAGATACTTACCTAGCATAGTATCTAGCATTCACATTGTATCTAACATTCAAAATTCTACTATATGCACAATCTTTGTTCAACATAGAAAAGCAAGCTTGTTCATGATATAGCCATAGAAAAACTATTGTACTTACCAAAGTTTCGCTAACGACGCGTCCTTTGTCTCCCTTGACGCTTTCCAACTTCAACTGTTAATCGGCCCTATTGCATAAATTTTTCGATCGTTAGATTTAGAATCTAAGATCAATAATTACTTTGAAATTTACTTCGGAAAGGTCTACAATCCTTATGTTTGGTATTCAATCTCAGACTATTTCCTATCTCAAGGATTTGCACTAAAATCGTGCAAATTACTCAGTCATGGGCCTAATTTTCAATTTTGGTCTAAAACTGTAAATTCTCGTTGTGTTCGGTTTCTAACCATCACCGATTATCGAAACATCTTTCTTTTCACACTTTAATCCCATATTCCTCTTGAAATCCAGTTTTAGTTCAAATTACTCAAACTAAATTTCGGCAGAGTTTCGCCTTATTTTTCTCGTTTCCCGAGTTTTTAATAACTCGTTCTACTTCCGTTTTTGGTACCTGGAGTAAAGATTCACATTCCTGAACACAGATTCCAACATAAAATTGAACAAAACATATGTTCTTTCTTAATCTAGGCTCACGGATTTTCGATAGAAATCCACCAAAACTTTATTCAATTGTCTTAACACTTACACCGTTAAACTCTTATTACGATACTCTACAAAACCTCAGTTTCAATTTTCACTTTAACGGAAGTTTTTCTGAGATGGATTACTATTCATCTAAATCAAGAAAATATAGAATTCTCACGAAAACTCTGAAATCTTACCTCCAGAAGTTGAGGTTTTTCCGCTAGAACGCCTCAGGTTACGTTTCTACCGGATTGAATGGGAGAAATCTCAATGAAAATGCTTGATTTTCCTTCCTCTATCTCTCTCTAGAAACTCTCTGTTTTTTTTTTCTTTCTTCGTAACTTTCTCACGTCTTTTTTTTTCTGCTATACTTCACATTAAGTAAGTAATATCCTTGTAACCAACGTGAATCTTCATTAAGTGAGCCATCAAACTAGAGATAACTTCATGTAGCCAGTATTGAGTACATAGCCAACATGAGTCACCCTTCAACTTAGTTTACGTAATGACACATGGTGTTAATGCATGTGAGGTTTCACCTCACGGTAACTATACTTTTCACTTTTTTTTTATCTCACTATTACCGTGAGAGTATATATATATATATATTATATATATATTTAGATAATCTAATTTTTTTTTTAAAGAAACGTATTTAGAAATAATTATATATAATATATATATATATATACATATACTATAACTTTACATATTTTGGGAAATTTTACCCCGTACATAAAGTTTTTACATAACTTTTTCTTGATTACATCAAAATTCTACTACTTATTATTCCGGAAAGAATTTTGGTCAAATACTGGACCGTCCGGATTAGACCTATATTTTTCCTGGTCATTACACATCTGCCACGTGTCACGGACTGCACGAACCAGACGCGGGCCCCAGCTGCTCCCCCGTTGCTTCCCCACGACAGCAAGCGCGCTTGGCGCGCACAGTTCCTTCCCCCGGGCGAGTTTCCTCCACGCGCGCGTCACTGGCATTTCCTTTTCTCTCCGTACGAGTCCCGCGTTCCAGCAACTCACCAACCAACATGCGCCACGTGTCCGGTGGGATCCAGCTGTCGGCAAATTACTCCTCTCCGCGAACTAGCATACGCCATGTGTCCTAGCCTTTTGCTCTTCCTTTTTGTTGCCATTTGTGTCCGTTGAGCCAGCTGAGGAGTGCAACGCTTGTTCTTCTTCTTTAGCCTCAAACCGTTTCTGATGGTTTCTTTCTCATTGAGCTTTAGTTTTTATCATCTCAATTAATCATTTTGTAAATTTCAATTAATTTTAGAACGTTTGTTTTTGGTTGGTTGCTGTTTGTAACCTTTGGCATGGCCCAGAAACTCTATAAATAGGAACATGTCAAAGTGTTTAGGGGTTGATTGAGAGCCTAAATTCTCACACATTTTCTCTTGTTTTCTTGTTCTTATTGTCATACTTTCTTTTTAGAATTTTATGGGAATTATGTGCAAGTTAGGCTAGAGTATTTAGGTGAGGCTAGAGATGATCCTACATGTGTAGTGAACTTGTTTGGATTTTGATTCTCCAATGATTTGTAAGTTTTATACATTTGAGTAAATAATTTTCTTTTATCATATTTCTTCCTCTTATCAATATATTTTATTGTCAACTTTCATATAAATCTAGTCAATCTCTTTTTATGTGATTGTTGCATTACATTATATATTGATAGGTATTGTTTTATGAGTAGTCTTTTACTGCAATATTGCCAACGGTATATTGTCATGCTTAGATTTCTCATAAGATAATTTTTCCTAATTCTAAACGTTAGAATTTTATTTACTCGAATACATTTTTTATTTCACATGTTCTTCAAATATTTATTTTCCGATTGATTGCTTGGGATGTGAAA
>JACAGA010000003.1:14756866-14830873 GCA_029231665.1 Morus indica | reverse complement strand
ACGGGTTTTACCCCTTCAGGAGGATCTACCAGAGTCCATACACCATTTTTATACATCGATTGTATTTCGGCGTCCATGGCTTCATGCCATAGGTTTGCTTCAGAACTTTCCATGGCCTGTGAGTAGGAAATAGGTTCATCGATGTCTAAATCTGAGACTGCAGTCAATGAATCTCCATAAGACATGTACCTATCAGGTTGTCTCACAACCCTCCCACTACGTCGAGGCTCTACTGGTGTTAGTTCTTGTTGTGGTTCATCTGTTGTCGGTTCAGGAATAGACCGCAGATATGTTGCCTGAACATTTTCACCAGTCAATTCCTCAAGTACAAGCTTGCTTCTAGGCTTCATATTCTTTATAAAATCCTCTTCCAGAAAACGAGCATTCGTGCTGACGAATGTTTTCTTATCAGTAGGACTATAGAAGATGTAACCTTTTGTTCCTTTAGGATATCCTACAAACAGGCATAGTTCTGAATGACTAGTTAGCTTACCAGTCTTCTTTCTAAGCACATGTGCCGGACAACCCCATATTCTGGTGTGGCCAAGAGGTGACTTCTTGCCACTCCATCTTTCATATGGAGTTCCAGGTACTGCTTTAGATGGAACTTGGTTCAGAATGTATGCCGCTGTTTCCAAGGCATATCCCCAAAAGGAATCTGGAAGAGATGAGTAACTCATCATTGATCAAACCATATCTAACAGAGTTCGATTCCTTCTCTCAGACACGCCATTCTGCTGAGGAGTACCTGGTGCGGTTAGTTGAGAAAATATACCTTCTTCCTTAAGAAAGTCTTCGAACTCTCCCAACAAGTATTCACCACCACGATCAGATTGTAGTGTTTTGATCTGTTTATCTAATTGCTTTTCAACCAAGGCCTTGAATTCTTTGAACTTTTCAAAGGTTTCAGACTTTTGACGCATCAGATAAATATGACCAAAACGAGAATAGTCATCAGTGAAGGTTATGAAATATTCATATCCTCCTCTTGCTTGGATATTGAATGGCCCACATACATCACTATGTATGAGTTCTAGGCATTCATCAGCTCTATTACCCTTTGCTGAAAAGGGTCTCTTGGTCATTTTTCCTTCTATGCAGGATTCACATGTAGGTAGTGAGCCTACACTTAAAGTTTGTAAGGGACAGTCTCTTACCAACCTTTTAATCCTGTCAAGGCCAATATGTACAAGACGTAGATGCCATTTGTAGATTTGATCAATTGGGTCTAACCTCAGTCTCTTACTATCTCTTATTGAATCATCATTCAATTCAGTATCACAAATCGTTGGAATATTTGGTTTGATGTAGAATAGATTGTTTATCATGACTGTAGAAGTAATCATGAAGCCATTCTTTAGAATTTGAATAACATCATTATTAAAATCCAAAGAATATCCTTACTCAATCAAACGAGCCACAGAAATAAGGTTTTTCCCAAAAACCGAGACATAATAAACATTGTTCAAAACAATAAAACTGTTCTCAAAAATTAATTTAATGCTTCCAACGGACGTTGCTGATACTAATGCTCCATTCCCCCAGCGGAAGTTGAACTCGTCCTTGCTAAGCCTTTTGTTTTCCCTGAACCCCTGCTGGGAACAACTAACATGATTAGTGGCTCCAGAGTCTACAATCCAAGAAAAAGTAGAGTCAGCCACAAAACAGGCTTCGGTAACAAGTAATGTACCTTTAGCTTTAACCTCCTTAAGGTATGTAGGACAGTTGCGTTTCCAGTGGCCAGCTACTCCGAAATGGTGACATTTGTCAGTACTCTTGTCCACCTTTCCAGTGTTCTTGCCTTTCCCAGCCGGCTTCTTCTTGTTACTGGGGGCTTTCTTCTGTTTCTTGGCACCAGAGGTGGAAGGCTTTGCTTCAGCAAGGTTTGCCTCTCCGTTCCTCTTTTTGCCTTTGAGCAGTAGAGTTTCCGCAGTTTGAAGCTCCTTCATGAGTTCTGGGAGTGAATAACTCAACTTATTCATCGAGTAGTTGAGTTTGAAGTTGTCAAACATCTCCGGGAGAGTCTCTAGGATCATATCCACCTGAGTCTCTCCATCTATTTCAGCTCCCATGAGCTCCATCTCATTCAGGTGACTAATGATCAATAGCATATGGTCCCGAACAGCAGTACCGGATTTCATCCGGCAGTTCATGAAGTTACGCACCGCAGCTTGCTTGGTTTGACGGCCCTGGCTTCCGAACATTTTAGAAATACTGTAGATCATATCTGCATCCGTCAGCATGTTCCGATGTTGCTGTTGCAACACATTGCTAATTGATGCTAAGATATAGCACCTAGCAATCTCATCGGAACGCATCCAAGCAGTGTATGCGTCTCCCTCTTCTTGAGTCGAATCATCATTCGGCTCAAGAGGACAGGGGGTGGTGAGCACATGCCTGTGCTTGTCTACCGTCAACACGATATCAAGGTTATGTTTCCAGTCAACGTAATTTTCACCCACTAATTTGTTTGTACTAAGAATTTGCGTGATCGGGGATAAAGACATAATTGCTCAAAAATAAAATAAAGTGGTGTTGGTAATTTGCTTATATTTAAGAGAAGTATGATGCATGAATGCAAATACTTAAACATAAATAAAATCCTTAAAAAATGTTTCATCTATGGTGTTATGATCATAAACGGCAACACGTCCCACCTAGGGGTGGCGTCCGTGAAGCCTCCTATCGCATCGAGACTCCTCTCGTTTGGTCCACTTCACAAGATGTCTCTACATCTAGTGCAACCAATCACCATCTCTTTTGGTCACCTCAGATCCATTGCCTAGCTCCTATGGGAGATTACAATGATCTTTAGTCTAAGTGTTTAACCGACTAATCGACTCTAGAGGTTATTATGAACTAACGATCCATCTAGGGATGGTCTCGCCTCACTACTTCCTTTTCGAATCTTATCTTCTTTAAGCAACCTGATGACTCCTTAGCGACATGTTTCATGGGCTTCTCCCATTGAAGTGAGGACCACTAAGGTGGTTCTTAACCTATCCACATGTCACGATCAGGCTAAAGTCGGAGACCTTGGGAACGTTTCAACGCAAACGACCCTCCCACTTAGCTTTTTGAAAAATGGATTTTGTTTGAAAATTAAGTCCAATTAATATTTCAACAAAATTATAACCCTTATAAATTTGTTGCATTTTATAACTCTTTATAAAATTTACCCACTGCATTTATTATTATAACAATTTATAATATTAAACTACAATGATGCATGAACATGCTTGCATGACAATTTGATATTGGCATCTCTATATCCTATATGGCATGTTATAATGATGCGAGATTAAATAATAAATCATACATTTACAATTTAACCTCTCTATGGCTCATTACTAATTACAACCCATAAAAACAAATGAAAATAATTACAATAATTTTCTTCATCTTGTCTTCTTGGCATCTTCTCAATTTTCTCTTCTCTCGATCCCTGAAAAGTGAAGATGATTTTTGTGGAAATTTTTTTTTTTTTTTAAATTTGGGCTGGGCCCCGGGACACTCCCGGACCCACCCTTTCCTCGGCTGGCCCAGGGCCTGCCTGGCGCAGCATGGGCTGCCAAGCCAGGCAGCCCTTGCGCGCTCAGCTAGGGCCGCAGCCCTTGTCTAGGCAAGGCCAGCGGCCGGGCCTGTGGCCCCTACCTGGGCAGGGCCTGTGGCCCGCCAGGGTTTTAGTAAACCCTGCGCGGCTCGCTAGGGGCCGCGGCCCTTGCCTGGGCAAGGCCAGCGGTAGGGCCTGCGGCCCCTGCCTGGGCAGGGCCTGCAGGCCCGCTAGGGTTTCAGGAAACCCTAGCGCATACTAGGGTTTCCGAAACCCTAGTCTGCCGCACAGCCAAAACCCAGGGAAGGGTCTGGCGGCTGGGCTTGTGGCGGAGGCTGGGACTCGTGCGGTAGCGTGCGACGGCGACGGCGGCGACGGCGGCGGCGGCGGCGGCACACAAAAAAAAAATTTCCGGAAATTCAAATTACAAAATTTCCTATGCCCTTTAATGGCTTACATTATTTTCTAGAGAAAAAACATAAACCACCAACATGGTGTAATTAAAAACCTAGAGCCAATCGATCGGGATCCAATCACATATACAATCAAAACAATTTTGAATTCATCATATATTCATGCAAGATGCCAATATCAACACATATCATACATTCAATCGCAAAAACATAAATCATGCATGATCAAAAGCCCTAGGCTCTGATACCAATTGTAGGATCTTATTGTGATTTATATATGAAAAATCATTTGAACAACAACAATATTGTAGGCGGAATTTCAAAAATTTTATCATATCCATTTAATTCGAAATTAAACGTAAACCACAACGAGAGATGCATGCATGATATATGTTTATAGACAAAGGATTAGAATATCACACATACCTTTGTGACGATTGAATTAAATGACCGCAAGGATCTTGTCTCACTATCTCACGTTCCAAGATGGAGAATTGCCGTGAAACAAGATCGTTGTTTATTGCCACGATCACACCAAAAACCACTCATTGATTCAAAGCTTTGACTCTACGGTATTTGGGATGAGAGAGTGGGCTCTTTTGCAAAAACCTAAGGAAACTATTTCCTTCTATTTTGTCTCTACAAAATCCAGCCACCCTAAGGAACAATGTGATATATTTTTCTTTTATCAAAAGAACTCTTCTCTAGGGTTTTCAATAATATCCTTATATAGGAGGAAATTCAAAAACTCAAACCCTAGATGGGATTTTCGAATTCCCCTTAACCCTTGGATTGAAATCCGAAAATCCCTACATGGCTAGGGATTTCTGAATTTTCCTTCCCCTTTTGGAGCAAAATTCAAAATCCCCTTATGGCAAGGGATTTCCGAATTTTCCCAAAATAATATGTCACCTTTCTCTTTCCTTTAGTTGCCAAATAAAATCATGTTTAAATTTCATTTTGAATTTTAAATTAATCTCTATTAATTTTGAAATTCAAAACTCATTCCTTTTATTTTTCAATTATCGAATAAATGAAAAATAACACAATGAATTTAAACATAATTATCAGTTTCTGTTTTTCCCATTTATTAGAGCTAGCCTTGAGACCGAATGGACCCACATGAACAAAGCTATGGAATTACAATATTCGACTAACTCATCTCTATAAGTTATCGACATATTTAATTCCGACATCGTACAACTCCACTAAAAGTTTGATGCCGAATAATCTCTCGATTCATGTGCGCTAATTTTTCTTTTGGTGTTGATACAATTTATCACACGGTCCATAGTGTAAATGCATTATTATCCTTCGTAAATATCAGTGATCAGAATGGTATATAATATTACCGTTTTACCATTCCAATCATTATTTCCTCAACTCCTTTATATGACTGTGAATTAGAAAGACAAACGTTCGTAAGATGTCTCGCACATGTTACGATGTCTTAATCAATGAATATCATCATTGAATACTAGGCCTGGTTTATTTATTCACACACCCGTCAATAAAGCATGAGGTGATATTATTTCTTACGAATTCCATATTTGTGAATCACATAACTCCAACTTAATATTGTCATGATCCCAATGACCGAGATGTCGTTCAATAACTGTGAACTAATCTCATTGGCGAATCAAAGATCGTGAGATACTAAGTTGAGCTATGCATTCACTTCAGGATTAAGATAATTATACAAATATACTTAAGTTGTGATGATTAGGTTTAGAGTTGTGTAAACGGTTTTTGACTCTAACCTAATCAGTCACATGGTCTATTCAACATGTTGCGAGCATGTCTAGATCAACCACAGAGTCCAACTCCCATGCCCCGAGACCAGCATCACATGGTTCGATCTAACAGTCATAATCGGATTCGATTGCCCAATCAATCCTAAGACTGCGAATATCTATTTTAAACTGTATTAGAAGAGTTTGTCCGGCAGGGTTTCCCTGACTCTTCTTTCGTTGGTAACAGTTTATGGACTAAGCAATATCACAAACACTCTTGAGTATGTGTCAGAACATAACTTTATCTTATTTTATAAAATCAGCAAAATAATAATGTCTTACATTTGTCATTTCATAAATAACAAATTACATCCCACTTTATGGACACATTTCCAACAGACAGTTCACCCTTGCCTGTGGTTCGAGAATTGATCTAATAGGGACACCGAGATAGAGCTCCTTGCTATCAGTGCCTTTGAATCACCGCACCCTTCGGGGGTTTTTCGTCACGATCGTACGGATTGGGTTATCTCACTGACATTGATCATCTGACTCATTATACATAAAACATAAAAACTACTAACCATGCAGGTTTAATTGGAAAAATAAATAAAACTAAAGGTGAGTAATAGTCCTCCTACTGAGCATTCCAGCTCATCCCTTTTCTCTTCCCATTCCCAGGCGGTGTACAGTGTAATCTTTCGGATGAGGAGTAGACGTCTCACAGTGCGCATGTGTTGGAGACCTATCCTTCTTTTGGTCTTCTTCTTCCATTATGTAAGATTCTGAACTGGGTTGTTTCGACAGGGATGTGACTGATGATGGTTGTACTATTTAAGTATTTTACTTCGTGCTACATTGTACTGTGGATTTCTGGTTTTATTTTCTTTGTCGAGTTGTGATTTTTAATTATGAGTTTTTCGTTGAAAGTCCCATGAGCACTTGTCGTTTATATTTCGGGAGCTATGTTTTATTTTTATTTTTGTTTGTCCTTCGTATTTTATTCTTAATGCATAACCCCCACCTAGGGGTGATATAGTGTGCATCCACAACTCTTTCAAAATTCCTTGCATTTCAAGTGCAAATTCTTTTGATTTTAACAATTAATCTATAGCTAGTGCCTCCTATCGGTAGTGCATGTTTTTTACCGTTAGATCTGTGAAAATCACATAAAAATAAAAAGTATGTACAATCAATAGTTTTTAATACATATGTGACGGTTAAAAGTAGAGAAATACTTGTGAAAATGTCAAAAGAGACTTTGGTAACACGATAAATGGGCTTGGATAGAACTCATCTGTAAAAGTTAATTGAAGACGAGAGGGTGCCCAATCTACATATAAACACTATAACAGCCCGACAACATGGTGACGTGAGACAAATTCAACTTCTAACATCGACAATTAAAACGTTATCACGAAATTGAGCCATGAAAAATCTTGAGTCTCACTACTTCTCATACCCTGCTCATCAACATTCTCTAATAGTTTTAGGGGGGCAAAAAAAAAAAGCTTATCTAAAGATTCATCTAATAAAGGTCATTGGAGTTTAAAGAAGATTTGAATTATGTCTTTTTTAATTTGTTGCTCATTTCTTATCCATTATTAATTTTTATTTAAATTTTATCATAGCTATGTCTCGTATTGTTGTGTTTTTAATTAGATCGAATCACATTCTTTAAAATATTTTGCTTTCTCTTGAATAAAACTTAAAATTAAATTGTAGCTTTTCACATTTTAAAAGAGTACTCTTAAATTATTTGCTTGACGCCCCAAAATTGCTGGAGCCGGTGCTCGTATATTATAACATAAGCGATCACCTGTTAGCAGTATCGTTAGTGTTTGTTTGTTGCTAAAATCATCACAACAAGCTATCATTGAGTGGAGATAAGGCCATCGATATTCTAGTGTTACAGAAATAAAAGGTCCTGATATGACCTCTGGTCAACTTAAAACTAACATACATGTTCCCTATACACGTATAAAACTAAGGTGCGTGTCAAATACACACACCCCATCACTCTAACATTTATCCCTCAATGGTTATCACCGTATTGATCTGACGGTAAGATATATTAATTTAACGGTTATAATAAATTAGATAATTAATTTGAAAAATAAGATTTCTATCATTATTATCTCATCAAGTTCTTATATTTGGTGGTAATTACAGGTAGAAATATAATCATTAAAAATTTATTCATATACATATATGAGTAATTGGTATGAATGATCCCTAAACTTGTTAAAAAGTGATAATTTGGTCCTCACACTTTTTTTTTGACGAAACAAGCCCCAAACTATCTAAAATGGTGCAATATTGTCATTTTGGTTGAATGCCGTCCAAAAATAAGGACTAAATCCTAACTTATTAAAGTCGATCAAGACTAAAAAATCATTTCATAAAAATGTAAAGGACTATAATATCACCTTTTTAAGTTATTATGCCGTTACTTTTTATACAGCATCTGACGAAAAAAATTACATTGTACCCTTTTAAAAAATTTGGGGTTTGTTTAGTCAAAAAAATTAAAGACTAAATTGCCACTTTTTAAAGAGTTGGTACCATATATGAAGACAAAAAAAGAAAAAAAAGGTGATCTTTTCCACACGTTAGGTTGACTAAATTGTGCTGATGAGAGGTGGCTGGTGCAGAATTCCGGACAATGCAAATTTGTCATTTAGCGAGTTTTTCTTGATGAAAGTGAGTGGGGCACCAAGCCAAAGAACTGCATACTAGAAAATGGTGATTTGTGTCCTCCAATCTATTTTCTCAAAGCCGAAAAGAAGAGAGTGCGAAAACTAAGAACAAATGTCCGTGCTTTTCCGGTTGATGCTAATAACTGTCGTTTCTATTTTTATCTTGCAAACAGTTGCTTTTGCAGCTGATAGTATAAGTCCGTTCCTCAATATCAGCGATGGCAGAACCTTAGTTTCTGAAGAAGGAATCTTTGAGTTGGGTTTCTTCAGTCCCGGCACTTCCACAAATCGGTACTTGGGAATTTGGTACAAGAAAATCCCAGTTCGAACTGTCATTTGGGTTGCAAACAGATGCAGCCCAATTCATGATTTCTCAGGCTTGTTGACTATAAACAACACAGGCAATCTTGCGGTTCTGAATCAGAACAAGAGTGTTGTGGTTTGGTCTACAAACTTGTCCAAACAAGCTAAGAAACCGATGGTACAGCTCCTGGATTCTGGGAATCTTGTACTAAGAGATGAGGAAGATAGAAACTCGGAGAGTTATTTGTGGCAAAGTTTTGATTATCCTGCGGATACATTGCTACCCGGGATGAAACTTGGATGGGACATTAGGAGAGGTCTTAACAGGCGATTATCAGCATGGAAGAACTGGGATGACCCTTGTCCTGGAGATTTGAGTTTTGGGTTTGATGTCGGACTTGGCATTTACTCTGAAGTGTATTTACGTAAGGGCGTGACAACAATCTACCGTACAGGACCGTGGAATGGCATTGGTTTTAGTAGTTCACAAGAAGAAATGACTAATCGACTTTATGATAGACACTTTGTTTACAATAGCAACGAGTTCTATTACATGTACAACCTCAAGAACAACTCTGTTATCTCAATAGTAGTCCTGAATCAAACAAATAGTGTAAATCAACGGCTTACATGGAGTGCAGGAGACCAGAGTTGGCGGTCATATGTTTCAGCCCCTAAAGCTGATTGTGATTACTATGGTTACTGCGGAGCCAATGGGAACTGCATAATAAGTGAGACTGCAGTGTGCAAATGTTTGAAAGGATTTAAGCCTAAGTCCCAACAAAAATGGGATTTAAGGGACTGGTCTGACGGATGTATCCGCAAAAATCCGCTGAATTGCCACAACGAGAAAGATAAAGATGCGGATGGCTTTGTGAAACTTGATAGCATAAAAATGCCAGATAGTAGAAATACTTGGTTCAACGACAGTATGAATCTAAAGGAATGCAGGGTCAAATGCTTGAGCAACTGTTCTTGTGCGGCTTATTCAAACCTCGAAATCAGAGGACATGGAAAGGGCTGTCGTATTTGGTTTGACGGCCTTATGGACATTAGTCAAATCGTTGGAAGTGAACAAGAGCTATATATACGAATACCCGCTTCAGAACTAGGTACATACATTTACTTTTTTTATTTTACAAAAGATAGCCTATTTTGTTTTCACAAGAAATCGATGTATTTTGATGCAAAGTTAAATACTTTTACATGATTTCCTCACCGGTTTTTGCTGTGATTGACATTTCCATTTGATTTTCCCGTACCTGAACAACTAAGGACAAGCAAAAATCACCCGTAAGTTGAGGGCAATAATAGTCCTACCAGTTCTTGGAGCACTTTCTGGGTTGCTCTTAGTTGGCTATTACTTTTGCAAGAAGACAATGAGAGGTAATTTTTCTTTGATCTCTTTGGAAATAATTATTAATAAAGTTCCTTTTTGTCCCAATTAACTCCTTGATGTTGTTCTTTTGTGTTCACTTTAAAACGTGTGTAAAATTATTTGTCTCAATGGGCTGATTTAATTTTGCAATACAAGTGCAATATCCTGAACAAGAATAATTTTAACTTACAAGTGCAGTCATTTAAAGCTATTAAATGTGTTAGAACAAGACTAACACAAACTCACAGAAAGATTCAAGAAAAAACAACAGAACCAGAAAACACAACAATATGTTTGACCGAGGTTCGGAAATAACAGATTTCCTACGTCCCTGTTGAGCTCTTCCTCAGAGAAGCTCGATTCACTATCAGAGAAAGAGATTACACCCTCAGATCTCACAGTACAAGAAAAGGCCCAAATTCCAGATCTCAAGAACCCTAATCTAGAGCAAACCCAGAGACAACTGAAGCAAACCCGAAAAGAATACCCAGTGGAAGAATAACAGTTACAATCCTCTCCCAGATTCTTCTCTCTAATCCTCGCTTACAACTTCTCTCACCGGAAAACCAAAGGTTTTCCTTTCTCTCTCTAGAAAACTCTCAGAGGCTCTCTCTCTAGAAATATGCTCGAATGTTCTACAGAAATGAATTATCTTAAGTCTCTTCTTCAGCCGAGTATCTGCCAAGAGTATAAGTGATGTTTCCCATCTTTCCACGTGTCACTGGCTTATTGGTTAGAGGCAGAGCCTTTTATCCCAAAACGCTGCGTATTGATAACTCTTGCTAGAAACGACTTCACTAGGGTGTAATTGCTTTCTCTGCTCCATGTCGTTTTTCCTGAGATTACTCAACAAACTCCACCTTAGTCTCAGGAAAAAACTAACACTGTAAACCATTTAGAAATTCTCTGAGGATGTCATTGCTCTGACTTGACTTGTCTGAATCAAGTCCTGCCAATGCTGAGCAAGTCCAGACACTTCTGGAACTTACCAACACTGATCACCTTGGTTGCCATATCTGATGGATTTTCATCTGTGCTGATCTTCTCTAGTTTAACTACGCCCTCCTCCACCTTCTCTCTTATGAAGTGATGCCTCACATCAATATGCTTGGTCTTCTCATGGTAGACTGGGTTTTTGCATAAGTGAATTGCGGATTGACTGTCAGAGTAGATTGTTGCTGAAGCTTTAAGAACCTTCAGCTCCTTGAGTAGTCCTTGTAGCCATATTGCTTCCTTGACTCCCTCAGTTCCAGCAATGTATTCAGCTTCAGTGCTTGATAAAGCCACAACTGATTGAAGTTGAGATTTCCAGCTTATACAGTTGCCATTCAGAGTCATCATATAGGCTGAAGTTGATCTTCTCCTGTCCCTGTCACCTGCAAAATCAGAGTCTACAAATCCTTCTAACACAAGATTATTAGTTCTCCTCTTATATATAAGACCATAATCAATTGATGTATTAACATATTTGAGCAACCACTTCATGGCAGACCAATGCTCAAGGCCTGGATTTGCCATATACTTGCTCAACACACTAACTGCGTAGGCCAAATCAGGCCTGGTGCAGATCATGGCGTACATCAGAGATCCCACTGCACTTGCATAAGGGATTTTCGCCATTTTGAGTTTTTCTTCTTCTATGGATGGAGATTGTTCAGCACTTAATTTAAAATGGCCAGCTAGAGGTACAGAAGTTCTCTTGGATTGATTCATAGAGAATTTTTGTACCACCTTCTTCAGATACTCCTTTTGGGATAGGTATAGAGTTTTATTCAATCTATCTCTATTTATGTCTATCCCTAAAATTTTCTTGGCTGCCCCTAGGTCTTTCATGTCAAATTCAGAACTCAACATGTGTTTTACCTCTTTAATAACTTTAAAATCATTACTGGTAATAAGCATATCATCAACATATAGTAAAAGATATGCAGGGGATTTAGTGTCAATCCCCTTAAAGTATAAACAAGAGTCATAGTGACTCCTTACAAAACCTATTTTTGTAACATAATGATCAAACCTTTTGTACCACTGTCGAGGGGACTGTTTAAGTCCGTACAGGGACTTCTTCAGGAGGCAGACATGGTTTTCTTTTCCCTTTTCTTCATAACCTGGTGGCTGACTCATGTAGATTGTTTCTTGGAGGTCTCCATGTAGAAACGCTGTTTTTACGTCCATCTGTTCAAGCTCCCAGTCCTCATGTGCCACCAGAGCCAAGATGGTTCTTATAGTTTTGTACTTTGCCACGGGGGAGAATATCTCTGTATAGTCTATACCCTCCACCTGAGTGAAGCCTTTTGCAACTAACCTTGCTTTGAATCTCTTAGGCTCGGAGGGTCTGATCCCATCTTTGACCTTGTAGATCCACTTGCAAGCTACTGGCTTTTGATTCTTTGGTTTATTTACCAACACCCATGTATTGTTCTGTCTGAGAGATTTCATCTCCTCTTCCATTGCTTTCCTCCATTTTTCAGCGTTTGGACCCTTTACTTCTTCATGGAAAAACTTTGGTTCCTCATATCCCAACTCTTCTGCCATAATTAAGGCAAATGCTATTAGGTTTCCCCCATCATAACGTTGTGGAGGTCTGATATTCCTTATCTGCCTGTCCCGAGTTAGTTGGTATCCCTCCAGATCATTTGGTGCATTTTCCTCGGGTTGTGTATCAGCCACTTGGATGTCAATCTCCCTGTTCGGGCCCTCCTGGGGAGTTGGCTGTTGTTCCTCGTCTGCCTCTTCACGGTTTGGGGTGTCTTTCTGCCCATTGCCGTTCTCCACCTCAAACTGAAGTTGCTGGTGTTTGTCTGTACCTGTACCTGTGTCAAGAGAGGGAACAACAGCAGTATCTTTTTCTTCCTTTAAGCAGGGCATTTCATGTTCATTAAATACCACATCCCTACTTATTATTATTTTATACCTAGGGCCATTTCTAATGCACAACCTATATCCTTTAACCCCTTCAGGATATCCTAAGAAAATGCACTTAATTGATCTAGGATCTAGTTTTCCCTCTTTCTGGTGTGCATAAGCAGCACACCCGAAGATTCTCAACCTAGATAAATCTGGAGTTCTACCACTCCAGCACTCTTCAGGTGTCTTTAAACCAATTGGTTTGCACGGACATCTATTTATTAGATAGCAGGTTGTTGTCACAGCCTCTCCCCAAAAGTATTTTCTTAACCCGGCAGTGAAGAGCATACATCTCACTCTTTCCATTAGGGTCCTGTTCATTCTTTCCGCTACCCCATTTTGTTGGGGGGTTTTTCTCACTGTCCTGTGTCTTAGAATTCCCTGTTCATTGCAGAACCTAGTGAAAGTATCATGGCAAAATTCCATGCCATTATCAGTCCTAAGAGCTTTAATTTTCTTGTTGGCCTGATTTTCAGTTAGTATTTTCCACTGCTTAAATTTTTCAAAACATTCATCTTTAGTTTTAAGCAAATGTATCCAAACTTTCCTAGAATGATCATCCACAATGGAAAGGAAATACCTGTGTCCACCAAACGTGGGATTCTTTTCTGGTCCCCAGAGGTCAGCATGAATGTAGTCTAGGGGGGCTTTCGCCCTGAAAGTGGAGGCTGTAAATTTTAGCCTGTGCTGCTTCCCTAGGATGCACTGTTCACAGAAGTCCAGATGGCCGATATGCTCCTTCCCAAGTAGGCCTTGTTTGTTAAGCTCCTGCAGACCCCTCTCACTTACATGGCCCAGTCTCTTGTGCCAAAGTGATGCCTGTGCTTTGTCCTTTGTTGCAGTAGCTGCCTCACCCGTTACTGTTTGGCCTTCAAGAACATAGAGGCCCTAATTCTTTGATCCTTTTAGGATCACCAGGGAGCCTCTTGAAACCTTTAGGACTCCACCTTCAGTTTTACACACATACCCTGCATCATCTAGGGTGCCCAGTGAGATCAGGTTTCTCCTCAAGTCTGGTATGTGCCTCACATTTGTTAGAACATGAGACAACCCATTGTTGAGTTTGACAGTGATTGATCCTATACCAACCACCGGGCATGAATGGTTATTGCCCATTAGAACCTTCCCACCATTTATGCCTTTATATTCAGTGAACCACTCTCTCCTGGGGCACATGTGATATGTGCACCCAGAATCAAGTATCCACTCCTCATCATTCTGACTTTCCCCTACTGCCAACATTTCAGAGCTTTCGTACCCGCCATCTTCAGTTGCCACTGCCGCATCCGCATTCTCTGTCTTCTTTTCTGCAAGCTTCTTCTTGTATTCCTTGCAAAACCTCTTGATGTGTCCAGGTTTGTTGCAGAAGAAACACTTCCGCTGCCCATTCCTTGATTTCGATCTAGAGTTGGGTCGATTCTTGAATCGATCTTGTTCCCTTTTCTGAGGTCTCCCCCTTGAGAAGAGACCTTCATCACCTCTTTGACTCAACTCATTTTTTATCTCTAGTTCACGGGATCTCAGTGCCGACAGTACATCATCAAGGGTTAGACTCTCTCTGCCATACTTTATGGCATTTTTCACATCCTTAAAAGACTCTGGAAGTGAAATAAGCAGGATAATGGCTTGATTTTCTTCTTCTATTTTTTCTCCAATATTGGCTAGGTCTATAACAATCTTGTTAAACACGTCAAGATTCTTCTCTAAGCCTTTCTGAGGATCCATTCTAAAACTAAATAAACTTTCTTTTAAGTAGATTTTGTTAGTTAAAGACTTAGTCATGTAAAGTTGTTCTAGTTTTAGCCATACCTTAGCCGCCGTGTCCTCTTCGTTTACCTGCCGGAGGACATTGTCAGAGAGGTACAAGATGATGGTTGAATAGGCTATTTCTTGCATCTCGACCTTGTCTTCTTCGGACATCGACAGATCTTTCATGTCGCCTAGTGCTTTCGCCACCTTCTGTTGAACGAGGATGGCTCTGAGTTTCTTTCTCCAGAGGCCGAAATCCCTTGTCCCATCGAACCTCTCAAGCTCGAATCTTGCGATCCCCATGAGTTCCGATTTCCCTAGAGTTTTGAGAACCGATTATCAAAACTCAGATCCGCTGACGAACCTTGGGCTCTGATACCACTTGTTAGAACAAGACTAACACAAACTCACAGAAAGATTCAAGAAAAAACAACAGAACCAGAAAACACAACAATATGTTTGACCGAGGTTCGAAAATAACAGATTTCCTACGTCCCCGTTGAGCTCTTCCTCAGAGAAGCTCGATTCACTATCAGAGAAAGAGATTACACCCTCAGATCTCACAGTACAAGAAAAGGCCCAAATTCCAGATCTCTCAAGAACCCTAATCTAGAGCAAACCCAGAGACAACTGAAGCAAACCCGAAAAGAATACCCAGTGGAAGAATAACAGTTACAATCCTCTCCCAGATTCTTCTCTCTAATCCTCGCTTACAACTTCTCTCACCGGAAAACCAAAGGTTTTCCTTTCTCTCTCTAGAAAACTCTCAGAGGCTCTCTCTCTAGAAATATGCTCGAATGTTCTACAGAAATGAATTATCTTAAGTCTCTTCTTCAGCCGAGTATCTGCCAAGAGTATAAGTGATGTTTCCCATCTTTCCACGTGTCACTGGCTTATTGGTTAGAGGCAGAGCCTTTTATCCCAAAACGCTGCGTATTGATAACTCTTGCTAGAAACGACTTCACTAGGGTGTAATTGCTTTCTCTGCTCCATGTCGTTTTTCCTGAGATTACTCAACAAAATGGTAGAATTATGTATTTTCATTTCTCCAAAACTATATGATGTATATATATAGTTGTTCTGATATTACAATTTAAGTGGATTTTTTATCCTTTTGGTTTGTTAGAGGTTACTGAAATACTTGACCTTGTGGTATCTTTTCGAGAAAACAGGGAAAAATTATAGGGCAACACCGGAAAACAGAGCAAATGAAGAAGAGTTTGACCTCCCATTATTCGACATGGCTACATTAAGTGCTGCTACTGATAATTTTTCAGTCGACAATAAGCTCGGAGAAGGCGGTTTTGGAACTGTATACAGAGTAAGCTTGTCAAATGCTACTTAGAACATAATAGACAAATTGAAATATCCAAAATCATACAATTGGATTTTGCAATTCTTTTGTGAATGTGAGATTTCAGGGTACTCTAGAAGATGGACAAGAGATTGCTGTGAAGAGGCTTTCATTGAGTTCTCGGCAAGGGACAAATGAGTTTAAAAATGAAGTTATACTAATTGCTAAGCTTCAACATCGGAATCTTGTAAAGCTTCTTGGTTGCTGCATTCAAGAAGAGGAGAAGTTGTTGGTTTATGAATACATGCCCAACAAAAGCCTGGAATCTTTTATTGTTGGTAGTAAGTACCCCTGTTCAATTTATGCTATTTTTCTAGGTTAATCTCACAAATGGTTCTTGTGCTACTTTAGTCCATTAACTTTTAAAGTATCATTACCCCCATCCCTGACTTATCAGCTTATTTAAGTTTTACTCCATTATATAAGTAGGATGTTAGAAACAGACCAAAAAAAAAAAAAAAAAAGATTGATATTCAGTTAGCAGAGTTCTATTTTGAAATTTCTTTTGTTAGAATCATGTGCATGATTCGATTTCTATTAGCAAAATATTATCTTCTGTCAGCATTACATGCATATTCTATCATGGTTTGAATACCAAGTTGATGGGCTGGAAATGACTAAAACTGAAATAAGCTGATAGATAAGGGATACAATTCGAGACATTTTAAACATCAAGGACTAAATTAGAATTGATGACATAAATCAAGGGTCATTTCTGAGATTAACCTTACTTTTTATATTGTTGTACAGTTTTGATATAATTAGTTGATTAACTTGAAGGACATATTTTCTAGATCAAGTGCAAAGTAAACTATTAGAATGGAAGAAGCGTTTTCAAATTATATGCGGCACTGCTCGGGGGCTTCAATATCTCCACCAAGATTCCAGATTGAGGATTGTACATAGAGATCTCAAACTTAGTAATATACTACTTGATAACGAGTGGAATCCCAAAATTTCTGACTTTGGTATGGCAAAAAGTTTTGGCGGAGATCAAATAGAAGGAAACACAAACAGAGTAGTAGGCACTTAGTGAGTATTCTTGAAAGCTCTTTATATTAAAAAATATCTAGGTCTATTACATAGTGCCTTTTAATTTGACTGTTCATATTACGTGCGTGTAGTGGCTATATGGCACCGGAATATGCTTTTAGCGGTCTATTCTCGATAAAATCTGACGTTTTTAGCTTTGGTGTAATGGTGTTGGAGATTGTAAGTGGGAAAAGGAGTATGAGCTTTCACCATGAGAACAAAGAGGGGCTTACGTTTATTGGACATGTAAGTATTAAAAGATTGCATTACTTTTCTCTTTTTCTTTTTCTTTTTTTTCTTTTTTTTTTGTATTGTTACTATTATCGTATCAGAATAATGAATGACCTATTGTTCCTTAATATTTCTAGGCATGGACATTGCTAAAAGAAGGAAGGCCATTTGAGCTCATTGATGCACACTTAATGGATTCATATGATAATCTGTGGGAAGTGTTGCGTTGCATACATGTTGGTCTCTTGTGTGTGCAACAACGCCCTGTAGATCGTCCCAACGTGTCATCTGTTATTCTCATGTTAGGCAGTGATAATGATCTGCCTCAACCAAATCCCCCTGGCTATTTCATGGATTCAAATTCACAAGAAAGAGATCATTCCTCCATTAAGCCAGAGTCACTTTCCGAAAACACTATGACCATAACAGCGTTCGTGGGTCGATAAGGCCTATTGTGTAACATGCTTTGCATGACAATATCTGATCGATAAACATCAAAGAAAATAATGGAGCTAGTGATCAAGGGGATAAGTGTTTTGTTAAAAAAGTGTTGTGCAGCAGAATCTGTTGCTAATAGTTAATTAAAAGCATAGCTAGTGGTTTGTTCAAGTCACTTGTCATGTGAGGAAAAATATGTAATATTGTATAATTTAAATAGCTAGTGGTTTGTTTTAGTCACTTGTCATGTCAGGAAAAATATGTAATATTATATAATTTAAAAAACACAAAATTGGAAGAATATTTTTGTTTCAATATAGAATGTACATTTGATCTGTTGGGAGCAGTACTAATGATTGTCCTCAAATTGTTCTAAATGTGATTTTAACTTCATCTAAATGTTCAGAAACATTCACTTACTCTCTTTTTATGTTTCAGATAAGGGATTACTGTCACGCCCCCGAAACCGGGGTTGGTGACGTGGAGGCTCGTTTAGAAACTTAAACCTGTTTAAAAGAGAGATTAGCAAAAATTTTAATTTTATTCAAATCCAAAACATCCAGGTATTTCCAAACGAGTCCCCCTTCGATACAGGAGAGATTTAATTTCAAGAACGGTGGTGGAATTTCCAACCAAACCAGTTTAAAACCACGTCACTCGTACCATATCAGGAATTCCCACAGGTGTTTAGCATACATGAATATAATATAAGTAAGTGTGACATCAACCACAATCTAGTAACATTTAAGTTTACAATCCATAATCTCTTATACATGCCTGAAAATAAAAGATAGAGGGAATACAACTCTTTGCTTCCCGAAATCAAGTCCACGACACCGGTGAAAGCTACCTATTCCGCACTACTCCTCGCGTCACCTGGAGGGGTTTAATACATTTATAAACAGGAAAATGTGAGCGAAAGGCTCAGTAGGATATAATTTTATAAAGCATTTAAAATAAAGGCACTCACGGTCCGAAGATGTACACTCGGAACCGATCATCCTTTTCTTTTGAAAAAGGAAACACTCACATAGTAGAATATGTCTATATAATGAAAATGTACAGCTCATCATACCACTAATCAAGAAGCGGTAAAATGTCTATCTCGTAAAAAGTGCAGAGCCATAGTTCCACTAAACAAGAAGCGGATCCGTACGGGTTTCGGGACCTGCCCCCAAGGATGCGATTCCCACATCCCGATCTCTGAGGCCATCATGCATTGTATCATTCCTTAAATATTTCATTTTAAGGAATGATACGCTTTGAAATCTCATTTCCAAAATCATTGGAAAACTTAATAGCATTATTCATGCTATTTCCTTAAAAATCATTTTCTCTTTAAACATGTTTTGTTCTAAAACATTTTCATAGGCCAAAATCATTTAAAATGAGGCTAACAAGGATATGGACAAGAATATCCTACCTGTTGGATATCAAACCTGGCTAGTCTTCAGTTCTCCTAGCCTCCGCTTTCCTTAAGCCTTAATGATTGACTTCTCCACTAGCTTTATCACAAAAGCAATATCTTAGGAAGTATTTCTCATTCCTAAAACGAATTAAGGTCAATCATGTTTAATTGTTTCCTATTAGTGTGCCTTTACTCAAATCCAAGTTTCACAATGACTTTATAATTCCATTTAGGGTTCTTTAAAAATTAGAATCCAATCCATAGGTTTGGTTTTTCCTATTTAATTTCAGTTTAAAAACAAGTTTCTAGGGAAATTTCGGCAGCATGCCGGCATAAATAGGAAAAATGCCAAACCTGCAATTCAAATCCAATTTCAATATATATCTCCAGAATCCATCAAAATCAGTTTCTAATCAATTAAACAAGTCCAATAACTGAAAATCCCCAAATTTCATCCAATTTCAACAATAATTGTTCAAATCCAAACCCTAACTCAAAATTATTCAAATCTAACCAAAATCAAACTTTCTCAAGCTTATAATTCGAATTAGAGAGTGGGTTTCAAAGGGTTTTACCTCAATTTAGTTGATGAAGCTTTGTTTCCCTCGGTTTCTCCCAATTTTCATTTTTTTTTTTTGTGCTTCCCGGCCAAACCGCCGAGAGAGAGAGAGAGAGAAACCCGGAGAGAAAGAGAGAGCAAGGAAGAGAGAGAAGACAACCGGCGAGAGAGAGAGATCCCGGAGGAAGGAGGTGGCCGGCGTGGAAGAAAATGGAGAAAGAGAGAGAGAGAGATGGCTGTGCGTGGGAGAACCAGAGAAGAAAGAAGAAAAGAAAAAAAAAGAAAAAGGAGAGAGAGAGGGGCTGGCGCACGGGAAGGAAAGGAGGAAAAGAAGAAAAAGAAAAGAAAAAAAAAGAAAAAGAAAAAGAAAAGGAAAGGAGAAAAAGAAAAAGAAAAATAGAAAAAGGAAAATGTATTAAATTTTAAGTGTATTTTCTAAAAATCTTTGGGGTGAAATTTTAATTACTAAAAATAACTTAAAGTCCCTTTATTAATTGTGAAAATCAAATTAGGCACACTAATAATCCACAGTTTAGCATAATTAAACATGTTTAATTCTAGAGGGCGTTACAATTACTGAACTAGCTTTTCAATGTCCCTGTGGCGACCCACGCCCTCGCGGCGCGGTCGCCGTTCCTTATACTACTACTAATGGGCTAAGTTATAGTCTAATTCATTATTTGTTGTTAGATTATTGTGTCTTTAATTTACGTTCATATGCGGGTAAATTTTTTTTTCTTTACTTTAATCCTCGGGTTGTTAACATGTTATGTTGTTACACTAATAACACATCTTGCTATTACTTTAAGAATTCGGATATCATACTAGTTCCCGAAAACTTGTCTTAACTTATTACAGTCCGTTGTTCTTTACTAAGACAATGGTTGTAATATCTTCTTCTTAAAACTGAACATACATACTAGTATTCTACATTACATTACTTTGCAGTGGAATTTAATTTCTAAGCGAGCGTAGTAGAGACCACTCCCGTGTACCCATGACATTTCTGCCACCCTTGCCTCCACCTGTCCATCAAGCAAACCACTATATGACTGGCTGCCTACCTTTGTTACCTGCACACGAGTAAACTGATGAGCTAACGCTCAGCAAGTATAAACATGCATACATCATAAACTAATAGAAATTACATTAAGAGTTATGATGCAATTATGCTCGTGTGAAACATGCTATAAACTACTTTCTATCTTTCTATTCTTACTTCTATGGGCCTGGACCCCTGCTTACTGTTTGGTCTAGTCGGAATCTTTGCTCTTTGAGATTTTCGTCCCTTGCAGAGGTCGACGACCCGTCAGTCTTTTACTTTACTGGCCATTTCTTACTGTCTGGTCTAGTCAGAATCTCTACTATGTGAGATTTTCCTCCCTTACGGAGGTCGATGACCCGTCAGTCTTTTACTTTACTAGTCATTTCTTACTGTCTGGTCTAGTCGGAATCTCTACTCTGTGAGATTTTCCTCCCTTGCGGAGGCCGACGACCCGTTAGTATTAACTGTGCATAAGGGTAACCATATGTCGCCCCTTTTCAATCTAGAGCACTAAGCCCTCCAAACACGTATAATCACATGTAATCACATAGACTTAGCAACATAAGTAAATTCATAGTTCTAAGTCTAACTACAGCTTAATCGAGTCCAGACAAACATATATGTCTATACTTATCGTTAATCCGCTAGGATTCCCGCTTGTTGGAAGTTCTTTCTCGTTGCTTCGGCTCTCATACCAAAACATTGAAAAGTTGAGATTCTCCGCTAGAATGCCTCGGGTTATGTTTCTATAGGACTGAACGGAAGAAATTTCGGCGAAAACAGGTGATTCCTTGATTTTCCCTTGATTTTCTCTCTTTTCTCTTTCTTTTCTCTATCTCTCGGCCACAGTTAGAAGAAGAAGCAAATATGGCTTCTAATATAATCCGTAGGCCCATTTTAAGTGTAATATGTATATTATATTAATATTTCTAAAAATATCTCACATTACTTTCTAAAATTAAATTAGAGAAATAACTTTAATTCCCATAATTTAATTCTACTAATTCTAATTAAGTTTAACACTTAATTTAACTGGTTCCGTGTTCCCCACATTTTTCTTATCGAAACCAAACTTTCCGTTTTTCAAAATGAGTCTCTTTCCGGTACCGATAATTCCGCACCCGGTACAGGTTCTATATTGCTTTTCTGGACTGCCGAGCACCCTGAGTCAAATTTATCATATTCTACCCATTTCTCTTGGGTATCTCAATAGCCAATTTCTTTTTCTGAAATTTTCATTTTAAACGATCCAAAATTGCCCAAAACGCGTACCCTCGCGGTACTCTTTTTTTGCAGTTTCCCGCTTTAACTGACTTGGGACAATTCTGTTTCAGGAACTTTTACTATTTCCCTTACTTCTACTATTTCTAATCTTTTTCTAACTGGTCATTTGGTCATTTACCAAATATTTTAGTTTTTCGTAACTAAAATATACCTGTTAAAATTTCTAACTTTTAACCAATATTTCACTATTCACAACTGATATTTACGAAATTTTTCTGTAAAAATATTCCAATTATAACTTTATACTTTTTGGGTGATTTTACCCCGTATATAAAGTTTCTACATAACACTTTCCTAATTACATCAATATTTCTACTACTTTCTGTTCCGGGAAGAATTACGGTCAAATACCGGAATGTCCAGATTAGACGTAAAATTTTTCCAGTCATTACAGTCCCTTTTAAGCTAGCAGTTACAAACTCCGTTAGCTTTAGCTAGAATAAAATAATATTGCATAATGAAAAAATAGTATCTATTACAAAACAATCATCGCAAAAAAATTTGCAGATTACAAATTTCAAATCTTTAAGTGCGTTTGGAATTGATTCTAAAACGTTTTTGTTTTCTGTACGTGTAATGACTGAGAAAATCCCAGACTTTATATAATATAACATATTTATTTAAGCCTAGGATTTTCCTAGAAAATATTATGTGACTAAAGGATTTATGGAATCAATATCTGTGTTCCTAAATTTTGTAGCAGATTTCATGTTAAGTTCATGTTTTCGATCAAATAAATTCGATAGTAAATTATTACCGTACTTTAAGGCGGAATAATTTTCAGTACAAGTATAATTTGAGGATCTTAATTTTAAGAATCTCCAAACACAGCATGATGTTAATAGCGTAAAAAAAATGCACTGACATTTTTAAAGAAGAGAAAATCCTTAATTGCCAGACAGCTAGGTTAAAGTCACAAGATAAATACCCATAGTAGAAGGGTACAATGTGAACTCAGGATTTGACACCGTCAGAAACAGCGTCCTTAAATTTAGAATTTGTTCAGTTTATAATTTATTTCAATACTTTAAACAATTCAAGATATTATACGAGTAAGAGTTTAATGTGATCTCATAGTAATCGATGATTTAACATTGAACTGTAAATAAGTAGTAGAGAATGAACCGTCAGAAATTAGAATTTTCTGTCGGCTAAGTACTTCCTTACAGTCAGTATGATTTTTATCTGACTCAAAGGAAACTTAAGAGAGTGGACAAAAGTACAAGGGGTGGATTATATTTTTCTCTCTCCTTCTCCACTTGGCCGGCCATGCATAGGAAAATACAGCCAAAATTTGGCTAGTTAAGTGTGCTAGAAGGTTACATGAAAATGTGATGTGATGGGGTTTGGTTTCATTTTTCTCTCTCCTTCCTTCACTTGGCCGGCCAAACTTGAGGAATTAGAGCCAAAAACTTAGCTAGTTGAGTGTGCAAGTGGATGACATGGTAAGATGATGGGATAGTAGTAGTTGAATGGGAATTAATGGGAATTTTGCTTCTTCTTTTCTCCTTCCAAAACCGGCCAAGAAAGGGGGACTTTAACCAAAAATTTAGTTGAATGATGGAGTGGAATTGGTGATAAAAAAATAATTTCCAAGTTGCCTATAAAAGGAACCAACATAGGATAAGCTTCATTTTTTTTTTCTCCTAGCTTTTTCCCCACTCAAAAATCCGGCCACACACTCTCCATTTCCTATCGAATATTTTCATCCACTCTCCCAATCTTGAGCCACTAGCAAACCATAGAAGAAGAAGAAGGAGATCAAAGAATCTAGGAGGAGTCTAGACAAGCATTTCTCCAAGGGAAGAAACTCTAAACCCTATCTTTTTATGCTCTAGTAAAGTTTGAGATGTAGAGATATTCTTCTCAAATTTTCTTATACTCCTCTAGTTCCAAGCCATTAACAAACCTTGGAGAAGAAGAAGGATCTCAAAGGTTCTCAAGAAAGAGTTCTTCGAGGGTAACTTCTTGAACTCTTTTCAATTATTTTCTAACAACGTTTAACTTTTTGAATCCATTGATGTAAATTGTGATTCTCAAGGAAATAAATTGTAATAAGGGTGTGTGAGTTTTATGTTGGTTTTGTGAGTTATGAGGTTAGTTTGCTGTGGTATGTTTATGCTTGATCTAAGTTGCTTATTTTCAGATTATAGGAACAAATTTTCGATGACTTTGACTGCGAAAATGAGGACCATAGAGCGAGATTTTTCAATGTTTTAAAGCTTCAACTTATAGCCCTGGATGTTTTGAACTTTTTTGGTTACTATGACAAAACCTAATTTTAACTCTAAAACCAAGTTTGAAGCCATTTTGCAAAAACGGACAAGCTGTCCAACACAGTTTCGCAAAAACTAGCAGCCACTACTTCAGCCAAACGGGACCCCTAGAGGCTGAATCTCGATTTTTCACAAAAGTGATAATTTTATATTTCGATGAGGTGAAGAAATTTGATGAAGAAAAGATTTCCAAAATCTGACCCTAAGAGGTACTAAAACACAGATTCCCGAAACGGCACAGTTTTAGACTAAAACAGTTTTAAGAAAAACAGCAGCTACGGCTTTCAGCCAAACGGGGCCTTTAGATGCCGAATTTAAACTTTCACCAAAAATGAAAATTTTAAATCTCGATGAGATGAGAAATTTTCATGAAGAACAAAATTTTGAATTCCAACTCGAAGATATAGTAAAACATAGATTTCAGAAACTGCACAATTTTTAACGAGACAAAACTAAAACAATGTCGGTTTCAACAAAAAGTTATAAAAGAACCCGAGATAGAATTTCAGTAAAATACAATGACATTAAACCTCATTTTAATGAAAGTATTCATAAAGGAAGTTTTCAAGAAAAATGCTTTCTTTAAAGAATTTAGTGGGTTATCGAGCAAATCATCCCGACGGGCACCTACGAGCCCAACACGATAGGTCCATAGGATTTCGAGGATTTGATGTGGGTCCAATGCCTGCATTGATTTAAGAGACTCTGTCTGAGTTTAAATTTCAGCGGCCTAAGAGTTAGAATGCCGTTAATAAGTTTCTAGGTCGAATTGGGCCTTAATATCATAATGAGTCCAATGAGGAATTTTATGGAGAAAAAGTTACTAGATTGGGTAAATGATTTTCAATCTAGACATAAGTATGTTAAGGGCAATTAGGGAAAATAAAATTTTGAGGATCTAATGAATTGATCCTTATAGTAAATTATCCTTCAGAAAATGAAAGGAATACATGCCTTAAAAAAAGGGTTAGATTCCTTCACAAGTTGCTAAAATAGAATAGCAAACGACAGTTAATCTCACACTCTCAATGGGTGTTCATTTTCAAAAATAAGCAAGTAAGAGAATAGACTGTTTGGCGAAAAGTGGATTCCAGCTCTGTAAATCAGGTAAGTAGGAATCTCGCCTACAACATGAATAGATTTTAAAGAAAAAAAAAATTACACATGTTATATACATACATGTTCATGCTTTAAGTACTGTATGCTATGCCATGTCATGCTGCATAAACCTTAATAAGTCAAGAGGAACTTATAAGAATAATCTCAGTTGAGTGTCGTATTAGCCTTCGACCTAAGGGAGGTAATTCTAGCTCCACAAGGGAGAAAAGAAAAAAAAAATGTCCTCCGACTTAAGGGAGGCATTCAAGTTATAATCACGGTGTCGCGAAGGATCTTGCAAACCCTCACATCTCGATGATTGCGCGCAAGTGGTACGCGAGCACTCAGGCCCATCAGGAAGAAAGATAAGATAAGATAATAAGACTATGATAAGACATCATAATTAAGCATAATCAGCTCATGCATATTTATTCATGTGTACTTATAGTTATTTTGTGAGATATATTTCCTACTTGCTGAGCGAAGGCTGAATCAGATATGTTCATGTTGTAGGTAAGAAACCTATCAGTAATTTTTGAAAGGCAATGGTGAGCGGCGGATGAATGGTGGAGATGGGAATGGATACCGCTAACGTAGTTATTTTCCGCAGTAAGTTTAAGTAAAATCATGTATATATTTATATGATTCAAAGTTTCAAGCATGTTTGTTTAAAAAAGTATATGTACATATGTATGTTAGGGAAACTGAGATTGTAGCTAACAATCCTAGTTTTGAGTATTTAAGTTTTAGAATGTTACAACAGTACATGCAACAAATAAATGAATTTTAAACATGAAGATTTAAATGTTTAATTTTAAAAGGATTTTAAGATGTACTTGAACTTAAGATTTCTCACGAAATCAGTTTTAAAGTCAAATGAGATGGCCAATTGAAATGACTAGCTTTAGAAAAGCTTTTAAAGAGTATTTGAAACAAGAGTTCAAATGCTATTCTGTTAGAAGGATAGTTCTAAAAGGTTTTATCTTAACTAAAATTAAGAAAAGCTTTAAGAAATTTAGTGAGTCACTTATTTGAAATTATTGTTACAAATTATGAAAGTATTCTTTCTTATGTTTTAAAAAAAAATGTTCCGCAAATTTTAGGAAATTCCAGTAAGTACAAGTTAAAAAGTAAGTTACGAGTGGTGGCCTCAAAGGAGGGTCATCACAGTTGGTATCAGAGCCGGTATCCTGCCATCCTACTCCACGTCGTCACGTGTCTGCTTTGCCATAGTCCAAGTAAGTTATAGTATGTTTATGTCAATTAGATTATAGTAGTTAAAAGACGCGAACACTTATTTAACGAGCAACCAAAAGGTTAATATGTTCGCACAATTAAGATCGTCCTATCAAGGACCATTCAAGTCTAACTGCCCCAGCATTTTACTATGTTGTATTCCCTTGGGCTGACAAGAAGATATCTAGAGAAGTGTGATCGTTTGAGATGACTCCTTAATGATCATTACCGGACTATGAAGCCTAGCAAAGTATTGAAGCCAAGCAAAGTATCAAAGCCACGTACAGCCGTTGAAAAGAGACTACTATCGAGACTCCCTTCAAGGAAGCCCGTATGACTACTTCACTAATAGCGGTTTTTCAGCCTGGATCCATAAAGAGGATCTGAATATGTAGCATGAAGGCGACGTTAATAAGTAGATGGATGATATAACACTGTCAAGTTAGATGTGGGCCACATTCAACGACTATATATGTATATCAAGATACGATATAGGAAATAGAGCTTCAACTTTAAGCAATACCAGCTTATGGTAGATGTTAAGCGACCCAATTATGATATGATACATGATGATTGCTAGCCTTAAATTGTTTAGTAATCCCATAGAAAGTACCTATGTCTATGAATGTGATGATAAGTAACTCACAAAGGCTATAAGTTAAGACAAATGTAAAAGAGGTTCAAGATGTGGAGAATCTCATTTGAATATAGGCATAAGAACTAATGCAATGAGTTTAGATGTAAGTAGCAGTTTAAGTGATAAGAAAAGAACACCGAAGGTCATGGACAAATTGAGGGATGTTGTTCTAGGTTAGTTTTGACCAAACTAATCCCTTCACAATGATTTCAAGGGGAGATATTTTCACCCTATTTATGATTGAAGAATATAGATACGGATTTGTTTAAAATCTTCTAAAAGAATTAAGATTGCATTAAGTAAAGATGATAAAGGTAAAAAGTTTTCTTTGCAGTGAAGTATTGATTGGAAGAAAACAAGTGATGACCTAAGATAGTAGGCAATTAAGGTGTGACAATACACTGTCATAAGCTTATCCATTAGATCCATTAGAAAATCATGGATTAGATGTGCCAAGTCGATAAGATATTAAGGTGACCATGAATAGAGATATGTGATCAAAATAAAGTAATAAAGGTGCTCATCTACGTATCTACTCAAGGTGATTAACTTAAGTAGGTGAAATCCCTTGATAAATGGGATTACAGCTTAAGAAATATAAGAAACTGTAACGCCCTCTAGAATTAAACATGTTTAATTATTCTAAACTGTGGATTATTAGTGTGCCTAATTTGATTTTCACAATTAATAAAGGGACTTTAAGTTATTTTTACTAATTAAAATTTCACCCCAAAGATTTTTAGAAAACACACTTAAAATTTAATACATTTTTCTTTTTCTTTTTCCTTTCCTTTTCTTTTTCTTTTTTCTTTTTTTTCTTTTCTTTTTCTTCTTTTCCTCCTTTCCTTCCTGTGCGCCCAGCCCCTCTCTCTCTCCTTTTTCTTTTTTTTCTTTTCTTCTTCCTTCCTTGGTTCTCCCACGCACAGCCATCTCTCTCTCTCTCTTTCTTCATTTTCTTCCACGCCGGCCACCTCCTTCCTCCGGGATCTTCTTCCCGCCGGCGTCCTCTCTCTCTTCCTTGCTCTCTCTCTCTCTCTCAGCGGTTTGGCCGAGAAGCACAAAAAAAAAAAAAAACGAAAATTGGGAGAAACCGAGGGAAACAAAGCTTCATCAACTGATTTGAGGTAATACCCTTTGAAACCCACTCTTTGATTCGAATTATAAGCTTGAGAAAGTTTTATTTTGGTTAGATTTGAATAATTTTGAGTTAGGGTTTGGATTTGAACAGTTATTGTTGAAATTGGATGAAATTTGGGGATTTTCAGTTATTGGACTTGTTTAATTGATTAGAAACTGATTTTGATGGATTCTGGAGAATGTATATTGAAATTGGATTTGAATTGCAGGTTTGGCATTTTTCCTATTTATGCCGGCAAGCTGCCGAAATTTCCCTAGAAACTTGTTTTTAAACTGAAATTAAATAGGAAAAACCAAACCTATGGATTGGATTCTAATTTTTAAAGAACCCTAAATGGAATTATAAAGTCATTGTGAAACTTGGATTTGAGTAAAGGCACACTAATAGGAAACAATTAAACATGATTGAACTTAATTCGTTTTAGGAATGAGAAATATTTCCTAAGATATTGCTTTTGTGATAAAGCTAGTGGAGAAGTCAAGCATTAAGGCTTTAAGGAAAGCGGAGGCTAGGAGAACTGAAGGCTAGCCCAGGTTTGATATCCAACATGTAGGATATTCTTGTCCATATCCTTGTTAGCCTCATTTTAAATGATTTTGGCCTATGAAAATGTTTTAGAACAAAACATGTTTAAAGAAAATGATTTTAAAGGAAATAGCATGAATAATGCTATTAAGTTTTCCAATGATTTTGGAAATGAGATTTCAAAGCGTATCATTTCTTAAAATGAAATATTTTAAGGAATGATACAACGCATGATGGCCTCAGAGATCGGGATGTGGGAATCGCATCCTTGGGGGTAGGTCCCGAAACCCGTACGGATCTGCTTCTTGTTTAGTGGAACTATGGCTCTGCAATATTTTTTTTTATGAGACATACATTTTACCACTTCTTGATTAGTGGTATGATGAGCTGCACACTGTCATTACACAGACATATTCTACTATGTGAGTATTTCCTTTTATAAAAAGGATGATCGGTTCCGAGTGTACATCTTCGGACCGTGAGTACCTTTATTTTAAATGCTTTATAAAATTATATCCTACTGGGCCTTTCGCTCACCTTTTCCTGTTTTTAAATGTATTAAACCCCTCCAGGTGACGCGAGGAGTAGTGCGGAATAGGTGGCTTTTACCGGTGACATGGATTTGATCTCGGGAAGCAAAGAGTTGTATTCCCCCTATCTTTTATCTTCAGGCATGTATAAGAGATTATTGATTGTAAACTTAAATGTTGCTAGATTGTGGTTGATGTCACATTTACTTATGTTTATACTCATGTATGCTAAACACCTGTGGGAATTCCTGACATGATACCAGTGACGTGGTTTTAAATTGGTTTGGTTGGAAATTCCACCACCGTTCTTGAAATTAAATCTCTCCAGTATCAAAGGGGGCTCGTTTGGAAATACCTGGATGTCTTAGATTTGAATGAAATTAAAATGTTTACTAATCTCTCTCTTTTAAACAGGTTTAAGTTTCTAAACGAGCCTCCACGTCACCAACCCCGGTTTCGGGGGCGTGACAGAAACCTCAGAGTCAAAGTGTGACTCATTATTAGATATTATGAAGCAAGGAAATAGAAATAATATGATTTCTGTGCCAAATCAAGATGCGTTGTAAGAAGGAAATTACAACAAGAGTGGAGCAAACCAATTAAGGATAGCGTTTATGTATTAAGAAAAATTTGGTTGTGATGCCAATCTAAGCCAGATATATTAGGACTTATGATTGAAACTTTGAGAACTTAAGTCACAAATTTATAAATCAAACTCTTAATGGAGGATATAAGATGTAATCCTTTTAAAGGAGAAGATCTCTTGCATAAGTGAAGGAATAGTAAGGACTAGTAGCTTAGTCAGTATTATAAGTAAGTTAAAGGTAAAATATTAGGGTATCAAACATAGTAATAGTTTAAGGATTTTGTTTTATATATACCCCACCCGATAATAAATAAAAAAACACTCTTATCCATCTAGGAATATAAAGAAAATGAAATAATTTTATTGTTAGTGTAATCCTTCTTACACTGGGAGGATGACCTTATTGAGTTTAGAGACCGAGGATTAGATTAAGAATGATAGGTGTCTAATCATTAGGACTATGAACTATGCTCTAAGAAGTACATGGATCGAAAGAAGGATGATCCTACCTAAGGATAAAGATATCGACAGAGGGTAATACTTAAAAAATATACCTATTTAATGGAGAAATTATTGGAATTTGTCCAGAATCATAAGTTTAAGATAATTGTTCTTTGAGGAAAGTAAACACGAGACGAAATGAGCTTAAGAGCTTGATTATATAAAGAGTAAATCAGAAGGAAGAATGCTAAAGTATAAAGACGGTATCTTCTTGAATGAGTTCATACTTTTGAGAGTCGTTTGAACTCGACACCAAATAAGAATGGAAAGGGTGGACCTCTTAGCAGGACTCATAAATCATAAGATAGAATGAGTGAGGAGTATCACATCGTTAAAGGGTACATTGGTAACCCTAAAGGAAAAGATGATGTAGCTAGTTGTGTAAGCAATAACTATCCTTCAAAAAAATTGATGGAGAGTTATGAATGGCTTGTAATAGAAACATAAACAGTTAGAGCTCCAGCAAGAAGATAAGTATGTCAGATGAGGTTGATACATGTATTTCTTAAGAAATTAAGTATTTGAGAAAACTAGTTATTAAGTCAGATGATTATAAGACGAATATAAGGTCGGTAAACCTCAAGTAGTCATTCAAAGACTCAAGAAACATCACAACCTTATATGGTAAAAGTATGTGTTACAATAATTGCATGAAATTTAGAATCAAAAGGGTCTCGTTACTCTATAAAATAAGGTCCAGACAGGGAAAATGCCCAAACAATCGTGATATGATACGATGTTCGGTCACGGATTCTACAATAAGTTAGAATAAGAAAGTATTACCATACAATTGTTGCATGTGATAGGGGATTCAAGGTATCTCTGAGTTAGTGCGTCATGTGAACTATCTGTTCGAAGAAAGATGAAGCTCCAACTTAAGTATAAATAAATATACATATATATGGGGAATAGTTAAATTGAGGCATCACAGTTTTGATGAGAAACTGCTTAATGATTATGACATACAAAGTAGAAGTGATAATGGACCATAATCAATGGGGAAAGCTATTACAACAAAAGTAGAGAACTTCTACAAGTATTGATAGTAAGATTGATCTTTCCCCACTCATACTCCAAGAGAAAGGCGGAGTACCCAAAGAAAAATAGAGAAAGCTTAATTGAGAAAAGATGGATTCCCCAAGGTATCAGAACAAGCATATAAGTAAGCTATAGTTACTACTATTGCTAATGATAATGATTTGGGTAATGGGAACCCATTAAGAAAATGTTAAGATGACAGATTCTTGAGCCATTTCCTATGTCGAATCACGATCCAGATAGAGAAATGCAGGAATTAAGTATAGAGAGCAAGTAATTAAGATCATGGATTAGTAGGAAAGAAACCTCATAAAAAGTAAGGTCAATAATCTTAGTAAGATCCTCGGGGAAGAAATACCAATGGAGGATGCTCTTCGTGTGAAGCAAAACGAAAAAGATTACTTTTCCTCAGCTTCATTCTAATTTTGAAGGTCAAATTTATATAAGCCTAGTGAATTGTAATGTCGAGGAGAATTAGTAGATAAATAAGTCTACTTATTTATGGATTTTTCCATAAATAAGCCATGCATTCTACAGGTTTAAAACCTCTCAGTACACGTGTTCATATTAGAATGACGTGTAAAATATCAGTATGACAAGATATACTATGAAAAGCCTAATAAGTATATCCGAGCATGTTTAAGAATACCGTGAGACATGAAAGAAATGACATAACAGTACACCATGTCAGATAGTAACTGAAAATATTGGCTACATGTTTGACTTCAGATAAATCATCACATTCTTAACGGTTCAGACAAATTGACGAACCAATAAGTAAGCACTCGATTAGTAATAACCAAGAATATTTTAAGGTCTAAGCAGTATTATAAGTGTAGAATTATAAAATTATAGAATAATCCCATAATTCAATATGTCGTATTACATTTGTACTACGTAGTACCCCCAGAAACCACAAGGATGAACACTCAAATCCAAATTATATGAAAGTAGTACATCACACTCACAGTTAGAGAATTTTCACATAGTTGTATCCAAAGGATATTATGATAACCCAGGACCAAGATCAGATAGATCTGATAATGGAGTCTCAGCTGAATCAAGGATAGAAATGTATAGTCTAAGTCGATGTTAAGTTAAAAATAGTTTCGAGATCAATCATGACTCATACTAGGCAATGGATTGACTAATCCTAAAGATTAATTCGGCTGAAGATTGAAATGACAATTGAGACTAAGAAGAGTGATCAACCATTTTGGAGACAAACTATCTCATCCAAACCACTAGTTACCCTAACAGAAGAAGGATGTTGCTAAAATTGCCTTGATTGATAGGAAGTTAAAGTAGAAGAACAACATCCAGCAGAAGAATTGTAAAAGATCTACATTCTAGAATAGAAGTGTGATCAAATCATGACGGATTTCATGGTAGGGATGCCTAGAATATCCGATAGTAACGATGCGATTTGGATAATCATAGACTGATTAACAAGATCTGCACATTTTTACCGATCAAACTCAGTTATTCTATTAAGAGACAACCATTTCACAAGTGTACATGACGCAATGGGGTCTAAGTTAAAGTTTAGTACAACTTTCCGCCACTAACAGATGGCCAATCTGAGACGACCATCCAGACCCTAGAAGATATGCTGAGAGCATGTGTCATGGATTTTAAAGGGAACTAGGATAGGAAGTTACCTTTGATAGAGTTTTCCTATAACAACAGCTATCACACGTTAATAGGAATGACATGAGCCTGGGGAGAAGCATCTAGAAATAGTACGCCTTATCAAGAGAACCACAGAGCATGTGAGACTTATCACAAGGAGGTTCGATAAAGCTCACAGTCACTAGAAGAGCTATGCGGATAAATGCCGCAGACATATAGAGTTTCAGGTAGGAGACTTAATTCCCCTGAATGTGGCACCAATGAAAGGAGTAATAAGATTTCGGTAAGAGAGGGAAACTTAACCCAAGATACATCAGACCGTTGAGATCCTTGAAAGGTTTTAGTAAGGTCACATATAGACTAGCATTGTTGCCAAAATTGGTTTTTGTACACAACATCTTTCACGTATTGATGTTGAAGAAGTATGAGACAGATCCATCGAATGTATTGCACCAAGAACCTATTGAAGTGCACGCAGACCTTACTTATGAGGAGAAACCAGTCTAGATCCTAGCTCGCGAGGAAAAAACCTTAGGGAATAAATTAATTTCTCAGGTTAAAGTCTTGTAGTGAAATCATAATATTGAGGAAGCTACTTGAGAACGCGAATAGAATATGAGGAAAAGCTACCTCGAGTTGTTCAAATTTTCGAGACAAAAATTCTTAAGGGGGTAGATTGTAATGACTGAGAAAATCCCAGACTTTATATAATATAATTTATTTATTTAAGCCTAGGATTTTCCTAGAAAATATTATGTGACTGAAGGATTTATGGAATCAAAATCTGTATTCCTAAATTCTGTAGCAGATTTCATGTTAAGTTCATGTTTTCGATCAAGTAAATTCGATCGATAAATTATTACCGTACTTTAAGGCGGAATAATTTTCAGTACAAGTATAATTTGAGAATCTTAATTTTAAGAATCTCCAAACACAGCATGATGTTAATAGTGTAAAAGAAAATGTACTGACATTTTTAAAGAAGAGAAAATCCTTAATTGCCAAACAGCTAGGTTAAAGTCACAAGATAAATACCCATAGTAGAAGGGTACAATGTGAGCTCAGGATTTGACACCGTCAGAAACAGCGTCATTCCCGGGATTTAATGTAGAAAAGTTAAATTTAGAATTTGTTCAGTCTATAATTTATTTCAAGACTTTAAACAATTCAAGATATTATACGAGTAAGAGTTTAATGTGATCACATAGTAATCGATGACTTAACATTGAACTGTAAATAAGTAGTAGAGAATGAACCGTCAGAAATTAGAATTTTCTGTCGGCTAAGTACTTCCTTACAGTCAGTATGATTTTTATCTGACTCAAAGGAAACTTAAGAGAGTGGACAAAAGTACAAGGGGTGGATTATATTTTTCTCTCTCCTTCTCCACTTGGCCGGCCATGCATAGGAAAATACAGCCAAAATTTGGCTAGTTAAGTGTGCTAGAAGGTTACATGAAAATGTGATGTGATGGGGTTTGGTTTCATTTTTCTCTCTCCTTCCTTCACTTGGCCGGCCAAACTTGAGGAATTAGAGCCAAAAACTTAGCTAGTTGAGTGTGCAAGTGGATGACATGGTAAGGTGATGAGATAGTAGTGGTTTAAAGGGAATTAATGGGAATTTTGCTTCTTCTTTTCTCCTTCCAAAACCGGCCAAGAAAGGGGGACTTTAACTAAAAATTTAGTTGAATGATGGAGTGGAATTGGTGTTAAAAAAATAATTTCCAAGTTGCCTACAAAAGGAACCAACATAGGATAAGCTTCATTTTTTTTCTCCTAGCTTTTTCCCCACTCAAAAATCCGGCCACACACTCTCCATTTCCTATCAAATATTTTCATTCACTCTCCCAATCTTGAGCCACTAGCAAACCATAGAAGAAGAAGAAGGAGATCAAAGAATCTAGGAGGAGTCTAGACAAGCATTTCTCCAAGGGTATAAACTCTTAACCCTATCTTTTTATGCTCTAGTAAAGTTTGAGATGTAGAGATATTCTTCTCAAATTTTCTTATACTCCTCTAGTTCCAAGCCATTAACAAACCTTGGAGAAGAAGAAGGATCTCAAAGGTTCTCAAGAAAGAGTTCTTCGAGGGTAACTTCTTGAACTCTTTTCAATTATTTTCTAGCAAAGTTTAAGTTTGAGAATCCATTGATGTAAATTGTGATTCTCAAGGAAATAAATTGTAATAAGGGTGTGTGAGTTTTATGTTGGTTTTGTGCGTTATGAGGTTAGTTTGATGTGGTATGTTTATGCTTGATCTAAGTTGCTTATTTTCGGATTGTAGGAAAAAAAATTTTGTGACTTTGACTGCGAAAATGAGGACCATAGAGCGAGATTTTTCAATGTTTTAAAGCTTCAACTTATAGCCCTGGATGTTTTGAACTTTTTTGGTTACTATGACAAAACCTAATTTTAACTCTAAAACCAAGTTTGAAGCCATTTTGCAAACACGGACAAGCTGTCCAACACAGTTTCGAAAAAACTGGCAGCCACTGCTTCAGCCAAACGGGACCCCTAGAGGCTGAATCTCGATTTTTCACAAAAGTGACAAGTTTATATTTCGATGAGATGAAGAAATTTGATGAAGAAAATATTTTTAAAATCTGACCCTAAGAGGTACTAAAACACAGATTCCCGAAACGGCACAATTTTTGACTAAAACAGTTTTAAGAAAAACAACAGCTACGGCTTTCAGCCAAACGGGGCCTTTAGATGCCGAATTTAAACTTTCACCAAAAATGAAAATTTTAGATCTCGATGAGGTGAAAAATTTACTTGAAGAACAAAAGTTTTAAATCCAACTCGAAGATATAGTAAAATGTAGATTTCAGAAACTGCACAGTTTTTAACGAGACAAAACTAAAACAGTATCGGTTTCAACAAAAAGTTATAAAAGAACCTGAGATAGAATTTTAGTAAAATAAAATGACATTAAACCTCATTTTAATGAAAGTATTCATAAGGGAAGTTTTCAAGAAAAATGCTTTCTTTAAAGAATTTAGTGGGTTATCGAGCGAATCATCCCGACGGGCACCTACGAGCCCAACACGATAGGTCCTTAGGATTTCGAGGATTTGATGTGGGTCCAATGCCCACATTAATTTAAGAGACTCTGTCTGAGTTTAAATTTCAGCGGCCTAAGAGTTAGAATGCCATTAATAAGTTTCTAGGTCGAATTGGGCCTTAATATCATAATGAGTCCAATGAGGAATTTTATGGAGAATAAGTTACTAGATTGGGTAAATGATTTTCAATCTAGACATAAGTATGTTGAGGGCAATTAGGGAAAATAAAATTTTGAGGATCTAATGAATTGATCCTTATAGTAAATTATCCTTCAGAAAATGAAAGGAATACATGCCTTAAAAAAAGGGTTAGATTCCTTCACAAGTTGCTAAAATAGAATAGCGAACGACAGTTAATCTCACACTCTTAATGGGTGTTCATTTTCAGAAATAAGCAAGTAAGAGAATAGACTGTTTGGCAAAAAGTAGATTCTAGCTCTGTAAATCAGGTAAGTAGGAATCTCGCCTACAACATGAATAGATTTTAAAGAAAAAAAAATTTACACATGTTATATATATACATGTTCATGCTTTAAGTACTGTATGCGATGCCATGTCATGCTGCATACACCTTAATAAGTCAAGAGGAACTTATAAGAATAATCTCAGTTGAGTGTCGTATTAGCCTCCGACCTAAGGGAGGTAATTCCAGCTCCACAAGGGAGAAAAGAAAAAAAAAAGAATGTCCTCCGACTTAAGGGAGGCATTCAAGTTATAATCACGATGTCGCGGGGGATCTTGCAAACCCTCACGTCCCGATGATTGCGCGCAAGTGGTACGCGAGCACTCAGGCCCATCAGTAAGAAAGATAAGATAAGATAATAAGACTATGATAAGACATCATAATTAAGCATAATCAGCTCATGCATATTTATTCATGTGTACTTACAGTTATTTTGTGAGATATAGTTCCTACTTACTAAGCGAAGGCTCAATCAGATATGTTCATGCTGTAGGTAAGAAACCTATCAGCAATTTCTGAAGGGCAATGGTGAGCGGCGGACGAATGGTGGAGATGGGAATGGATACCGCTCACACAGTTATTTTCCGCAGTAAGTTTAAGTAAAATCGTGTATATATGTATATGATTCAAAGTTTCAAACATGTATGTTTAAAAAAGTATATGTACATATGTATGTTAGGGAAACTCAGATTGTAGCTAACAATCCTAGTTTTGAGTATTTAAGTTTTAGAACGTTACAACAGTACATGCAACAAATAAATGAATTTTAAACATGACGATTTAAATGTTTAATCTTAAAAGGATTTTAAGATGTACTTGAACTTAAGATTTCTCACGAAATTAGTTTTAAAGTCAAATGAGATGGCCAATTGAAATGACTAGTTTTAGAAAAGCTTTTAAAGAGTATTTGAAACAAGAGTTCAAATGCTATTTTGTTTGAAGGATAGGTCTAAAAGGTTTTATCTTAACTAAAATTAAGAAAAGCTTTAAGAAATTTAGTGATTCACTTATTTGAAATTATTGTTACAAATTATAAAAGTATTCTTTCTTATGTTTAAAAAAAAAAAAAAACGTTCCCTAAATTTTAAGAAATTCCAGTTAGTACAAGTTAAAAAGTAAGTTACGAGTGGCTGCCTCAAACGAATGGCGGCCTTAAAAAGTAATTTTAAGAATGCCGAATGTGAAAATGCTTTCAAGAATTGAAGGTCAAACTGATAAGTGCACTAGTCTTGGCTATTCCTGATAGTGAAGAACCATATGAGGTATATTCTGACGCCTCGGGGATTGGGCTTGGCTGTGTCTTAATGCAAGGGGGACGCATGGTAGCATACGCATCTTGCCAATTAAGACTATATGAACAAAATTACCCCACACATGATTTGGAGCTGGCAGCGATAATATTTGCTCTGAAGATATGGAGATGTTATCTCAATAGAGCAAAGTCTCAGGTTTTTTTTGACCATAAAAGTCTGAAGTACTTGTTTACTCAGAAAGACTTGAATCTCATACAAAAGAGATGGGAGGAGTATATGGAAGATTACGACTTAACTCTGCAATATCATCCCGAAAAAGCTAATGTGGTGGCTGATGCCCTTAGCAGGAAGACGACGAAGACTGGCGTCATTAGCTTTGGAAGATTGAAAAATGGCTGAAGTGGTGAGTGAGTTGTTGGGAATAGTGTCCTAGAAGCATTAGATGTGAAAGGATATTTATTATTTATTTAATAAAATAGTTTATTTCATTTTATGTGCATATATTTATGAATATTTTATGAATATCAAATAAAATTCCTTGATTGTTTATGTAACTTTAAGCATTGTATATAAGTGTTGTAAATGAAAGGATAATGTTTAAGGATAATAATCAGAAGCAATTGTTCATAATGAATTTAATTAAAGTTCAAAATCTTTAATTAAAACATTATTAATACATGTCATTGCCATTTAGAATGGAACGGTGTTATCTGCACTGTTAATATGGCGACATATTGAATGAGTGTATTTCGCATAATGAGATTATGTGGAACATGGACGTAGAGACAATATGAATTTCTAATAATTTTCGTTAAGCATAGAAATTCTAATTGAGTCTACCGATGGTCATATATAGTATGATCTTAATCCTGAGTTCTTAACAAACTCCTATTTATGGATTTATGTCTTTTGATTTACTCGGTATGGATTCTGAATGTGTTTTATGAATCACTATCCATTAGAGAATCAATGGTACTCAAGGATAAAGATGAAATTAGAGAGGTTAACGGATTTTACCTGACTCTAATTATGAATTATTTATGAATGATTGATCTATATGTAATGACTATATCAAATGGACACTTCGCAGTTTAGAAGTAATTAATGTCTATAATTTTGAGAGTTCAATTCCAACTTTATAGTGGAGTAACTATTAGAATTAATAGAATTAATTAATTAATTAAAGTGTTTAATTAATTATTAATTTTATTGGAGCTCAGGATTATAGGTCCATTAGTCCCCGCATTGTCCTTGTAATTCTACCAGACACAAAGGGCAAAATGGGAATTTTAGAATTACAGAATTCTAAAATTAAATACTCAAAAAATAATTAATTGAGAATTAATTATTATTTAAATAATGTGATTATTTAAATTTGAATTTGAACATATCTAGATTTATCCATTTAAACTTATTTGATAAGTTGTTCAATTTAGAATTCAAATTAATTTAAGTTTGACTTAAATTCGAATTTGAATCTGAATCAAAATTGGACTACTGGATAAAGGATAAAATCTCTTCCTTCCCTATCTGATATAGGCGCCACACACAGGGATAAAACCCTAGGGTGGCCGGCCATTAAGTGGATAAGGGGAAGGGATTTTTTGTTCCAAATTCAAAATTGGAGATAAGGATTTGATTCTATTTTGAAGTTTGACTTCTACTCTTTAAATATGAGAAAGATAGAAAATTGTGGACACAATTTTGAAACATTTTCTAGCCCTAGTTTTCTAGTGGTGGCCGAAATTCTCATAGAGAAAAAGAGTGAAAAATATTTTTCTCCAAAAATTCCACATCGTGCATGCGTTGGTGTTTGTGGAAATTCGAGTGTTTAAGAAACCTGTTTTGTCTCACGTGTGCCCACACACACGTCTACGTGGAATCAAGGAATTGACGTGGAAGACTTTGGTGTTCTAAACACAAAGCTTGGAGCAAGGACTGTTCGTGGTCAAAGAATTCAAGTTATCATCCGAGTCGGCTTCCAGGTATTTTTTCGGTTGATCCTTGAATCATATAAATTAATGTGATTAATTTATTCGTGCATAAATTAATATAATCTATAGAGTATCTCAAAAGTTTTATGAAAATTTTTGTTATACACGATCCGCTATTCCGCTGCGTTTCCGCCGCCGAATTCGATTCGGCAACCAACAATTGGTATCAGAGCGGTCTATAGACGATATTAATTTATGCTTCGATTATTTGATAATCATAATTGATATTAAATATGTGATATTTAATTATGTATGTATGTGATGAGTAGGCACTTGCATTTATGGATGTTTATTTTTATTCATGATGATGAATGTATGGATGGTGGATTTGGTCGTTAATTATATGGTTCCATGGATCGGTTATATTCATTCGTTAATAAATTATTTGTAATTTAATTTGGGATTAGAATTATTGTAATTCTAGGATTTGGGTAGAATTAGGGTTTTTGATTTTGAATCAAGAAGGAGGCCTTGAAGATCATGTTTGACCAGGAAGCAGCCCAGGCGCGGCCAGGACGCGGCCCAGGCGCGTCCAGGACGCGGCCCAGCGCGCCCAAGCGTGGCCAGGCCGCGGCCCAGCGCGCCTGGCGGCCCAAGTTCGGGATTTGATCCCGAACGGGCCCGAAGGTTTCCGAAACCCTCGTAAAGCGTGCCGACGAGCCCGAAAAAGTTTCGGATCCCAAGGAAGGTGAAATCCAACCCGGAGACAAAGAATGAAGCCGAAGAATAAAGAATTCAAGAATCAAAGACCCGTTGATGTAACGGAAGAATATAATTATTGTAATTATTTATTTATTCGATTCGATTGAGTTGTAATTTATTTTTCCATGGGACCCGGTCAAATCCATCTCAATAGTTGATTGCATATATTTATATTTTATGTTGATAATTATATATTATATGTCCATGCATATAACATGCCATATAGATATAATGTGCCTACTCATATGTTTTATAACATGCCATGCATGCACGCGCATTCGTTATTGTTTTTTTTATTTATCATAAAAGTGTTTTAGAAAAATAAAATAAAATATGATTAAATTGATTTAAGTTGCAAAATTGATTTGCAAAATAATGTTTGAGTTAAATTTTGGAATCTCACATGTCTGAAAAATAAATTGTTTGTTTTTCGATTTGATAATCATGAGATGTTTTTTCAAACAAAATACATATTTACAAAATAATGAGTGGGATAGGGTTGTATGACAATACGACCCACAAGTCTCTGCCGTTAGCGCAATACCGTGAGATCCGGAAAGGGGCTTTGCGGCAACATTGAATCGCCCTCCTAAAGGAGAGTGTCCTTGCCAGATCAATAACAAGGTTGGCTTCCTAGAGATAAGATTTCAGGATGTATTTCTGAATTGACTACCCAAAGGTAGCAATCCAGAGTTAAGTCTATGGGATCTGAAATAGTGGGTTACACTCATAAAATATAATCAAATCTATTGGTTATATTTTGACTGAAAATAACGGTAGTTAATAAATATGAAAATATGAGATATTTTGATTATATTTATTAACTGAGAAGACTCTTTGTCTAATTGGCATATAACTTGACTACCCAAAGGTACACTTTATATTTGGAAAATTAGATTATCATTGGCACGTAAAATTAACACATGATTTATGTATTTTTCATGTGCATCATGCATCATATTTAATTGTGCCAAAATTAACATGCCTTGATATTCATGCACATAAATTGATTAGATGAATATTCTATTTATTTCCAACAATATGTTGAATCCCATTATCACACTACTAGCGACTGAAAAATTAGACGGTGATAACTATGCTAAGTGGGAAAGTAATATGAACATACTATTGGTTTGGGAAGACTATAAATTTATCCTAGGAGAGGAATGTCCTCTTGAACCAGCGGCAAATGCATCCAAAACCGTTAGGGAGCCTTATGATCACTGGATTAAGGCCAACAACAAAGGAAAGTGCTTTATGTTGGCAAGTATGAGCGATGTGCTTCGCAAGAAGCATGAGGAGATGGAAACTACTTATGAGATAATGGAGTCTCTAGAAGCCATGTTTGGCGCTTCCTCTGAAAAGGCTCATTTGGATGCCATAAGGGCTTTCATGAATGACAAGATGAAGAAAGGTTCTTCAACCAAGGCACATGTTTTGAACATGATTGATCACCTCCACGATGCGGAGCTCAATGGTGCCAGAATCGATGAAGCCACCCAAGTTGGCATCATCTTGGAAAGCCTATCCCCTGACTTTTATGAGTTCGTGAACAACTTTGTTATGAACAAGAAAAAGTGCAATCTCACTGAACTTATGAATGACCTACAAAACTTTGAATCCACCAACAAAAGAAGGGGAGAAAAAGCAAATGTTGTAGTTGCAGGAAGTTCTGGTAAAAATAAAAGAAAGAACCAAAACCAGGGAAAAGCGAAAAAGGGAAAGAACAAGAGACCCAAGAAAGCAAAGGGCCCCATCGAGAAACCCAAAGGAAAGTGTTTCCACTGCAATGGCGAAGGACACTGGAAGAGAAACTGTCACAAGTATCTCGAGGAGCTAAAAAAGAAAAAGGAACAAGGTAAATCAGATTTACTAGTCCTTGAAACATGTTTAGTAGAGGGTGATACCTCGGCCTGGATAATTGATTCAGGAGCGACTAATCATGTTTGTTTTTCTTTGCAGAGTCGTAGTTCTTACACCGAGCTAGTCGATGGAGATTACATGATGAAAGTGGGCAATGGCGCAAGAGTTTCGGCAAAACCAGTGGGAGAAGTTAGACTTCGTTTTAGGAAAAATAAATTTTTAGTTTTGAACAATGTTTATTTTATTCCAGACATTCGTAGAAATTTGATTTCTGTGGCTAAATTATTTGAACAATTATTTAAAGTTTATTTTGATAATGACTTTGTTCGTATATCTCAAAATGGTTTAAAAATTTGTTCAGGACGTCTGGATGATGGTTTATATTGTATAAAACCAATACCTAACTCACTGCTTAATACTGAAATGTTCAGAGTTGCTGAACCTAAGAATAAAAAGCAAAAGATTTTTCACGATAACAATACATATCTGTGGCATCTTAGGCTTGGTCATATTAACCAACAAAGGATTTAATGACTGGTAAAGGATGGTCCTTTACGTGAACTAAAAGTTGGTGAGCGTCCAGTCTGTGAATCTTGTTTGGAAGGTAAAATGACCAAGAGGCCTTTCACGATGAAAGGAGAAAGAGCTACAAAACCCCTTCAGTTGATACATTCAGATGTATGTGGACCGTTAAATGTCCAAGCTAGAGGAGGTTATGAATATTACGTCACCTTTATTGACGACTATCCGAGATATGGTTATGTTTACTTGATGTAACATCCTGAAGAATTAACTGGGATTAATTAAGGTAATTGAGATTATTACTGTGCCTAATCTGATTTAATTAATTGAGTTTAAATAATTCCAAGGTATTTAAATTATTTACAGTAATTTATTTTAATCTAAAAGTGTGTATGGGCGCATTTCTGGACTGTTATTTTAAAATATTGTACACATGTCATTTCCATTTTCTTTTTTTTCCTTTTCTTTTCTTCCTTTTCTTTCTTTTCCTCCTTCCCGTGCGTTCCTCTCTCTCTCCTTCACTCTCACTCCCGTACTCTCTCTCTCTCTCTCTCTCTCTCTCTCTCTCTCTCTCTCTCTCTCTCTCTCTTGTTTTGTCTTAAATCAAGACTGGATTCGAACCAAGAGTGATTTCAAAGAGTTTTCAACATCAAGAGAAGGATTCAAGGAAAGATTACTAAAAGAACCTCTCTTGGATTACAAGTTTTTTGGATTCAAAACTTACTTTTGGTTCAAAACGGATTTTGATGGCCTTTGAGTGAAACTAGGGTAGAAATGGGAGATCTTGGGTTCTTTCAACTTGTTTTAGTACCTAGAACCCGGACCTAGTGGTTGTCCCTTCAGATTTTGTGATTTGGGACTGGATTTTCAGGTTTTTGGACTGATTTCCATGAGCTTCTCTCGTGCAGTCAATTCCACCAGTCGACCTGTGCAGTCGACCGGATTGCAGGCTGACCAGTTGACCTGTCCGGTTGACCGGTGTGCACATTGCCGGTCAACCGGTAGTGTTGCACTGCTCTGTCACCGGTCGACCGGTGTACACAGGGTTTAACCCTGTTTGGCCTGAAATTGTTGTTTTGACCCTTGGAATGGAATTTGAAACATGAAAATAGATAAGGGCACACTAATTGAAAATCTTGGTATATAAGTGAGATTGGATTGCTTTAGGAATGAGAATTGATCCTAAAGTGCTTTCTTGTATCAGCGCTCGCTGTGGATTCAGACTGAAGGGGTTTGAGGAAGCGGAAGCCGGAAAAGGCAACGCTAGTCCCAGGTTTGATTATGCGAGGTAGGATTTCTGTCCCTCTTCTTTGTGAGCCTATTTTCAAAAGGATTTTGTCCTTGAAAATGTTTTAAAGAAAAGGATGTGAGGTTCCGGCTGCTCTGTCGGGACTGAATGTCTTATTTTATTTATTTATTCATTTACGCACTCATTTATTTTAAGTATTTTAAATTATATCCTAATGGGCCTTTCGCTCATATTTCAAATGTTTAAACCCCTCCCAGGAGATTCGAGGAGCGGTGCATCGTAGCTGAGTCGTGCTACGAATCGAGCAAGTGAGGATCGCGTTCGTGCTCTGTTATAAAATGTAAGGAATTGGGAAAAGTTATATAAACTTATTTAATATTTAGATTTACTAGACTGTGGTTGATGTCTGTTGTAATGATTATTTACATGAGCATGTATGTACGATACTGTATGTCCTGTGGGGTGGAGCCCTGTGTTAGAGGCTTCTGGATTATGTAATTTAATTGTATTTTAATGCAGTTAGTGTGGGGCCCGGTTGGGGAATCTGCTTCATTAATCCCTAATCGAGTTCCACGTCACCCACCCCGTTTGGGGGGCGTGACAGAGTGGTATTAGAGCTTTAGGTTAAGAACCCCAGGATTGTACATACATGTGTGACATCTGTTATCCACTGAACAATCTAGTTTTATTTTAGTTGAAGGAATTGGCACCTCACCGTAGACTAGGCACCCATCTGGAACAACCGAATCAAGGGTTCTTGGATGCCATGTATGCTGCCTTTCAAGGCATGGCCACTAGAGCTCGGAATGAGCGACCGGCTGATGATCGGAAACATGGGTATTTCTGAGAATTCAGGCGAGCACCTATCCCCTCGTTTAATAATGAGGGAGGACCCCAGCAAGCAGAGTTCTGGATTGACTCCATAGTCAAGCACTTAAGTACTATGGGAGTCCCAGATGAATACTGGGTGGAATTTGTGGTGTACAAGATGGAAGGCTTAGCAAACACTTGGTGAAAATAGGTCAAAAGGAGGATGGATGTTGTAGGGATGAGCTGGGAGCAGTTTGAGGTATTGTTCAATGACTAGTACTTCCCTCAGAGTTACAGGGAAGAAAAAGCACTGGAATTCATGTCGCTGTAGCAAGGGGACATGTCTGTGAGGCAATATGAGTTTAAGTTTAATGACCTATCCTGGTTTGCGCCATCTCTAGTGGAGTCTGAACACATGAGATGTCTTAAGTTTGAGAAGGGCCTCAAGAACTCTATGAGGAGATCCTTGGTAGCTCTAAGACTTCAGAACTTTCGGGATTTAGTAGCTGCTGCTACAAGGGTGGAACAGGATAACTTGGCCTATCACCAAAGCAAGGAAGAAGAGGCGGGTCGAGTCTCTGTCTCTAGTAAACCTTCTGTTTCAGGTGGGCCACAGCAGAGTGGTAGAACAAATCATAATCAGGCACAGATGGTTGGAGAAATGGCAAGCGGTGGCAGGTAGTTCGTCTGGGAGTCACAGAAGTGCTCCGTACGGGCCCAGGTGTCACCATTGTGGGCAAGTGGGTCATATTAGGAGGAATTGTCCTAATCGGCCACCGGCTCAACAAGCCCAAAGTGACACTTCCTATCGCCAAGAAGGGCCGCCACAGTACATGCCACCATATCAGTCGCAACAAATGCCATACCCTCCTACACCGACGTACCAGCCGCCTCAGTATACACAATTCTGGCCTCAAGCGCCAAGACCGGCACAACCGCCTCCACCACAACATTATAGGCCTCCGGCTCAGCGGCCTAATGTTGGTGACAGAGGAAAGGGAAAAGTACAGGGACAAGCTTATACCCTGGCAGGAGGTAGCTCTGGAGGTCAGACCAGCAATGCGGTGGTTGAGGGTATGATTCTAATCTCTCATTCTTTTGCTCACTTGTTGTTTGATATAGGTGCCACACACTCATTCATATCAAGTTCTTTTGTTCGGACTTTGAATCTGAAGAGTGAGAATTTAGAATTCCCGATGACTTTGAACTCCCCACTGGGATGTGTGGAGGTAATGAGTGTGTGTAGATCGTGTGAAGTCACGATTAGGGGTGAGCGATTGAGAGTGGATTTGATTATCCTTCCAATGAGCTTGTTTGATGTGGTACTCAGAATGGATTGGTTGTCAGAATACGGAGCAGTTGTTGATTGCTAGCATAGGAGAGTGACCCTGATGACTAAGTCGGGAGCGGTGATCGCGTATCAGGCAGATATGAACCTAGTCTTGGAAGAACGACTGTTGAAGTACAGTGTTGGGGGATGGAGGAATTTGGCCTCTTTTTCTTCCCTTTCTGCTTTGGAGAGTGAACCTGAGGTAATCGAGGATAATGCAGGAATTCCGGTAGTGGATGAGTTTACAAATGTATTTCCTGATGATCTACCTGGTTTACCGCCAGATCGAGAGATTGAATTCTGTATTGATTTGGTTCCGAGAACGGTACCTATCTCCATTCCTCCATACCGGATGGCTCCAGTGGAAATGAATGAATTGAGAACGCAGCTTGAAGAGCTAGCAAAAAAAGGATATATCTGGAATAGTACTCCCCCTTAGGGTGCACCAGTGCTATTTGTGAAAAAGCATGACGGATCTCTTCGGTTATGCATTGACTACCATCAATTGAACAGGGTAATTGTGAAGAATAAATACCTATTACTGAGGATCGATGAGTTATTCGATCAGTTGGGTGGATCACAGTTTTACTCTAAGATTGACTTGAGGTCCGGGTACCACCAATTGAAAATCAGGGAAGAGGATATTCTGAAGACTGCTTTTCGGACTCGATATGGACACTTTGAGTTCCTAGTGATGCCATTTGGGCTGACAAATGCCCCTGCTGCATTCATGGATTTGATGAACCGTGTTTTTCGGCCGTACTTAGATCGGTTCATCATTGTGTTCATTGATGACATCTTGGTGTATTCGAAGACTTGGGAAGAACATGCGCAGCACCTTAGAATTGTTCTTCAGACTCTTCGAGAACACTAGTTGTATGCAAATAAGGAGAAGTGTGACTTTTGGCTGACAGAGGTGAAGTTCCTTGGCCACGTGATTTCTGGACAGGGAATTTCTGTCGATCCTTCTAAGATTGAGACTATGTTACAGTGGGAAAGACCAAAGAATGTGGCAGAGATTCAAAGCTTTCTCAGACTCACGGGGTATTACCGGCATTTTGTAAAGGATTTCTCAAGTATCGCTGCACCGATGACTTGGTTGACTAAGAAAGAAGTCAGATTCGAGTGGGATACTGAAAGTGAACATGCCTTCTAGGAATTGAACGTAAGGTTGACAAGTGCACCGATTCTGACGATTCCTAGTACCGAGGAGCCATTCGAGGTGTACTCTAACGCCTCGGGGGTTGGGCTTGGTTGTGTCTTGATGCAAGGCGGACACATAGTAGCCTATGCATCTTGCCAACTGAGAGCGCATAAGCGGACCTACCCCACGCATGACTTGGAGTTAGCAGCAGTAATATTTGCTCTGAAGATATGGAGATGTTATCTCTATGGAGCAAGATTTCAGGTCTTCTCTGATCATAAGAGTCTGAAGTATTTATTTACACAGAAAGATCTGAACCTTAGACAGAGGAGGTGGGTAGAGTATATGGAAGATTATGAATTCACCCTGCAGTATCATCCTAGAAAAGCTAATGTGGTGGCTGATGCCCGTAGCAGGAAAAAGCTAGGGACTCTGGCGTCATTACCTTTGGAGGATTGGAAGAGGACTGAAGTAGTGAGTGAGTATGATCTTCAGTACCATGAGGATTATAACTAGGCTGTGGTGTATAATCTGATCTCCAAACCAGCTCTTGTGCAACATGTCAAGCAGAATCAGTGGAAAGATTCTCATCTTCAAGGAATCTGGACTAGAATCCGAAATGGAGAACAGTTTGAGGATTGGAGAATCTGAGAAGATGGGACGCTGTACTTCCGCGACCACCTCGCTGTTCCTAAAGTGGATGAGATCAAGAAAGTGATTCTGCTTGAAGCTCACAAATCGAGGTACGCCATTCGTCCGGGTAGTACCAAGCTGTACCAGGACTTGAAGAGACAGTACTGGTGGAGAGGCATGAAGAAAGATGTTCGTGAGTACGTCTCAGAATGTGTGACTTGCCTCCAGATTAAAGCTGAGCACCAGAAGCCAGCAGGAGAGTTGCAACCTCTTCTTGTCCCTGGATGGAAATGGGAGCACATCACGATGGATTTTCTGATGGGACTACTGAGAACTGAGCATAGGCACGATGCCATCTGGGTGGTGGTAGATCGGTTGATGAAATCTGCGCATTTCATACTGTTCTGTGCGACATATTCTCAGAAGGTTATGGCAGAACTGTACCTGGAACATGTCGTGAAGTTCCATGGAGTACCATTGTCGATCACGTCTGATCGTGATACGCGTTTCAATGCAAGGTATTGGAGAAGTTTCCAGGAAGCCATGGGAACGGAATTGAACTTTAGCACAGCATTTCATCCTCAGACTGATGGATAATCTGAAAGAGTTATTCAGATTCTGGAGGATATGCTTCGTGCTTATGTTCTGAATTTCGGCGAGAACTGGAAGAAACACCTGCACCTAGCTGAGTTTGCTTACAACAATAGTTATCAGGCCAGTATTGGAATGGCACCGTTTGAAGCTCTGTATGGTCGTCCTTGTAGGTTACCGGTGTGTTGGCTGGAACCAATGGATCGACTAAGCATTGGACCGGAAGTCATTCAAGAGAATAATGAGAAGATAGCTGTCATTCGAGAGCGCTTGTTGACAGCTCAAAGTCGTCAGAAAAGTTATGCTGATAGAAGGCGTAGGCCTTTAGAATTCTGAGAGGGCGACTTTGTCTTGCTGAAGGTTTCCCCACGTAAGGGAGTTGTTCGGTTCAGTGTGAAAGGAAGAGTTGCACCAAGGTATGTGGGACCATTCCCGATCATGCAACGAGTCAGAGTGGTGGCATACCGGTTGGCTTTACCGCCTGAGTTATCTCACGTGCATGACGTGTTTCATGTCTCCATGCTTCGGAAATGTCAACCTGAATCGGAAGCTGTAGTGCTGTGGTTTGACGTTCCAATACAGTATGATACGTCATATGAGGAGTTACCGGTCCAGATTGTTGACTGGAATATGAAGAGTCTGCGTCATAGTGAGATCCTGTTAGTGAAAGTGCTGTGGCAGCACCATGGTGTTGAGAAAGCAACATGAGAGCTTGAAACGACGATGCAGGAACGTTATCTGCATCTGTTCGCACTATGAGGTGAGTTTTAATTTCGGGGATGAAATTGCCTAAGGGGGTGGAGCTGTAACACCCTGAAGAATTAATTGGGATTAATTAAGGTAATTGAGATTATTAGTGTGCCTAATCTGATTTAATTAATTGAGTTTAAATAATTCCAAGGTATTTAAATTATTTACAGTAATTTATTTTAATCTAGAAGTGTGTATGGGCGCATTTCTGGACTGTTATATTAAAATATTGTACACATGTCATTTCCATTTTTCTTTTTTTTCCTTTTCTTTTCTTTTTCCTTTTCTTTTCTTCCTTTTCTTTCTTTTCCTCCTTCCTGTGCGTTCCTCTCTCTCTCCTTCACTCTCACTCCTGTACTCTCTCTCTCTCTCTCTCGCTCTCTCTCTCTCTCTCTCTCTCTCTCTCTCTCTCTCTCTCTCTCTCTCTCTCTCTCTCTCTCTCTCTCTCTCTCTCTCTCTCTCTCTCTCTCTCGTTTAGTCTCAAATCAAGACTGGATTCGAACCAAGAGTGATTTCAAAGTGAAAACATCAAGAGAAGGATTCTAGGTAAGATTATTGAAAGAACCTCCCTTGGATTTGAAGTTTTTCGGATTCAAAACTTACTTTTGGTTCAAAACGGATTTTGATGGATTTTGAGTGAAACTAACGTAGAAATTGGAGATCTTGGGTTCTTTGGACTTATTTTAGTACCTAGAACCCGGATCTAGTGGTTGTCCCGTGAGATTTTGTGATTTGGGACTGGATTTGTAGGTTTTTGGACTGATTTTTGCAAGCTTCTCTCGCGCAGTTGATTCCACCGGTCGACCTGTGTAGTCGACCGGATTGTAGGCTGAACGGTCGACCTGTCCGGTCGACTGGTGTGCACACTGCCGGTCGACCGGTAGTGTTGCACTGCTCTGTCACCGGTCGACCGGTGTACACGGGGTTTGACCCTCTTTGGCCTAAAATTGTTGTTTTGACCCCTGTTTTTGGGGAAAATCCAAATTAGCTTCATTTGGGGACTTGGGATGAAAAGATTAGCATCTTTAATCCCTGATTTCATATTTAAAACCATTGGAATGGAATTTGAAACATGAAAATGGATTAGGGCACACTAATTGAAAATCTTGGTATATAAGTGGGATTGGATTGCTTTAGGATTGAGAATTGATCCTAAAGTGTCATCTTGTATCAGCGCTCACTGTGGATTCAGACTAAAGGGGCTTGAGGAAGCGAAAGTCGGAAAAGGCAACGCTAGTCCCAGGTTTGATTGTGCGAGGTAGGATTTCTATCCCTCTTCTTTGTGAGCCTGTTTTTAAAAGGATTTTGGCCTTGAAAATGTTTTAAAGAAAGGGATTGGTTTGCGAAAGAAAAGTGTTTTAAAAACCATGACTTGTTAGTTTATGGAATTCCTTGGCTTGTCCTATCCTTGGAACCCATAGCTTGTCTAGTCATGGAACCTCATGGCTTGCCCAGTCATGGGGCCCACGGCTTGAGTAGTACGTGGGGTCATATGAACGATTTCATAATCTTAAATGGATGATTTCTTAAGATAAGAGATCTTGTAAACTGGTAATAGAGTCTATTGCTGTAAGCCTAGATAGGATGCGGAGAGTGTGTCCTCGGGGGCAGAACCTAAAACCGGTCCGGGTAGGCGAGGCACTTGGTGAGGTGAGTAATTTGTACTAATTACTCGCTGAAGCCTGTAATATGGATTATTTTCTGTTATATTTCCTTTGAGAAAAAAGTATGTGAGGTTCTGGCTACTCTGTCGGGACTAAATGTCTTATTTTATTTATTTATTCATTTACGCACTCATTTATTTTAAGTATTTCAAATTATATCCTACTAGGCCTTTCGCTCATGTTTCAAATGTTTAAACCCCTCCCAGGAGATTCGAGGGGCGGTGCATCGTAGCTGAGTCGTGCTACGGATCGAGCAAGTGAGGATTGCATTCATCCTCTGTTATAAAATGTAAGGAATGGAGAAAAGTTCTGTAAACTTATGTAATATTTAGATTTACTAGACTGTGGTTGATGTCTGTTGTAATGATTATTTACATGAGCATGTATGTACGATACTGTATGTCCCGTGGGGTGGAGCCCTGTGTGTCAGAGGCTCCTAGATTATGTAATTTAATTGTATTTTAATGCAGTTAGTGTGGGGCCCTGTTGGGGAATCTGCTTCATTAATCCCTAATAGAGTTCCACGTCACCCACACCGTTTGGGGGGCGTGACATCGGATGCAACGAAAATCTGAAACTTTTGGAAAGTTTAGAGAATTCCGAGTAGAAGTTGAAAAATAATTAGGTAAACCAATCAAGGCACTTCGATCATATCGAGGGGGCGAATACCTGGGCCAAGAGTTTCGGGATTTTTTGTTTGAAGAAGGTGTGGTATCCCAATTGACTGCACCCGGTACACCACAGCAGAATGGTGTAGCCGAAAGGACAAATCGGACTTTGCTTGACATGATGAGATCAATGTTGAGTAATTCTTCACTGCCTACTTCATTCTGGGGTTATGCCCTAAAAATAGCTGCCTACATTCTGAATAGAGTACCATCTAAGTCTGTACCTACAACATCCTTAGAGTTGTGGTGCGGTCGAAAACCTAGTTTGAGACACGTGCGCATATGAGGGTGTCTAGCACATGTGCTGAAGGGAAAGACTGGGAAGTTGGAACCCAAGTCAGAAGTATGTATGTTTGCAGGATATCCCGATGGGAGAATGGGAGGTTTCTTTTATAGTCCTGAAGATCAAAAGGTGTTTGTATCGACAAATGCCACATTTCTGGAGCATGACTATATGATAGATTTTAAGCCCAGAAGTAAGAAAGTATTAGAAGAGTTACTTTCCGATGAGATAGGACCATAATCGACAAGAGTTTCCGGACCACTCAAAGAAAAGACAACAGTTCCTGATCAGACTCTTACGGCACCTCGTCGTAGTGAGAGGGTAAGCAAATGACCCGACCGTTATACCGGGGAAGCCCAAATCGTCACTGCTGATGACAGTAAGGAAGATCCATCGACCTTTAGGGATGCGTTGGATGATTCTGATAAGGAAGAATGGCAAGCAACTATGAAACTCGAGATGGAGTCTATGCACTCTAACTCAGTCTGGTAACTTGTAGATTTACCTAAAGGGGTAAAACCTATTAGATGCAAGTGGATCTTCAAGAGAAAGAGATGAGCGGATGGAAAAGTAGAGACTTATAAAGTAAGGCTAGTGGCTAAGGGTTATACCCAAAAGGAGGGAGTTGACTTTCTCGCCAGTAGCTATGCTTAAGTCCATCCGGATACTCCTAGCCATTGCAACATATTTTGACTATGAGATATGACAGATGGAGGTCAAGACAGCTTTTTTGAATGGCTATCTTGATGAAACAATCTATATGGATCAGCCAGAGGGTTACATAGAGGAAGGCTAACAACAGAAGGTATGTAAACTGCAAAGGTCCATTTATGGACTGAAGCAGGCTTCTAGATCATGGAACATCAAGTGTGATAAGGCTATAAAGTCTTATGGATTTGATCAAAACATTGATGAATCATGCGTCTACAAGTACAAGAAAGAAGAGAAAGTGGTCTTCTTAATTCTTTACGTCGATGACATCTTACTCATTGGGAGTGATGTTGGAATGATGACAGATGTAAAGGAGTGGTTAACCAGCCAATTCCAAATAAAAGATTTAGGAGAGGCAAGCTATGTTCTTGGGATCAAGATTATTCGAGATCGCAACAAAAAGCTTTTGGCGTTATCACAAGCATCTTATATAGACAAAGTATTGTCTAGGTATTCGATGCAAAACTCCAAGAAAGGGAATTTGCCTTCTAGGCATGGAATTCATCTTTCTAAGGAGCAATGTCCAAAGACCCCACAACAGGAAGAAGATATGAGATGGTATCCCTACGCTTCGGCTGTGGGAAGCCTTATGTATGCCATGATGTGTACAAGACCAGATATCTGCTATGCAGTGGGAGTAGTCAATCGCTACCAGTCCAACCCAGGATTGGATCATTGGGTTGCAGTAAAGTGTATTCTCAAGTATCTTAGGAGAACGAGAAACTATATGTTGGTATATTCCGGAGAAGATCTGTCTCTCACCAGTTACACAGATTCTGACTTCCAATCGGATAGAGATAGTCGATGGTCGACATCTGGATTTGTGTTCACTCTTAATGGAGGAGCCATGGTATGGAGAAGTATAAAGCAAAAGTGTTTTGCTGACTCTACCATGGAAGTTGAATATGTTGCAGCTTGGGAAGCCGCAAAAGAAGCTACATGGCTCAGAAAGTTCTTAACTGATCTGGAAGTTGTTCCAGATATGGATAAGCCATTTAAGCTCTACTTAGACAATAGTGGAGCAGTGGCTAATTCAAAGCAACCTAGAAGCCATAAGAGTGCGAAACATATAGAAAGAAAATATCACCTGATCAGAGACATTGTGGATAGAGGCGATGTAGCGGTTCTGAAGATCGCGTCAGAGGATAACCTTGCTAACCCGTTCACCAAGACATTGCCATTGAATGTATTTGGTCCGCACTTAGATGGATTTGGGATTAGACACATGACACACCTGCTTTAGGACAACTGGGAGATGTTTGGGAAAGTGCCCTAGAAGCATGAGATGTAAAAGGATATTTATTATTTATTTAATAAAATAGTTTATTCATCATTTTATGTGCATATATTTATGAATATTTTATGAATATCAAATAAAATTCCTTGATTATTTATGTAACCTTAAACATTGTATATAAGTGTTGTATATGAGAGGATAATGTTTAAGGATAATAATCAAAAGTAATTGTTCATAATGAATTTAATTAAAGTTCGGAATCTTTAATTAAAACATTATTAATACATGTCATTCCCATTTAGAGTCGAACGATGTTATCTGCACTGTTAATATGGCGAGATGTTGAATGAGTGTATTTCGTATAATGAGATTATGTGGAACATGGACGCAGACACAATATGAATTTCTAATAATTTCCGTTAAGCATAGAAATTCTAATTGAGTCTACCGATGGTCATATATAGGATGATCTTAATCTTGAGTTCTTAACAAACTCCTATTTATGGATTTATGTCTTTTGATTTACTCGGTACGGATTCTGAGATCCTGAATACTATTCCTTGTATTTTGGAGACATAATGAAATAGGTAGCTGAGAATGTTATTATACGAGATGGAATCCATTTTTTCTTGAGAAAGAAGCAGATAAATAATTCTCTTGAGTGTTTATTCGGTACTTGGATTAGTAAGAGCGCTTTGGTTCATGAATGTGTTTTATGAATCACTATCCATTAGAGAATCAATGGTACTCAAGGATAAAGATGTAATTAGAGAGGTTAACGGATTCTACCTGACTCTAATTATGAATTATTTATGGAGGATTGATCTATATGTAATGACTATATCAAATGGACACTTCGCAGTTTAGAAGTAATTAATGTCTATAATTTCGAGAGTTCAATTCCAAGTTTATAGTGGAGTAACTATTAGAATTAATATAATTAAATAATTAATTAAAGTGTTTAATTAATTATTAATTTTATTGGAGCTCGGGATTATAGGTCCATTAGTCCCCGCGTCGTCCTTGTAATTCTACCAGACACAAAGGGCAAAATGGGAATTTTAGAATTACGGAATTCTAAAATTAAATACTCGAAGAATAATTAATTGAGAATTAATTATTATTTAAATTTGAATTTGAACATATCTAGATTTATCCATTTAAACTTATTTGATAAGTTGTTCAATTTAAAATTCAAGTTAATTTAAGTTTGACTTAAATTCGAATTTGATTCTGAATCAAAATTGGACTACTGGATAAAGGATAAAATTTCTTCCTTCCCTATTTGAGATAGGTGCCACACACACAGGGATAAATCCCTAGGGTGGCCGGCCACTTAAAGGATAAGGGGAAGGGATTTTTGTTCAAAATTCAAAATTGGAGATAAGGATTTGATTCTATTTTGAAGTTTGACTTCTACTCTTTAATTATGAGAAAGATAGAAAATTGTGGACACAATTTTGAAACATTTTTTCAGCCCTAAAAGAGTTGTGGCCGAAATTTCTCATAGTGAAAAAAAGAGAGCAAAATATTTTTCTCCAAAAAATTCCACATCGTGCATGCGTTGGTGTTTGTGAAAATTCGAGTGTTTAAGAAACCCATTTTGTCTCACGTGTGCCCATACACATGTCTACGTGGAATCAAGGAATTGACGTGGAAGACTTTGGTGTTCTAAACACAAAGCTTGGAGCAAGGACTGTTCGTGGTCAAAGAATTCAAGTTATCATCCGAGTCGGCTTTCAGGTATTTTTCGGTTGATCCTTGAATCATGTAAATTAATGTGATTAATTTATTCGTGCATAAATTAATATAATCTATAGAGTATCTCAAAAGTTTTATAAAAAATTTTGTTATACACGATCCGCTGTTTCCTACCATGCTTCCGCCGCCGAATTCGATTCGGCAACCAACATGAGTATGATCTTCAATTCTACGAAGATTATAACCAGGCTATGGTATATAATCTAGTCTCTACACCAGATATTGTGCAACATGTTAAGCAGAATCAATGGCAGGATCCACACCTCCAAGGAATCTGGATTCGAATCCAGAATGGAGAGCAACTCGCGGATTGGAGAATTTGAGATGATGGAGCCTTGTATTTTCGCAATCGTTCTTTTGTTCCTATGGCGGATGAGGAAAGACAATTCTGCAAAAGGCTCAAAAATTGATGTTTGCTATACATCTGGAAAGTACAAAGATGTATCAAGACCTGAAAAGACAGTACTAGTGGAGATGCATGAAAAGAGACATTCATGAGTATGTCTCGGAATGTGTGACTTGCCTCCGGATTAAAGCTGAACATCAGAAGCCAGCTAGAGAGTTGCAACCTCTTCCTGTCCCTGGATGGAAGTGGGAGCACATTACTATGATTTTCTGATGGGGCTACTGAGAACTGAACTGAAGCACGATGCCATCTGGGTGGGGGTAGACAGGTTAATGAAGTTTGCGCACTTCATATCGTTCTGTACGACGTATTCTTGGAAGATTCTGTCATAATTGTACTTGGAGCACATCGTGAGACTACACGGAGTGCCACTATCTATCACGTCCAATCATGATACCCGCTTCAACACAAGGTATTGGAAGAGTTTCCAGGAAGCCATGGGAACATATTTGAATTTTAGCACCACATTTCATCCTCAGATTGATGGGGAATCTATAAGAGTAATTCAGATTCTAGAGGATATAGTTTGTACTTATATTCTAAATTTTGGTGGAAACTGGAAAAAGTACCTACACCTTGCTGAGTTTGCTTACAACAACAGCTATCAGGCCAATATCGGTATGGCACCATTTGAGGCTCTCTATGGTCATCCTTGTAGGTCACCTGTTTGTTGGTTGGAACCAAAGGATTGACTGAATACTGGACCGGAAGTCATTCAAGAAAATAATGAAAAGATAGCTGTGATTCGAGAACGACTGTTGACAGCTCAAAGTCGTCAGAAAAGTTATGCTGACAGAAGGTGTAGGCCTTTGGAATTCCTAGAGGGCGACTTTGTTTTGCTGAGGGTTTCCCCACGCAAGGAAGTTGTTCGGTTTGGTGTGAAAGGGAAACTGACACCAAGGTATGTGGGACCATTCCCAATCATGCAACGAGTCGGAGTGGTGGCTTATCTGTTGGCTTTACCGCCTGAATTATCTCACGTGCATGATGTGTTTCATGTCTCCATGCTTCAGAAATGTCAACCTGAGCCGGAAGCTGTAGTGCAGTGGTTTGAGGTTCAGATACAGTATGACGCGTCATACGAGGATGCACCAATTCAAACTCTTGAACGGAAAATAAAGAGTCTGCGTGATCGTGAGATCCCGTTGGTGAAAGTGTTGTGGCAGTACCATGGTGTAGAGGAAGTGACATGAGAGCTTGAAACGATGATGCAGGAGCAGTATCTGCATCTATTTACACTTTGAGGTAAGCCTTATTTTTGGGGACGAAATTCCCTAAGTGGGGGTGGAGCTGTAACACCCTGAAGAATTAAATAAGATTAATTGAGGTAATTGAGATTTATTAGTGTGCCTAATTTGAATTAATTGATTAATCATTGATTTTAAATGTTTATGACGTGTATATTTAAACATTTTTATGGAAATTAAATATTTTTGGTAATTACATTTTTACCCAGAAGTGTGTATGGGCACATTTCTGAACTGTTATTTTAAATATTTAAACACCTATTTTTTTCTTTTCTTTTTCCATTTCTTTTCTTTTTCCTTTTTCTTTTTCTTCTTTTTTTTTCCCTTTTTCTCTTCCTTCCCGTGGGCTGCCCAAAGACCCACAGAAACTATTTCTCTCTCCCTCCTCTAGTTTCTCACGCCCGAGCACATCTCTCTCTCTCTCTCTCTCTCTCTCTTTCTCTCCATTTTCTTTGACACCAACCATCTCTCTCTCCCACTGGCTATCTCTCTCCTTTTTCCGGCCATTTTTCTCTCTCTTTCTCTCCCTCTTAGCTGGCCGGCCAAGAGCCAAAAAAAAAAAAAAAAAAAAAAAAAAAAAATGAAATGAGAGGATTTGAAGGAAAAACGAGTTGCAATCACTTTGAGGTAAGAATTTCTTGAAAACCCATACTCGAATTTGAGTTATCTTTGAGAATTTAGAATTTTGGTCAGATTTGAATAATTTCGAGTTAGGGTTTGGATTTGAACAATTGTAGTTGAAATTGATTGAAATTTGGGGGTTTTCAGTTATTTGACTTGTTTAGTTGATTGTAAACTGATTTTGATGGATTCTGGAGAATTATATTGAAATTGAACTTGATTTACAGGTTTGGCATTTTTCCTATTTATGTTGGTATGCTGCTGAAATTTCTTCAGAAAGTTGTTTTTAAACTGAAATTAAATAGGAAACTAAACCCATGAATTGGATTTCGATCTGTAAAGAACCCCCAAACTAATTATGAAAATCGGTTGTGAAACTTGGATTTGAGTTAAGGCACACTAATAGGAAATCTTGGTTGGTAATTGAAATTGGATTGCTTTAGGAATGAGAATTGATCCTAAAGTGTTCTTTGTATAAGTGTTAGTTGAGGATTCAGACTGAGGGGGCTTGTGGAAGGAAAAGCCGGAAAAATGGCAACACTAGTCCCAGGTTTGATAGTGCGAGGTAGGATTTCTATCCCTTTTGCCTTGTGATCCTGTTTTCAAAAAGGATTTCGGCCTTGAATATGTTTTAAAGAAAGGAGTTGGTTTGGAAAAGAAAAACTCTTTAAAAACCATGGCTTGTTTAGTTCATGGAATCAATGGCTTGTCCTGTCCATGGAATTCATAGCTTGTTTAGTCATGGAACCTCATGGCTTGCCCAGTCATGGGGCCCGCGGCTTGAGTAGTTCGTGGGGTCATATTAACGATTTCATAATGTGAAATGAATGATTTCTTAAGATAAGGGATCTTGTGAACCGGTAAGAATATATTCTATAAGCCTAGATAGGATACGAAGAGTGCATCTTCGGTGGCAGAACCCGAAACTCGGTCCGGGTAGGCAAGGCACTTGGTAGGTGAGTAATTTGTACTAATTACTTGCTGCTGCCTTTAATACGGTTATTTGCAGTTATATTTCCTTAGAGGAAAAGGATGTGAGGTTCTGGTTGCCTGTTGGAACTGAATGTCTTATTTTATTTACTTATTCACTTATTTATTCGTTGCTCATTTATTATTCATTTCTTTATACAGTCATTTTAAACTATATCCTACTAGGCCTTTCGCACACGTTTTATGTTTTAAATGTATTAAACCCCTCCCAGGAGATTCTAGGAGCGGTGCACAGTGGCAGGATATTTGCTACGGAGTAGCTGAGTTGTGTTACTGTTGGAACAAGAGAGGACTGTGCTCATCCTCTGACATAAATGTAAGGAATCGAGAGTTCTGTAAACTCATGAAATATTGGGATTTACTAGACTGTGGTTGATGTCTGTTATAATTGATTATTTACATGTTCATGTATGTATAATACCATATATCCTATGGGTGGAGCCCTGTGTGTTGTCAGAGGCTCGGGACTTTGAAATTTATATTATATTTTAATGGAGTTAAGTGGGGCTTATTTGGGAATTTGCTTTATTAATCCCTAATTGAGCTTCACGTCACCCACCCCGTTTGGGGGGCGTGACAGTCACACGCCCCTGCACCTTATTGTGCCTAGGCGTGTGATCGCATCTGGTCCCACCACAGTGTGTTCCAAAATTAATTTAATTAAATAATCACATTATTTATTTCGAGTGATATTAAATTCTTTATATTCATCTTGTTTTGCAAATATTACAAGGATGATGCGGGACTCGTGGACCTATAATTTCGAGCTCTAATAAAATTAATAATTAATTAATTAACTCTATTAATTCCACAAGTTGCACCACTAAAAACTTGAAATTGCACTCTTAAAATTATAAGCATAATTTACTTCTAAGAACTTGAAGTATCCATTCGATATAGTTACTACATATAGATGAACTCTCCATAAATAGTTCATAGTTAGTGCTAGGTAAAATCCATTAACCTTTCTAATTACATCTTTATCCTTGAGTACTATTGATTCTCTAATGAATAGTATTTTCATAAAACACATTCATTAGCACGAGCTCATTACTAATTCAAGTGACCCTCAAAAGAATTATTTTTCTACTTCTTCAAAGAAGAAGGAATGGATTCCACCTCATCTATTAGCATTCCTGGGTATTCATTTCATCATGTTTTCAAGATACAAGGCATAGGATTTAGGACCTCAAAATCCGTACCAAGTAAATAAAAAAACACGAATCCATAAATATGAGTGTACTTATAAATCGGGATTAAGATCATTCTATATGACTATTAGTAGACTCAAATTTGATTTTCTATACTTAACAAAAATTATTGTAAAATCAAATTGTGTATGTGCCTGAGTTCTACATAATCTCATTATGCATAATACACTCATTCAATATCCCTCTATATTAATGATGTGGATAACACCATTCCATTCTTAAAGGGAATGACATGTATTAAAAATGTTTTAATTAAAGATTCCGTAACTTTAATTAAATTCATCATGAACATTATTTCAATTATTATCCTTGAATATTATCTTCTCCTATATAACACTTATATTCAATATTTAAGGTCACATAAATAATCGTTGAATTTTCAATGATAGTCATAAAGTATTCAATAAAACATGCACAAAAATAACGAAAAAGTATTTTATTAATTAAATAATAAACATCCTTATTACATCTCATGCTTTAAGGGCACTATTCCTAACAAGTTTAATATTGCATAACATCTCACATAATAGAACAAGTCATAGACATGCATTTGTCAACGTAGCATATCATCATGTAACTTGGCATAACACGGATCGTGCATTTTCATAGTTTTTATAAAACATGTGAAAACATCTTAACGATCCCTCATGGGCCGTCACAGTAATCTTAACATTCAAACTTTTTCTCTAAAAAAAAATGCAGAAAATAGTTATACTTGAAACACTTTACTTTGAGTGACTTGAAGAAATCCTAATTTTTATTTTCATATTATAACTTTAAAAATTTTAAAGCTCATCAAAGAAAAATAATCTTTAGGTTCAACTCATTTATTAAAATCCATATCGTAAAATAAACTTAAAAAAAAAAACAATCTTAAGTATTCTTCAAATTAAAACCACCAAAACCAAAAGTTTCAAAATAATAAAAATAAAAATTTAAAAACTTTGTTTAACATTAAGCACTTTTATTCAATGACCGTTTCTCCCATTTTCTTATCACGCACTGCTCGCATCTGCTTCAAGATTCTCCATGGTTACATCCTACCCTTTAAATTTTCCGCAACATGAAATAAGTTATATAAGCAAGGGCTTAGTAACACACTTAATTCTCACAAATTTAAATGAACTTTTTTATTCATCAACAATAAACATCATCATGAGAATAATTATTTTTGAACATGTTTAAACTTTAAAATCCATCATATATTAGGCCCGACGTTGTACCATTATAGTGCGCTAGCCACAGAAAGTATTGGGTAGCAAATCTTATACCAATCATGGTAATAAGACCACTCACCGGTCACCATCAAGGATGTACAACGCCATTTAAAAACATAAAAAATACATATATACATTTTTCTTCAAAACGTCATCATATGAAATATTAAAGGTGTCATAACATCATCATCAACATCAAAATCATATACTTCTCAATTCTTCAATTCATGCTACAGGTGAGAGTATACTTACATGAATGCTTACTTAACCTTTTAAAATTTCACAACGGTGATGCGACGAATAAAGTCCTCGGGTGCTCGCCTCTAGAACCATTCATGCTATAAATCATAAATAAGATTACTAAAATCCTTAGTAACTCATAGAATACATTGATCATGTTAAAACAACATCTAATAGACCATTCTAACCATTCATTAACATCAAGACATAAAAAATCCGAATAATTACACCAATTTTTCAAATCTTACATAAACTGACAGCCTGACCTTTATCCCTTTCAAAATTCATAACAAATTGTACAAACGTTAAAACGATCTGAAAGTGATGTCAAATGAAAATAGACATCAAAATCTTTCAAACGTCATCGTATTTGTTAAAAAGGAGTTCGTTTAGTCCATCAAACACTGTTTTGAACATAGATCATATTAGCTGAAAAATTCCAGCACAATAAACTCCGAAAATACCAAAATGATTTCATTAAAGAGAAAATAAATTACAACCATATGTATACTTTAACCGGCCCTAAGACCTATTCCTCAAATATTCAAATTACACATTCTATAAAAATTGTCATGGCATAGCGAACTAGAAACATCAATATGACCATGAAAATTCACATATCTTGTAACTCGAATCCAAAACTAATATGCTAACTCATGTTTCTATGAAATCACAATTATAGCATAAAAGGGAAACAACAATATAAGAAAATAACATAATTCCTAACATGCCTCTCTAGAATTTATAAAATTATGAAGACACCAAAACACCCAAAACAATAACCGTGTCATACATGATTATCCCAAAATAAAACATATGGCCATGAACATTAAAACCTCACCTAAATCACATATATCATCCCTCAATCTTCAACCAAAGAAAATTATTCATTATCTCCTAAAACCAACGCCCAACACCAAAGGAAATCACCTAACAACCATGAATACTAAATTAGAGATGGAAAATACCTTGAAATCTTCTTGATTGTGGCTTAGAAGAACCAAAGGTTTACAAAAAGGGGTTCAAATAATGGAGGTTTGATGGCTGGTCCTGGAGGCTCTCAATTGTGGTGTTCTTGGATGTGAAAGAAAGAAGAAGAAAGAGGGGAAGAGAGAGTAAGAGCTTGAAAATGTTTATTGGCTCATAAATCATATAAAATTAAAAGGGACTAATTTGATATTAATTGGGGATTAATTTTGTGATTAAATCACCCCTTAACAGCTGGGGGAATGGCTGTCATTAGGGTGTAAAATCGTGTGGAAGGTAAATAAAAGTGTTAGGTCAACTTCTAGAATTTCCGTTCTTATTCGCATGTAGTAACCTGGTCGGAGACTGTTGGATATCCGGATGGTATACTGGCCACATCTTCTTACTCCGATGTCCAATTTGCACAAATGAGAAGGCATTGGAAAGCTTATGAAAAGCTCTACAGCTTTCTAATGGAATAATTTCAGAATTGTAGAGGTCCAAAATAGAGCTAGCAAGTAACGTCATGAAAGTAGTTCTTCTGTCTAACAAGAAAAATCAGGGAAAAACCTAGAATTTTCCTAAGACACTTAATTCCATGCATTATAACATGAAGTACATCATATCATGAACATATATATGATTTCTATAAAATGGCATGAACTTGTTCTTAGCACCTTGAGTCCTCGTCGTGTTCACCTGTAAAATATAACTCAACGTGATGTTAGAATTAATTAATTATAATACCATAACATTAGTCAACTTAATTCATGATGGTTATGTCTAAGAATTTTGTCAGTTAGAAAAATGGGTGTTACAGCCCCTCCAACCTTTAAAAAGTTTTGTCTTCGAAACTTAGAATAATCAAGGGCAATTCATCCTCATGTACCTTCCTCTATCTTGTGATTGCACTAAAGAAATTTGAGTAGAGAGATCTCTTTTTTCTCAAGGTCTTCATCTTCCAATCTATAATCTCAACTGGTTTCTCTTCATAGCTTATATCCTTTTGAATCTGAACTGCTTGCGGCTTGATGACATGTGAAGGATTTGGCACGTATTTCTTTAACATTGACACATGGAACACATTGTGGATAGATGCCATCTCCTGAGGCAACTCTAGCTTGTAAGTGTTAATGTTTATGCCCATAGGAATAAATGTAACAATTTTCTTTGAGATATTTTGACTATTAATAAAGATTTATTTATTTCATATATCTATGTACTATCCTTGAGAGACTTTTTGGAGGCTACTGATAAGAGATTCCAAGAGGAAAAATTGTTTAATTATCAAGACCAATTTTTCTTTAGCTCTCTTGTGATTGGAAGGAGATCAAGAATACCAAGAGGAGATTAAATGACGTGTGCCCACCCGCACACCGATCGTGGAAACGAGAATAACAAAGAAGACCAGTTGGTTGAGGCTCTTCTAGTTGCTGTTTGGAACGCTTAGATCTGTCAGACGTGCAGTTTCCTGAAATCTCAAAAGGTATGATTTAGATCTTTAGTATTTATGTTATATAGCATCATGAACATGTTCTTGTTTGGCTTTGACATTGATTAAAATTTTTAAATTCCACTGCGCACTCGATGCCATTATTTTCCAACAATTGGTATCAGAGCCATGGTTATTTGTTCATGATTATGCTATGTACATAGATTTGTGATCTAAAAAATATCTCTTAAATACTTGAATTGATATTTTAGAGAGATGGCACTCTAGGGTTTCTATATTATGTTGTTGTCATGAATATATGGTGAATGAATGATTAAATAATTATTATTGGTTGTCATTTATAAATTGTCAACGATTATTTATTATTTAATTTTTACCGGTTATGGTTCTTTAGAGTTTAGAATGGTTGTATAGGAATTTGTTCTTTGCAACGTAATTAGATATGCGGCCTATCATCGCCGTTAGGGTTTATTTTATTTTCTTTAGTAGAAATTTTGTAAACCGGAAAACGGTATAGGAATTTTTATGTAAACTTCTTGGAGGAGATTGAAGATGGATCTTGAAGATGAAGGATATGAAGGTATTTAATTTTTCCTTGGTTTATAAAATTGTTTTGTGTTTTTGAATAAATTGAAAAACTGCTTTGATTTCTGAAAATCTGGGTTACTGTCGTACAAGCACCGGTCGACCGGTTAGTGTAAGGTGGTCGAACAGTTGAGTATAACTACTCTGTCACCGGTCGATCGGACCTAACGTGACAGTATTCGATTTTGCAGCTTTTTTGAGATTTTTTTAAGAAAACATGGAAAATAATTTTATGATAACCCGAATTTGATCGTGATGAAGAGTTCAAGGACAACCGGGAAGATTCAAGATGAAGAATCAATATATGTTTCGATTATTCTATGTAATCTTTAATTTCTTTCTTTTCTCTAGGATGGAACCATAATATTACGGTTATTATTATTATTATGCTTGTTGCCTAACTTAATTGCTTTGTATGATTGCATATAATATGATTTGCTATATATATGATAACATGTCATATAGAATAGGGAGTGCCGCTCATTAAAATTGTTCATGCATATTTCTTAACATAAAACCTTGTTTTCCAAAAGTTTGAGTGGGTGAGGGTTTTTGAAGACCCATGGCCTCCATCATTGGTCCACAAGTAATACATGGTGATACCGACCCCTAGGAAGGGATTCATTATGTACCGGTGTGGATCTCCGAGAGGATAATTTATTTGAGCGTATTTTTATGGTTGTATACCCCTAGGTGACAATTGTAAAATATGGATCAAATAGTTGAAACGATGGTTATACACTCAAGATTAATTTAATTATTAATCTCCCCTAGGAGCTCTGATAATTAAATTAATGGCCAAGGAAAACGATTATCAATATATGCTGGATAGAGATTGATCCAGATGGTATATATTGATCGGAGGGGATCCGTGTTCCCAATTAAATTTTGCATGATCTCCCCTAGGAGACTTACAAAATTTTGAGTTGGGAATTATCGTTGTGAGGTTGTGATTTTTTCAAGGTTTTGACACACAAACATATTTGTTGCATTATAACATGTATATATGTTTGATTACTAAATGTTTATGCAAGTTTGCTTATACAAGATATATGAATGTTTATTGTAGATCAAAATGTCTTCTAGCACATTATCATCGATACTTAATAAACACAACTTAACTGGCGAGAATTTTACCGATTGGAAAATGAACCTAAAGATCGTCTTAACCTTTGAGAAACTGAATTTTGTACTTAATACACCTTGTCCTCCAGAGCTACCTGTTGATGCTCCTAATGAGGTTTTCGTAGCGTATCAACACTGGAAGGACTCTGACGATTTGGCTCACTGTTATATTTTGGGGGTTGTGATCAGTGCATGAAAATGCACCTTAAATACTGCTTTTGATTTATATAATATTAAAATATTTAAGCTTTAATTAAGCAATTCCATTATTTTTATTCATGATATTTTTAATTGGAATTTGTCTAGTTTTTGCTTAATTATTTACTGATGAAAGCAGTGTAAAAAGCTACACAAGAAGAAGCCATGAAAGCCATATTTTTAAGCCTTTCAGCCGAGCCACACGTGAGAGCCGTGTTAGCCGAGCCGAGCCGTGCAAGCCGAGCCACGCCACTGCACAGTCAGCGCAGAAATCCGCGCCCGTTTCTTTCTGCCTTCTCGCGCCTTGCGCGTCACTCGCACCGCCAGGCCACAAGAGCGCGTCCCGTGCACGCTCAATCTCAGGCGCGTTCCAGCTCGATTTCCGCGTGGCCCCCACGTCTGCAGCCGACAGCCAGTCCGCCTCTCCGCGTGTGACAGCTGGCCTAGGTGGGTCCCGCGTGACAGCGTGCCAGGCCCAGTTTCTCTCCGCGCGCGACAGTTGGCGTTCGCTCTGACCAGTGCCAGCCCGCTTCCGCCACTCCGCGCGCGACACGTGGCAGATTTCTCCTCTCCTCCAATCAAGCTTCGACACGTGTTCCCTATGAGATGAATCTGAATTCCTTCCCCAAAAATCAGAGCAAATTACCGAATTTCTTCCCCAAATTAAATATGTGATTTCTCCTAATTTATATGTAATTTTATTTTGTTTCCTTTTCCTTTGTAATTTTCTAGTTTTACAATTTATTTCCTTATTTGATAGGCAACCTCTGAACACTATAAATAGAGGGGTTAGCCTAAGGTTTTTAGAGCTTTTTAATATTGAGTTTTCTGTCGTCTTGCTGTCAGTCTCATATTTTCTCTCTAGAACTTGTGAGAATGTTTTGCAAGATTGGCTAGAGTTCTTTTGGTGAGGTTAGAGATGAACTTCTGTTGAGTGACCCAATTCGGGGTTTTGATTTCTTGTGCTGTAAAGTTTAACATCTGAATGAATTAAATCTCATCTATTTTTCTATTACTTTTCAAAATATTGTGTGCCAATTTTTATATAAGTTCAGTCACGCTTTTCTTATGTAATTCTGTCATGCAATGTTTTGTTGTTCAAATTATTTTACAAATTTGTCTTTTACTGCAATATTGTCAGATTGATATATTGTCGATTTTAGATAATTTGTAATAATAATATTTCCGGAGTCAACATAGAGATTTAATCTATTCAGTTCTTTTATTTTGTGAATCAAAACTGGAATTGGTGAACGAAACATTAGGGATTCTCGACACCTTACCGTTTTTATTATTAAATTTCTTCAACACAAATATTTTCTCCTTTTTATTATATTCGCAACAAAAATCTCAAAAACACTCTTCTTTTTCATTAATTCACTTTTCTCTAACGCTCTCATTCTGTTAGTTATTCTTGTTATTTTGTTATCTCTCTGTGGATACGACCGCCCTTCTGTGCTACAATTGACCGCTTGTAAATATCACTTTTGGGCGTTAATCAAATTTTGGCGCCGTTACCGGGGAGGTACTGCTAGCAAGATTGATCAGTAGATTTTGAGCCAAAAAGGTAAGTACATTATTTTATTTTATTTTATTTTATTATTATTTTTTTTTTGTCTGCGTAATCTGTATCTTAACTCAAAAAAAAAAAAAAAAATGGTTACTGCAAGTTTCCGTGTGTATTCCCAGTATTATATATTGCTGCAAGTGTTTCTGATTTGACTTGATATTCATCTTCTCGTTTCTTATTAAAAAAAAAAAAAAAAAAATCTTCCTTTGGTTTGCGTGATTTGATTGTTAGGTATATATATATATATATTTAAAAAAAAAAACGTTTGTTCACGTTCTTTTGTTTACGTTCTGTTTATTGTTACTTTTTTTCTTTTCATTTTTTTTTATTAACGTGTTATTAAAAAAAAATCTCATTGTTAATTTTAGTTTCCTTTTTAGTTTTGGAATTAATTTTGATTTAATTTTGTAATTCTTTATTTTTGATAAATTAAGATTTTATTTTATTTCTTCATTTGTATATTTTAATTGTTGCCTAATTTAATTTTTCCTTTTATAGTTTCATTAATTAAGATGGTAATTAATTGACTAATTTAGATTCCTAATCTAGGATTTTCATAATTTGGTAGATTTAGGCTTTTCACTTTAGGAATAGTTTCCATTAATTAGATTACATTTCATAATTTACTCAATAAAATTTAATAATTGATTTTGAGAATAATTGTGTGGTTACGTGGAAAGTAAAATCTGAGGGAGTTCTGTCTAGGAAAGTTGGTACTTAAGCGGGCCTCGCCCCACCAATCTTTCCTGGGAACGTTGCTCTGTCTAGGAGACTATTCATTGAGCCAAGAGCTATAGTCTTTCCTGGGAGCACTCTCGGTGATTACAATTTACGTTACTATATAATTATTTTCTTTTTGATTAAAAACAAAAAAAAAACAAAAAAAAAATTAAAAAAAAGGGCCACTTAGGGTGAATGCATCGGTATAGAGACGAACTAGAGAGATTTGCTCAACGTACAGATTTAGAAACCCCTAGTGAAATTCTGTCCGACTCGTCTTCTACGTCTCCATCTTCACACTCGTCGTTGGAATTCGCACTTCAAAATCTATTTGCAATGGCACAACACGAGGAAGTTCAGCCTAGGATGTTGCAAGACTATCTGCACCCAACGCGCACGGCCACCCCATCGTGCATCATGTTCCCACCGAATGCACCGCCTATCGATTTCAAGCCGGGCATGATTGCACTTCTCCCAACTTTTCACGGCTTAGAGAATGAGAATCCATATGTACACATCCGGGAGTTTGAAGAGGTGGTGGGCACCTTTCACAGCCGTGTTGAGGCCGCAAACACCGTCAGATTGAAGTTTTTCCCTTTCTCTCTGAAGGACAAGGCCAAAAGCTGGCTGTATTCTCTTAGGCCCAAGTCTATTGGTACGTGGGAAGAAATGACGACAACATTCTTCAACAAGTATTTCCCACACCATAAGACTAATAATTTGAAACGACAGATCTCAAATTTCGCTCAGAAGGAAAATGAAACTCTCTATCAAGCTTGGGAGCGTTTTAAAGATCTGTTAAATTTGTGTCCCCACCATGGATATGAAAGTTGGCGCCTCGTAAGCTATTTCTACGATGGACTCACAATCAGAGAGCGCCAATTTGTTGAGATGGTGTGCAATGGAGATTTTCTCCAGAAGGATCCTGACGAAGCTATCGAGTACCTCAATGAGTTAGCTAAGAAGGCTCATACTTGGACTGGACCGAGTGCTACTGAGAGCACCAGTAGGTCCCGACCAGTTGGAGTTTATCAATTAAGGGAAGAGGACAGCCTCAAGGCCCAGGTTGAAGCTTTGACAAAGCAAATCGAGGCCCTTAAAGGTAAAGATAGTAAAGGAATCCACATGGTGGCAAGGACAGAGGCACATGAGCCATGTTTCGTTTGTGGTGGAGACGGTCATCTAGCTCAGGATTGCCACACTTTAAGCGAAATGAGAGGGGTATACGATGAGCAGTGCAATGCATTGGGCACATACAAGAAGCCTTACGGACCCTTCTCAGAAACTTACAATCCTGGTTGGAAAAACCACCCGAACTTCAGTTGGCGAGATTCAAATCAAAATGCACAATCATCTGGAGGGCAATGGAGATCAGAGCAACAATCTCAACCACCAAGGACATATTTTGCGCCTCAGAATAACATGCAGCCGAAAGGGAATTCTCTAGAGGATACCTTAAAAGCTTTTATGGATGCGCAAAATAAGACGAATCAAAGGGTTGATTCAATGCTTACCCAATTGGTGGAAGAGAACAAGGAAATAAAAAGTCAGATCACAAAGCTGACAGAAGCTTTAACCGTTCAAGAGCGCGGTAGATTTCCATCACAAGCCCAGTCCAATTTGAGAGGACAAAACATGGCTCAAACTTCCAACCCTGAAGGTCAAAATATCAAGGAAGTTAATGTCATCAATACTCGAAGTGGTAAGAATGCAGACACGCCATCAACAAGTACTACCACTTTGAGTAATGAAGAATTGGCACAGGAGAAAGAAGAGCCAACAAAAATTCCGGTAAAGGTGCCCTTCCCCCAAGCTCTCCGACCTCCTGGGAAAGTGCCGGAAAACCAAAGTGAGATCCTGGAGCACTTGACACAATTGAAGATCAATCTTCCTTTACTACATGTGATCAAGCAAGTGCCGGCCTACACCAAGGTTATAAAGGATTTGTGTACTATAAAGAGAAAGCACCATGTCAAGAAGACTGCATTCTTGACGGAACAAGTAAGCGCGGTGATTGAGCAGAAGACACCGCTGAAGTACAAAGATCCTGGCTGTCCCACCATTTCTTGCACCATTGGGACACGTGAATTCGGCCAAGCATTGTTAGACCTAGGATCGAGTGTTAACCTCATGCCTTATTCAGTCTACTCGCAATTAGGTCTTGGAGATATTAAGCCCACATCTGTGGTTCTGCAACTGGCCGATCGCTCTATTAAGAGACCACGAGGAATAGTGGAAGATGTGTTATTGCAAGTTGATAAGTTCTACTATCCTGTGGATTTCGTTGTTTTGGACACTCAGTCAGTGGTTGATGTGGAGTCAAAAATCCTGATCATCCTTGGAAGACCATTCCTCGCAACAGCAAATGCTCTAATTAACTGTAGAAATGGTCTAATGAAGATCTCTTTTGGGAATATGACTCTCGAAGTAAATGTTTTCAACATCGTAAAACAACCACAAGACGATGACGAGTGTCACCAAACATTCCTGATCGACACACTTGTCGAGGAGGAGGTTTTGCTACAAAGCAACTCTGCAGATCTTGAAAACCTCCTCCAAAATTCTGAGTCTGAAAATTCCGGGCCTTGTGAGTTGGCTAACATTTCTGCCATTTCCAACAACTCACAGGACAGAGGAATTAAGTTTAAACAACTGTGTTTCGAGGAACTTCCGCAAGGGAGAGAGAAACCAAAGCCTTCCATCGAAGAGACCCCTACAGTGAAACTTGCTCAACTACCTGAAGGATTGAAACATGCATTTTTGGGAGTCGGCGATACCTTTCCTGTTATCATTTCTTCCAAACTCGATGCATCACAAAAACAGCGGTTGATCAACATGCTGCAAAAGCATAGATCTGCATTGGGTTGGACGATTGCTGACATTAAAGGGATCAGTCCTTTGATTTGCTCCCATCATATTCATTTGGAAGAAGGAGCTAACCCGTGAAGAGATCCTCAAAGAAGATTGAATCCAACAATGAAAGAAGTGGTGAAGAATGAGGTTCTTAAGCTATTAGATGCTGGCATCATTTATCCTGTTGCTGATAGCAAGTGGGTTAGTCCGACCCAGGTAGTGCCAAAGAAATCGGGGGTCACTGTGGTGGAAAATGAGAAAGGGGCTCTAGTTCCCATGAAGGTCGTGACTGGTTGGCGCATGTGTATTGACTATCGTAAGCTTAACGCCACCACTCGCAAAGACCATTTTCCACTTCCATTCATCGATCAAATCCTAGAACGAGTGGCAGGTCATCCTTTCTATTGCTTTCTCGATGGTTATTTAGGATATTATCAGATAGAGATAGCATTAAAAGATCAGGATAAGACAACATTCACATGTCCTTTTGGCACTTATGCCTTTCGGCGAATGCCATTTGGACTGTGTAATGCACCAGCCACATTTTAGAGGTGTATGATGAGCATTTTCAGTGATATGATCGAAAAATGTATGGAAGTGTTCATGGATGATTTGACAGTCTTCGGAGATTCATTCGACACGTGCCTTCTCAACTTGGAAGCCGTTTTACAAAGATGTGAAGAGAAAGGTCTCGTGCTCAATTGGGAGAAGTGTCATTTCATGGTGTCATCCGGCATAGTTCTTGGGCACATTATTTCTGAAAGAGGAATCGAGGTCGACCGCTCTAAGGTTGAACTCATTTCTAACCTGCCCACCCCCAAGGCCGTTAAAGATGTCCGATCTTTTCTGGGGCATGCCGGATTCTATAGGAGGTTCATTCAGAATTTTTCATCTATAGCGAGACCGCTAAGCAACTTCCTAGCAAAAGATGTTGTGTTCAACTGGACACAAGAGTGTGAGGATGCATTCCGAACACTCATCGCAAAACTGACTTCTGCCCCTATTATGCAGTCACCAGATTGGAGCTTACCTTTCGAGATCATGTGTGACGCAAGTAATTATGCTGTGGGGGCCGTTCTTGGTCAACGAAGGGAGGGGAAGCCTTTCGTTGTCTACTATGCAAGCCGTACTTTGAATAGTGCTCAAATGAACTACTCTACTACTGAAAAAGAATTGCTTGCTGTAGTATTTGCTCTCGACAAGTTCCGTGCATATTTGATTGGTTCACCTATCACCATCTTCACAGATCATGTTGCCCTTAAGTACCTTCTCTCCAAAAAGGATGCTAAGGTGCATTTAATTAGGTGGATCCTTCTCCTGCAGGAATTTGACTTGACAATCAAGGACAAGAAGGGAGTCGAAAATGTGGTGGCGGACCACTTATCTCGTCTTGAATTTAATGATTCCGCCGCTATTCCTGCTATTGGAGATGACTTCCCCGATGAACATCTCTTCGCTGTCACTAAGATGCCATGGTATGCAAACATTGTTAACTACTTGGTGACGGGCGAGATTCCATCTACCTGGGGTGCACAAGACAAGAGGAAGTTTCTGGTCGAGGTTCGTAACTTTTATTGGGATGACCCCTATCTTTTTAAGTACTGCCCCGACCATATCATAAGACGATGCATCCCGGATGATGAAGTGTCTAGTGTCCTGAACTTTTGCCACAACGATGCATGTGGCGGTCATTTTTCTATGAAGAAGACCGCCGCAAAAATCTTACAGTGTGGTCTCTATTGGCCCACTTTATTCAAGGACACCAATGACTTCTGCCGTTCCTGTGAGAGGTGCCACAAGCTAGGTGCTTTGTCCCGTCGCCATATGATGCCCTTGAACCCGATTCTCGTAATAGAAATATTCGATTGCTGGGGGATAGATTTTATGGGACCATTTCCACCTTCTTATGGATTCCTCTACATACTCCTCGCTGGGGATTACGTGTCTAAGTGGGTAGAAGCCGTGGCGTGCCGGAACAACGATAACACTACTGTTGTAAAGTTCTTAAAGGAAAATGTGTTATCTCGATTTGGAACGCCGCGTGCCATCATCAGTGATCAAGGCACCCATTTCTGCAACCGTTCTTTTGAGGCTCTAATGCGCAAGTACGGTGTGGTTCATAAAGTTTCAACTGCCTATCACCCACAGACAAATGGCCAAGCTGAGTTGGCCAATAGGGAGATTAAGCAAATTCTAGAAAAGACGGTTAATCCCGATCGCAAGGATTGGTCTTTGTGCCTTCCAGACGCACTTTGGGCATACCGCACTGCTTACAAAACCCAACTTGGGATGTCTCCCTACAGGCTTATCTTTGGAAAAGCCTGTCATCTACCTATAGAGCTCGAACATAAGGCTTATTGGGCTACCAAAGCCCTCAACTTTGATCTCAGCGCTGCAGGTGTCAATCGGAAGCTCCAGCTTTCTGAAATCGAGGAGTTAAGGAACGATGCCTATGATAATTCCAGGATCTTCAAGGCAAAAATGAAAGCGGCTCATGATAAGCAGATCCTGAGGAAGCACTTTGAGCCGAATCAGCGGGTTCATCTTTATGATTCCCGTTTGCATCTCCACCCCGATAAGTTGAGGTCGCGGTGGACTGGCCCGTTCGTAGTGAAACGCGTTTTTCCCAAT
>JACAGA010000003.1:14744674-14756766 GCA_029231665.1 Morus indica | reverse complement strand
AATTTCAAGAATTTCTAAGCACATCACGATGTTAGCAGCGTATAAAAAAATGCTCTGACATTTTAAAAGAAGAGAAAATCCTTAATTGCCAGACAGCTAGGTTAAAGTCACAAGATAAATACCTATAGTAGACGGGTGCAATGTGAGCTCGGGAGTTAATACCGTCAGAAACAATGTCATTCCCGGGATATAATGCAGAAATTTAAGTTTAGAATTTGTTTAGTCTGGAATAAATTTCAAGACTTGAAACAGTTTGAAATATTACGTGAGTAAGAATATAAAACGATATTGAATTATTCAGAAATTAATATTTGGGCTGTAAATAGTAGATTAACTTACGTGACCTAAACTAATTACCTCTAATCAGTTTAAATTTGATCTGTTTGGAGGAAATATTTGAGGATAAGATCAAGCATGTAATCTTGCCTTAAGCAAATACTTTACATAGTGAAATTATTAGGGTTCTCTCTCTCCTCTCACATTCTCTCACAAAATCATCCATGGCCAAATACTAAATTTGAGATCTAGACCTCCGTTTTTAACACAGTAGGTGCCAATAGATAGATCTCGATGAGTTGAGTTCAACGACATGCGGCACCACCTCTAACTCTGTCAGAATTAGCTGCAATCGCTGGCAGAAGTTTTGAAAATACCCATTTCTTTTTGTCGTGATATCTTCACCATCCGACTTCCGATTAGGATGATTTCAGTTTCTATAGATTTAAAATGAAGAGACGAAGAAAACCCGTCCATTTTCACAGCTCAATTCTAGCCGAAGCGACACCATCCGTGGTGGCCAGAATCACCATCCCCGTCGCCGTTACATTTCCCTCTCCAGGCCACCATGGATGTCACCGCCCCCACTAATCAACTCAGAAGCCAATGCCCAGTAGATCCCGACCAGCAGGCACTGTCGCCGTCTGCCATCATCCGTGGAGGTAAGAGGTGGTTCTGACAATCTAACTGTTGGATCATCGTGAGTTTGGTGTCAAAACACTCATAAGATCATGGGTAAGAAAACCTCTCAACCAATTTTAAGATTTCATTACCGGAAATGTGAGATTTGAGTCGCGAAATTTTACCGACGTTGCTGGTCCCGATATGTACTGTTACAGGTCGAATGGTGTGAAATTGACCGCACTAATGGATTCAGAAGGGTCTATTTAGGGGGGGTAGGACCTAAGTCCGCTGCGAAAAAACTCTCCGGTAGCCTCCGCCGCCGTACACCGCCACTGCCGTAGCTGTATTCCGGCGAGGTGTTGTTTCTCAGGCTATCAACATCCGTTTGATGATCCGAGACCATATCTCAACTCGTTTCCATTTGCTGAACAAAATGGTGACATCCATTCAACCAAATTCAATTCTGATAAGAATTTTTTAGTACTAGTTGCACGCGGATCAAGGTGATTTGGACTAACCAAGTGGAGATCAGAATTGAGTGTTTAATGCTTCGATGTTCCTCAAGGATCATTCATAGTGCTTACTTTCTTCTCAGAATTAGTTTGGAGGAATACGCAGGAGGACATGACAAGCGAGTTACTACCGAAACCGCTTTGCTTGGAATCCAAGCAAGTACAAACCTTGCCTACAGTTTAATTAAGATAGTCATATAAGGCGTATGATTTTCACGAAATACATTAATTATGAGATTCGCAAATTATGTTTATGTTTATGTTAAACGTCGTATATAGTTTTCCAATAAAACTTAACGGTTTCAAATAAGCGTGTAAGTGAAAATCGTAAAACTGATATGCTACCCTTAATTTTACAACGTTAAATACGGACCTCAACACTATTATGAGCCTGTCAAGTGCGGTAAAGTAAAGTTTATTAAAAGTGTTTTATGGATGATAATTTAATTAATTATCTAATTAATTAAATTATCTAAGACTTAGAATATGGTTAAGGAAGGTAATTAATTACTAAAGTTAATCAACTAAATTATGTAGACTTAGTACATGAATAAGAGGGTTAATTAATTACCAAAATTAGTTAACTAAATTATTAGACATATTATATGGATAAGATAATTAATGACTTATCATTTTAGCATAAATTTGTAATGGTAATTAAGGAAGACATAATTATAATGATTTAGTTAATTCTTATAATAGAAATTACAAATTTTTATGATTCTTAATAAAAAGGATAAATACATTCTAAAGAAGGATTTAATTCCTTGATGACTATGCTAAATAAAAATAGTGTATTAAAAGTTAATCTCATCCTATAAATGGGCGTTCCTTTATAGAACTTAGCAGTAGAGGATAGAAGGTTTGAGTGAGTAGAAATTCTGCTTTAACTAAAAATCAGGTAAGTAGGAATCTCGCCTATAGTATGAATAGATTTTAAAGAATAAGTTACACATGTTATATATGCATGTTTATGCTTTAAGTATTGTATGCGATGCTATGTCATGCTGCATACCCTTAAGCAGTGCACATGAATTATATGTGTTTGAGTACATTTAATGTTATGTATGCTATGCTAGGTCATACTACATACACTTAAGCAGTGCACATGAATTATATGTGTTTGAGTACATTCCATGTTATAGTATGCTATGCTATGTCATATTGCATATACCTTAATAAGCCAAGAGGAACTTATAAGAAGAAACTTAGTTGAGTGCCATACTAGCCTCTGAGAGGGAGGTAACTCAAGCTCCGCAAGGGAGAAAAAAAAATAATGTCCTCTGAGAAAGAGGCATTCAGTTCAGTTATAATCACGATGTCATTGGGGACCTTGCAAACCCTCACGTCCCGATGATTGCACGCAAGTGGTACGAGCACTTGGGCCCATCAGTAAGAAAGATAAGATAAGATGATAAGACTATGATAAGACATCATAATTAAGCATCATCAGCTCATGCATATTTATTCATGTGAACTTACAGTTATTTTGCGAGAGATAGTTCCTACTTGTTGAGCGAAAGCTCAATCAGATATGTTCATGTTGTAGGTAAGAAACCTATAAGCAATTCTTGAAGGGCAATGGTGAGCGGTAGACGAATGGTGGAAATGGGAATGGATACCGCTCGCACTTAAATCTTCCGCAGTAAGTTTAAGTAAAATCATGTATATTTATATACGATTCAAAGGTTTCAAGCATGTATGTTTGAAAAGTATATGTACATATGTATGTTAAGGAAACCGAGATTGTAGCTAACAACCCTAGTCTTAAGTATTTAAGTTTTAGAACGTTGCAACAGTGTATGCAACAAATAAACAAATTTTATGTGACGACCCTCCTTTGAGGCCGTCACCGTAACTTACTTTTTAACTTGTACTTACTGGGGTTTCTTAAAATTTGCGGAACTTTTTTTTTTTTTTTTTAAACATAAGAAGGAATACCTTCATAATTCGTAACAATAATTTCAAAAGAATGAATCACTAAATTACTTAAAGCTTTTCTTAAATTTTAGTTAAGATAAAACCTTCTAAAAATATCTTTCGAACTGAGTGACATTTGAACTCTTGTTTCACATACTCTTTAAAAGCCTTTCTAAAACTAGCCAATACGTTCGGACCATCTAATTTGATCTTAAAACGAATTTCGTGGGAAATCTTAAATTCAAGTACTTCTTAAAGTCCTTTTAAAATCAATCATTTAAACCGTCATGTTTAAAATCCGTTTATTTGTTGCATGAACTATTGCAACGTTCTAAAACTTAAATACTCAAAACGAGGATTGTTAGCTACAATCTCAGTTTCCCTAACATACATATGTACATATACTTTTTTAAACATACATGCTTGCAACTTTGAATCATATAAATATATACATGATTTTACTTAAACTTACTGCGGAAATAACTGCGTGAGCGGTATCCATTCCCATCTCCACCATTCGTCCGCCGCTCACCATTGCCCTTCAAGAATTGCTGATAGGTTTCTTACCTACAGCATGAACACATCTGATTGAGCTTTCGCTCAGCAAGTAGGAACTATATCTCGCAAAATAACTGTGAGTACACATGAATAAATATGCATGAGCTGATTATGCTTAATTATGATGTCTTATCATAGTCTTATTATCTTATCTTATCTTTCTTACTGATGGGCCCGAGTGCTCACGTACCACTTGCGCGCAATCATCGGGACGTAAGGGTTTGTAAGGTCCCCAACGACCCGTGATTTAAATTGAACTGAGTGCCTCCCTTGGAAGGACCCTTTTTTTGTTCATTTATCTCCCTTGCGGAGTCTGATTACCTCCCTTGCGGAGGCTGGTACGGCACTCAACTGAGTTTATTCTTATAAGTTCCTCTTGACTTATTAAGGTGTATGCAATATGACCTAGCATAGCATACTATAACATTAAATTAATTTAAACACATATAACTCATGTGCACTGCTTATGTGTATGCAGCATCACATAGCATCGCATACAATACTTAAAGCATAAACATGTATATATATAACATGTGTAAATTTTTTTTTTCTTTAAAATCTATTCATGCTGTAGGCGAGATTCCTACTTACCTGATTTACAGAGCTGGAATCCACTTTTCGCCAAACAGCCTATTCTGTTACTTGCTTACTTCTGAAAATAAACACTCACTGAGAGTGTGAGATTATCTGTCGTTTGCTATTCTATTTTAGCAACTTATGAAGGAATCTAACCCTTTTCTTAAGGCATGTATTCCTTTCCTTTACTGAAGGATAATTTACTATAAGGATCAATTTATTAAATCCTCAAAATTTTATTTTCCTTAATTGCCATTACAAATTTGTGCTAAATTGATAATTCGTTAATTATCTTATCCTTATAATAAGTCTAATAATTTAGTTAACTAATTTTGGTAATTAATTAACCCTCTTATTCATATACTAAGTCTACATAAGTTAGTTAATTAATCTTAGTAATTAATTAACTTCCTTAACCATATTCTAAGTCTTAGATAATTTAATTAATTAGTTTTAATAATTGATTAAATTATCATAAATAATACACTTTTAATAAACTTTACTTTACCTCACTTGACGGGCTCATAATAGTGTTGAGGTCCATATTTACCGTCGTAAAATTAAGAGTTTAGCGTATCGTTTCTTTACGATTTTCACTTACATGCTTATTTGAAAACCGTTAAGTTTTATTGGAAAACTACATACGGCATTTAACATAAATATAAACCTAATTCACGAATCTCATAATTAACGTATTTCATGAAAATAATACGCCTTATATGACTATCTTAATTAAACCATAAGCAAGGTTTGTACTTGCCTGGATTCCGAGCTAGCAATTCTGATAGTATCTCGCTTGCCGTGATGTCCTGCGTATTCCTCAAAACTAATTCTAGGAAAAGCTGCAAGCACTATGAATGATTCTTGAGGAACATCGTAGCTTTACACACTCGATTCTGATCTTTACTTGTTTAGTCTGAACCACCTCGATCCGCGTGCAACCAGTACCAGACCATTCTTAACAGAATTGAATTTAGTTGAACGGACGTCACCATTGCGTTCAGCACGTCGAAACGAGTCGAGATATGGTCTCGGATCATCAAACGGAGGTCGATAGCCTGAGAAACAACACCTCGCCGGAATATGGCGGCGGCGGAGGCTCCCGGGGAGTTTTTCCACGGCAGACTTGGGTCCTACCCCCCCTAACTTTACCCTTCTGAGTCCATTGGTGCGGTCAATTTCACACAATTCGGCCTGTAACAGTACCCATCGGGACCGGCAACGTCGGTAAAATTCGGCGACTCAAATCTCACATTTTCAGTCACAAAATCTTAAAATTGGTTGAGGGGTTTTCTTACTCACTTCCTTCTGAGTGTTGTGACACCAAAATTACGACGATCCAACGGTTAGATCGTCGGAACCACCTCCTCCCTCCACGGACGACGGCAATGGCTCCGTTTTCCGGCCAAACTGCGACGGTGACGGTGGCTGCTGGTCGGGATCTACTGGGTGTCAGCCTCTGAGTCGATTGGTGGGGGCGGTGGCATCCACGACGGCCTGGAGAAAGAGAAACAACGGCGGGGCGGAGGTGATTCCGGCCACCACGGATGGCGGTGCTCCGGCCATCATTGAGCTATGAAAATAGATGGGTTTTCTTCGTCTCGCTACACTGAGTCCATAGGGACTGAAATCATCTCAATCGGAGGTCGGATGGCGGAGATATCACGACGGGAAGAAATGGGTAATTTCAGAACTTCCGCCGGCGATTGCGGCTGATTCCGGCAGATTTAGAGGTCGTGCCGCATGTCGTTGAACTCAGCTCGTCGAGATCTTTCTATTGACACCGGCGGTGTCAAAAACGGTGGTCGGAATCTCAACTTGAGTATTTGGCCATTGATGGTTTTGTGAGAAAACGTGAGAGAAGAGAGAGAGGGTGAACGGAAGCAAGAGAAAAAAAATGATAGAACCCTAAAAATTTCACTATATATAGTGTCTAATTAAGACAAGATTACATGCTTGATTTTATCCTCAAATATTTCCTCTAAACATATTAAATTTATACTGATTAGAGATAATTAATTTAGCTCACGTAATTTAATCTATTACTTACAGTCCAATATTAATTTCTGAATAATTCAATATTGTTTTATATTCTTACTCGCGTAATATTTCGAACTGTTTCAAGTCTTGAAATTAATTCTAGACTGAACAAATTCAAAATCTAACTTCTCAGCATTCTATCTCGAGAATGACGTTGTTTCTGACGGTGTCAACTCCCGAGCTCACATTGTACCCTTTTGCTATGGGTATTTACCTTGTGACTTTAACCTAACTGTCTGACAATTAAGGATTTTCTCTTCTTTTAAAATGTCAGTGTGTTTTTTTTACACGCTGCTAACATCGTGTTGTGCTTGGAGATTCTTGAAATTAAGATACTCGAACTATACTTGTACTAAAAATTATTCCGCCTTAAAATACGACGAGAATTTATCGATCGAATTTACTTGATCGAAACATAAACTTAACATGAAATCTGCTGTAGAATTTAGGAATACATATATTAATTCCATAAATCCTCCATTCACAATATAACATAATATTTTCTAAGAAAATTCTTGGCTTAAAAATACATGAATTGTATTATTTAAGGTATGAAATTTTCTCAGTCATTACATTTTAAACATGACGATTTAAATGATCGATTTTTAAAAGACTTTAAGATGTACTTGAATTTAAGATTTCTCACGAAATCCGTTTTAAAGTCAAATTAGATGACTCGATTGAATTGGCTAGTTTTAGAAAGGCTTTTAAAGAGTATTTGAAATAAGAGTTCAAACGCTGTCCAGTTTGAAGGATATTTCTAGAAGGTTTTATCTTAGTTGAAATTAAAAAAAGCTTTACGAAATTTAGTGATTCATTCTTTTGAAATTATTGTTACGAATTATGAAATTATTCCTCCTTATATATATATATATATATAATATTCCGTAAATTTTAAGAAATCCCAGTAAGTACAAGTTAAATTTCAATTATAGTGACGGCCACCGAGGAGGGTTGTCACAACAAGTAAGTAATTTAATGATAAATTACTTATGACCATTGCAAGGCCATATCAGCACCGTAGTGACCCATATGGGTTTTAGGACCTGCCCTTAAGGATACGAATACCCATATCTCGATCTCTGTGGCCATCATGCATTTTATCGTTTCTTAAAATATCTTATTTAAGAAAAATGTCTGTCAAACCTTAATTCAGTTCATTATGAATTTAGTAGTATAAATCATGCTATTTCCTCAAACTACTTTTTTTTTTATTTTTTATTTTTTATAAATCATGTTTTGTCTTCAAAACATTTCCATAAGCCAAAATACTTAAAACATGCTAATAAGGATATGGACAAGAATATCCTACCTTTCAAATATCAAGCATGTGGCTAACTTCTTGTCACCCTAGCCTCTGCTTTCTTTAAAGCTCTAATACTCGATATTCTCCACTAGCTTTATCACAAAAGTAACGTTTTAGGATATAATTCTCCTTCCTAAAATGAATTAAGCTCAATCATGTCTAATTGCTTCCTATTAGTGTGCCTTGACTCAATCCAAGTTTAACAAACAACTTCACAATTTAATTTGGGGTTCTTTAAAATTGAGATCAATTCATTAGTTTGGCTTAAAACGAGTTTTTAAAGAAATTTTGGCAGCATGTTGACAAAAATGAGGAAATGCTAAACCTGCAATTTAAGTTCAATTCCAAAACAAATCCTCAAGAAATTATTAAAACCAGTTTCCAAACACTTCAATAAGTTCAATAACTGAAAACCTCCAAATTAAATCTGATTCCAACAATAATTTGTCCAAATCTAAACTCTAATTCAAAATTGATCAAATCTAACCAAAATTACAAATTCTCAAGTCAATAATTCAAATTCAAGTATGGGTCTTTAAGAAATTTTTACATCAAAGTAATTGAAACCCAATTTTCCCTCTATTTTTTTTCTTCTTTGGTTACTTCGGCCAAGAATAGCCGAGTGAGAGAGAGAAGGCCGGGGGAAGAGAGAGAAAACACCAAATGGAAAATGCCGAGAGGGAGGATGCTGGAAAAAGGGTGGCCGACGGTGAGAGAAAGGAGAGAGAGAGAGAGAGAGCCGGCGGTGGGAGAAAGAAAGAAAAGGAAAGAGAAGAAAAAGAAAGAGAGGGAGACAGTCTGCAGGGGGCTCACTCAAGGGACAAGGAAAGTGATGAAAAAATAAGAAAAGAAGCAAATTAAGAAAGGGAGAGAAAAGGGAAGAGAGAAAGGAAAAAGAAAAAAAAAGGGACAAGGAAAAGAAAAATACATTAAAATTATGTGTATTTTCAATTGTCAATGACATGATTAATTAAGAAAAATCAATGTTAGGCACACTAATATATCACAATTAATATAATTAAACATGTTTAATTGTTCTAGTTGTTATAAAAGGTACATATATTTAACAGTTAGAAAAATCTGACCCATCGATATGCTTATTATACCAAAAAATCTCTAAAAAATTAAAAGTACTGAAAATGTGATTTACGTACGTTAACTTGTTTTTATGGAAAAGAAATAATATTATATGTCTGTTGTGAAAATAAAATCGTATTTCATAGAAAAAATAAGGCTTGTCAATTTATTTATTAGTTTTTTATTCTCTGTCTTCTCTCAAGGTAGGTTTTTTTCCCTTTGAAAAGAAACTCATTTCTAAGTGCAAATTAAGCAAATCCATTCACAATAAGATCAAGAATGTTAAATATTTTTATTAGTTGGCAAATTATTGGTAATATTATAAAAATCTAAAAAATAGGTTTAAAAAGATTTCAGATTGCAAAAGAAGATTCCGAATCAGATTTGAATTTGAAGTTGAAGTTATAGATTTTATTGAGTTGTGATATGTGGAGATAAAGATTAAAAAAGGTGATTTCAATTTTGAATGGGAGATAGCCTACAAGAAGATGTTTGCTTAACAACCTAAGGTAGATTCATATTTGAATTCAAAGGCATATTCAGATTTGATTTGTAGTGGCATAATCCGATTACTATTTATGAGGAGAGGAGATAAAGTAATAACTTGGAGTATTTGAAAGTCTTGGATATATATTGTTGGGCATTTAAATTTGATTGAGCTGCAGATGTGAGCTTTGTTTGGATTTGGATAAATGGAGCATAATCCGATCTATATTTAAAGAGTTATCTTTATGTGGTGACTTATTTGGATTGATATTGGAGATTTGAAGTTTGAATTATATTCGAAGAATAAAGTTAGTGCTGCAAACGTGGGATGGAAGGAATTGAAATTTTGAAATAGATTTGGAAAATCTATTTGGCGTAATTTTGTCTACTTATACAAAGCAATACTTGGGTATATATCTTGGATAAATATGTAATGCATCAAATCATGAATTAGTTTTATTTAAAAGTTGAATGTGGGATAATTGAAGAAAATACCAGGATAGAGTAGTTGGTTAAAGAGGAGATTATTATTGGATATTGATGAAGTTATCTGAGGTTGTCGTGGAGTACAAGTTCTATATAAACAGCTCTAGGATGCTCATTTTGTGGTACAAATTTAATAGAACATGTCACACCCCTCAAACGGGGTGGGTGACGTGGAGCTCGATTAGGGATTAATAAAGCAGATCCCCAACCGGGTCCCACACTTAGTTGCATTAAAATATAATTAATCTACATAATCCAGGAGCCTCTGACACACAGGGCTCCACCCCACAGGACATACAGTATCATACATACATGTTCATGTAAATAAACAATTACAACAGACATCATCCACGGTCTAGTAAATCCAAATATTAGTTAAGTTTACAGAATTTCTCAAATTCCTTACACTTGCTCAAGAGGATAACACAATCCTCGCTTGCTCGATCCGTAGCACAACTCAGCTACGATGCACCGCTCCTCGAATCTCCTGGGAGGGGTTTAAACATTTGAAACATGAGCGAAAGGCCCAGTAGGATATAATTTGAAATAATTTAAATAAACGAACAAATAAATAAGTGCGATAATAAAATGAATAAGACATTCAGCCCGACAGAACAGCCGGAACCTCACATCCTTTTTCTCAAAGGAAATATAACATAAACTAACCGTATTACAGGCTTCAGCAAGTAATTAGTACAAATTACTCACCTCACCAAGTGCCTCGCCTACCGGACCGGTTTCGGGTTCTGCCCCCGAGGATGCACTCTCTGCATCCTATCTAGGCTTACAGCAATAGACTCGATTACCAGTTCACAAGATCTCTTATCTTAAGAAATCATCCGTTTAACATTATGAAATCATTCATATGACCCCACGAACTACTCAAGCCGTGGGCCCCATGACTGAACAAGCCATGAGGTTCCATGACTAGACAAGCTATGGATTCCATGGACAGGACAAGCCAAGGATTTCCATAAACTAACAAGCCATGGTTTTTAAAACATTTTTCTTTCGCAAACCAATCCCTTTCTTTAAAACATTTTCAAGGCCAAAATCTTCTTTGAAAACAGGCTCACAAGGAAAAGGGATAGAAATCCTACCTCGCACAATCAAACCTGGGACTAGCGTTGCCCTTTTCCGGCTTCCGCTTCCTCAAGCCCCTTCAGTCTGAATCCACAGCGAGCACTGATACAAGATAACACCTTAGGATCAATCCTCAGTCCTAAAGTAATCCAATCTCAATCATATTCCAAGATTTTCCAATTAGTGTGCCCTAATCAATTTTCATGTTCAAATTCCATTCCAAGGGTTTTAAATATCAAATCAGGGATTAAGGATACTAATCCTTTCATCCCAAGTCCCCAAATGAAGCTAATTTGGGTTCTCCCCGAAAACAGGGGTCAAAACGACAATTTCAGGCCAAACAGGGTCAAACCCCGTGTACACCGGTCGACCGGAGACAGAGGAGTGCATCACCACCGGTCGGCCGGTGGTGTGCACTCCGGTCGACCGGTCCGGTCGGCCGGTGGCCTCAACAAAATCCGGTCGACCGATGCGGTCGACCGGTGGACATTTCCAGTTCGCGAAAACTCGCGGAAATCAGTCCAAAAACCTGCAAATCCAGTCCCAATTCACAAAATCTCAAGGGACAACCACTAGATCTGGGTTCTAGGTCCTAAAACAAGTCCAAAGAACCCAAGATCTCCAATTTCTACCCTAGTTTCACTCGAAAATCATCAAAATCCGTTTTGAACCAAAAGTAAGTTTTAAATCCGAAAAACTTGAAATCCAAGAGAGGTACTTTCAGTAATCTTACCTTAAATCCTTCTCTTGATGTTGAAAACTCTTTGAAATCACTTTTTGGCTCAAAACCCGTTCGATTTGGGACCAAAATGAGAGAGAGAAAGAGAGAGTGAGTGAGCGGGAGAGTGAAGGAGAGAGAGAGAGAGTGCACGGGGAAGGAAAGAAAGGAAAGAAAGAAAAGAAAGAAAAAAGAAAAGAAAAGAAAAGGAAAAATAAAAGAAAATGACGTGTAAAATATAACAGTCCAGAAATGCACCCATACACACTTCTGGATTAAAATAAATTACTGTAAATAATTTAAATACCTTGGAATCATTTAAACTTAATTAATTAAATCAGATTAGGCACACTAATAATCTTAATTATCTTAATTAATCTCAATTAATTCTTCAGGGTGTTACAGAACATCTCAAGAGGAAAAATATGTA
>JACAGA010000003.1:14702105-14737710 GCA_029231665.1 Morus indica | reverse complement strand
TCTTACTTTTCAATCGTCACATTTGTATAAAATTCTGTCTATTATGCATACGTTTTTTAATCTGAAGTGATTTTGACCAGATCTAACAGTAAAAAACTGAGACAACTGATAGAACGGACTACAAATGAAACTCCTTAATTAAAATATATAACTATGTTCTATTCTAAAGAAAATTATCTCCAGTTTTTTTTCATAGTGCTCCTACTGAAATAATTTTTTTTTGACTCTGACAATAATCAGCAATACATTTTTCAGAACATTAAATCTAGTCATAGTCACCTTAAAATAAAGAAAGCGCAAAAATGAAGAACTGATAAAGATGTTTAGAACAAATCCTACCACATCTTACTAAAGAATTCTCAAAACCACATTTAAAAAAAAAAAAGATAAAGAAAAAGAAGTCCTGCCACTGAGACTCGAATAAAACAGTTTAAAACTACGATTAGAAGTATAATATAAGCACAAAGTCTGCGTTTTTCTCGTCGTTTTTATGTCGATCTAAAAAGAACTATAAACAAAGCAGTATGACAAAACGACCGACAAATGATATGTAAAGCCAAAACCCATCAGATAAATATCGTAGCAAAAACATTTTCACAGTTTATGAAATCATAAGCATCCAAATAATAGAAAAAAAACAAAAACCCAGATGAGAGATCGTTGATCTTTTTGATCTCATTGGAGTTTGCAAAAAAAAAAAAAAAAAAAAGCAAGAAAAGACAGGGAACAATATATATATATATATATATATATATGTATATATACATACATACATAAATAATAATATACAAAGAAGAAAGGAAGTATATGACAAAATTACCTCCTGGAAAATTGGAAAGGGGATAAGATCCCAGAAGAATCTCTGGCAGCCCAGCCAAAAGCCTTTTGTGGGTGTTCTTCTTCTGGTGATTTTGCCATTTTTTTTATTATTATTCTTTTTCTCACCTTTCTCACTTAGTGCGCACTAAGGAAAGCTGCAAAATTGCAAAATGTGTACTGAATAATCCCCGCTCTACCAAGTCCAGTATATCTATGTGTATATATGTGTGTATATATGTGTAGGAGAGCAAGTGTGTGCTGTGTGGGTAAAAATTTTAAAGAATAATAATAAAAAACGTAAGTTCCATCAAATCTGGAAAGTTTTTTTTTGTTTTATTTTTTTGGTGTCATTTATGTCTGTTGAGTTGTAATATGTTCACAGAATTTTGGCCTTGAACTGATTATTCGGAAACAGATTCTACAAGGTTACAAGTTTAGACTTTTTCGAGAGAAAGAGTAGAAAATAGGTTAATATAAAAAATTTAAGAAAGTATATAGGTCAATTTTTAGTTATATAAATTAATAGATTATAATTTGTTAAGTTATGATTTATAATCAGATAAGTTATGGATAAATTTATTAAGTTATAGTTCATAATTAGACAAGTTATGAACAATTATGGACAATAACTTGTCAAGTTATGGTTCATAACTAGACAAGTTATAGACGAAAATAGTAATTTAGCATATTTATTAATGGGAGAAAGAGGAAAATAGGCTAAAATTTGAGATGAATTAAAATTAATAGGCCAATAGTTTACATAAGTTAATAAATAGGCCAAATTATTATTTTCGTCCATAACTTGTCTGGTTATGAACCATAACTTGACAAGTTATTATTCATAATTGTCCATAACTTGTCCGGTTATGAACCATAACTTGACAAGTTTATCCGTAACTTATTTGGTTATGAACCATAACTTGACAAGTTATGGCCTATTAATTTCTATAACTAAAAATTAGCCTATTTACTTTCTTAAGCTTTTCATATTGGCCTATTTTCTACTATTTCCCTTTATTAATTTATGTAAACTATTAGCCTATTAATTTTAATTCATCTTAAGTCTTGGTTTATTTTCCTATTTTTCTCACTTTTCAATGGTCTTGTCCACTGAAATTATCAAATTCTGAAAGCATCCTCTTTTGTATTAAGCCCGTTTATTTTATCAGAGTTTAAAATTTAAATTTTATTACAGTAATTTTTTTTTAAAAAATGCACATTTAATTTTTTATTATAGTAATTTTTTTTTATATAAAATCACATTTTAACTCAAATTAAAAAAATTAAAACAGTAAACTAAATAGACCTTAAAATATATTTAAAAAATCTATTTTATATTTTTAAAAATATAAAAATTGTCCTTCGTATATCTTCAAAGGGAAAAAACCAAAAATACTAATCCATATTATGAAAATATTATTTATGTCATTTTATTTAAAAATAAACAAATATCATTTAATTAATAAAATAAAATAAAATACCAACATTTATTATTTAGAATGATTGAAAAAAATAATAGTTAAACTTGAAATTTTTTCTATCTTCAAATGAAGGCAAAAAAAAAAAAAAAAAACCTTTTTTAGGGAAAATTGTAACCTACTAATATTCGATGAAGCATATGAATAGATTACCATAACGAGAGTGAATAGATGAAACCTACCTTTTGAATAATTCCAAGATGTTTTTTTTTTTTTTTTGGAAAGGAGAAATTACTCCATATTATAAAAGGCAACATAAAAGTCAAATTCACACCACTATCAGCCTTAGAAACTTGCAGTGGGGTCGGGATCGGGATCAGGGAATCCTCATACCTTATCAATTTATTATTCAAAAGATCTTGCAATATTATCAACAACCAAAGCAAATTCTATGAAATGAAATATAAATTCAACAATATATATAACCACAACATCTTATCTTATTAAAAAAAAAAACCTCAAAACAAAATCTGAACCATATATTTTCACTGTAACGCTGCATATTATAATAAATACAACAAAATAAATACAATATATGCACTCCGCCCCATGCGTGGCCCCGTTTAATAAACCCTATAGCCAATATACATGAAAGTAATAAGTTTACCTAATTAAGAATAACAAAAAGATTAATATATGGTGCATGTGGTCATAATGCACATTAATAATTTTATCACAAAGTATCGACTTCTTGTGGTCATAACAATCATAAAGTATAGCTATAAATATAAGGGTCTTAAAGAGTGAGAGGGAATTTTTAGGGGAGAGGGTTGACCGGAGTTCCGGTGCCGCCTCCGGGTGCGTTATGAAGCTGATGATGGATATTGATGCCAGGGAGGAGAAGGGAACTGAAGGTTTGGAGCATCAATCTCAGTGCACATCACATAAGAATTTCGAGATCTTTAGGAACTTTGGAACATACAATTCTTGTGGTGGTGATATTGTATCATTGCCTGAGATTTGACGTTGTAGCTTGGGATCTTTATTTTGTTTTTCTTTATATTTTTTAATTTGTAATATTAATGATCGTTTGTACTTCAATTTGTGGGTAGGGCTGTTTATGGGTTGAGTTGGTGCGGGTAGAGCTTTTTCTTCTCTCGCCTCAAGGTGCGGGTTGCACATATTTGGCCCCAATGATATTAGAAAAATTTCACAACCCAATGATATTTGGGTTGAGTTGGAGTGGTGCGGGGTGAGTTGGGTGGTCGGTTTCAACATTAAAAAAATCAAAGACTCAAAATTCAATTTAACATTCAAAGTTCATCATCAAATAGAAATAATAACTCCAACATTCAAACAGAAAGAAATTCAATGTTCAATCCAATATCAAACATGAAGCAAAGTAGTCTATCCAACATCAAACATAAAGCAAACATAAATTAGTCTACACTCATAAATTAGTCTTAACATAAAGGAAACATAGATGCTTAATTCAAACGTGAAGAAATTAGAGAGTAGAAACGAGTTGTCTATCTAGGGTTAGATATTAAAGGAGGCAAGTTAGAGCGCGGATTAGGTTAGGGTGTGCGGACCATTATAGGCCCAACCCACACCCCGCTCCAAAACTTCGGGCTAGATATTGAATGGTTCGAAAAAAAAAAATTGAATACTAGAAATTGCATTTTTCGGATTGGGTTGGATGAGGTGGGTTGGGCCTATGGGTTTTACGGGTTTATGAACATCTCTATTTGTGGGTATAACTGTTTCCTTTATTTAGTGCTAGATTAGTTTTTTCTGCTAGATTTATTGCTTCGCGGTGTTTTGTGTGGTATTGGTGCTATGGACTCTCGATTTCGTTTAATCGTAGATAATCTGTTAATGAGTGCTCTATCTTGATTATGCCTTTTTGGATATTTGATTTTAGAATTCGATACATGTTTATTCTCTTGAGCGTTTTATTTGAGCTTATAGTAGTGTCAATTGTTTATTGAGCTCGTATTTTCCTTTTGTTTGAGACTATATAGGTTAAAACTACTGCATTTGTATTGTCTTGAAAAAAAAAAAAAAATTAGTATAGCTATTAATATCAATCTACCACCTAAAAAGAACGAAAAAGAAAAAAAGCTATTAATATTCCTATTGGTGATAAGGAGACAAGAACAGTTGAGACGCACCGGTGCCCATAATATCCATTCAGAAAGCCACAAGACATTCAATGTGCTGAGAAAAGTTAGTTGAATCTGTCCCCATGAAAACCATAAATTTTTGGCACCAATTATTCAATGCCTATTGTTTGAAATTAAGATCTTCACGTCTTTACGTGTATTTTTTGTGAGAAAAAATACTGTAACGAATTACGAATCATGATTCGAATCAGAGAACGAATTCCTCTACCAAACATCCTTTAAGTCCCAACTGATGCAAAACTCATTTAATTGGCTACAACTAAATCAATTCTTAAATTTTATAAGATTTGGTTCATTAAATAACATAAAAGGGAGGATTGTTAAAACATAATTTTAGTAAGGGACTCTAGTTTTGTTAAAATAAAAAAAAATGTCACTATTCTGAAAATTAGATAAATCAGTGATTAATTAAATATTAATTTGTGATTTATTGAGAAAAAAAAACTAATATCAAACGTGATTAATCAATATTAATTTGTGATTTAGAATTTTTTTTTTTTTTTGTGAATTATCGATGTAAATTATTGATTTACTGAATATATTATTAGTTAATAGCCAAAATCAATTTGTGAATTCTCTATTACACTATTAAGTTAATCAATATAGTATCAATTAATGATTTAGTATTTACTATTTGGTTATTGATTCAATATCTTTTTTTCCTTCTCTTTAAGGAAAAAGAAATAAGAGAGACAAAAGAAGAGGAGAGAGAAAAAGGAGAGGGAGAAAACAAAAAGAAGAAAATAATACACATAGATACGAGCGCGCACACACATACGAATGAGTTTTTAATTTACGTTTACATCGGTAGCTATCATTAAATATAAAAATTTGATGATGTGACGTGATAAGAATTTGATTTTATTAATTGTCATAATTTTTTATTCAACTATCTGATTTATTATAACTATCGAATCAGTATCTTACGGTTAAAATAACGAAAGAAAAAGATCTTTATAATATATAGACTTTGAAAAGCTGGATGATCTCATATTATTAGAAAGAAAAAGCCTTTCTTAGAAATACAGAATTATAAAAGCTATACAGGCACTAAACTTTTTGTCATTCTTTCTTGGATGATGATTAATTGACTAGATAAGTTTACCTGAGAAAATATATGGAAAGAAAATGGTTGTCATTAGTTATAGAAGAAGAAAGAATTTGTAATTCCTTCTTTCATTTTATTATTATCACACTACTTATGTGCGCTCAATCAACAAGAATGAATGCCAACAAACAAACAGAAAAACAAGGAGATACAATTCTCAATCTTTCCCCGAAAATAGGGAAACTTAAGTAAGTTTCCCACAATCATAATTTGTAGCATTAAACAACTTGTGCAAAACAAATTTGTAAAATATGGAATCCCTCAAGAACTTCAACACCAATGAGCCTCCATGTTGCACCCAACCGGAGAAAAAAGAGCCAGTGATCAACCAAGCGGCTCGCGATCTTCTTTCCTTGGCATAATCAGCCAATGCTTTAGCTATTTCTCTAGAGTCTAGTTCTCCATTTTCCAGGACACATCTTCCAATGTGCCTGCCCAAGACCACAGCATCTTCAAGTGCCAAGCAACCGCCTTGCCCTAAGTCCGGCGTCATGGGGTGCATGGCGTCGCCAGCCACCGAGACGTTTTGCTTGCTTAAGTTCCCAAATGCTACTTTCCATGGCTGCCTAAACACCAATGGAGCCCATGACAATGTTGAAAGATCAGAGTGCTTGACAATGTCTAGATATAGTTCAGGCAAGTCCTTGGCATAGTTCTCGATTACTTCTCTCTGTATTGCTATTGGATCTCCTTTGTATGCCCCTGCAATGAACAATGTTAAAAATAAGAAACTCGAAGAGTTAGTACTTGCTCAAGTCTTCCCTTTGAACTTGCCAATTGACATAAATAAAGGACTTTGGGTAGAGAAGTTCTTTCTAATGCTAACTTCATCTATGCCCCAAAACTATGCGTTCTGTGTAAGCCATTGACACTCGAAATTCATTTTATGACATTCACAATCCTTATACACACACACACACACACACACACACACACACACACACACACACACACATACATATATATTTATATATTTTGTTTCATTGTTGACCACTTATTTTGTGGTTATCATGTGGTGACTTCCAAGCAAAATATGGCCATGAGCTTGAAGCAAAAGTAAAGTTTAAGGACCAAAAATGCTAAAACGACATTCAAGGGCCAATGAGTTCCATTGACTTTTGTTTTGTTCTTCAAAAGCAGCCTTATTCTGCCCAAATTTTTACCACATTTTTGTGGTCATGTGGTGAATTCTATCTAAACATTTTGACAGAATACCACTTTGAAGCATGGATTAAAATTTGGGGATAAAGGTGTGTCACAAACCTTATAGCTTAGGAGATAAATGACACAAAACCTAGTAAGTGGGCTAATATGTGCATTTTTGTGTGTGGTAATAAGTGGACTAATAATGTAATGTCATTAATTCTAGTAAGTGGGCTAATATGTGATTTGTTGTTGTGTGATAATCATTGGAGAGTTCACAATAAAATATAGAAAAAAAGTAAAAAAAAAACTGGCATGGTTAAAACTTGTACCATTAGCTGGAGAAGCACAGTCAAGGGCCCAATAAATATCTTTATCAGTAAGGGGAGCAAAACCAGCCCTTAAGCCTGCACCAACAAACTGATAAACATCTTGCTTCACTAATCCATGGCCTTGAGGGAACACTGCCAATCCGCGCACCGCTGATCGACCTGAATGGACCGGTGAAGCGAGCCCTAACCAGCTTGCCACAACAGAGTGCACCCCATCACAGCCTATCAAAACCTGAAAATTTCCAAAGCAGGCCCAAAAATTAAAAATCTCTAAAAAATGAGAAAGGAAAGAAAGGGGATTCTCAATCCATTTTAAATTTACTTTTGCTTTGATGGAAGTTCCATCTTCCAAGTGAACAACCGCGATAGGTGAGCCTTCATGTGATTGGGTTTCAATGCCAGTGATCTTGCAAGAGAAGCGAATCGAGTTATTCGGCAATTCCTCTTCCAGAGCCTTGAGTAAGGCTTTTCTGTGTACTGCTCTGGTTCCTCCATTATGGCTTCACATAAAACATGACAAACGTTCAAATACATATAGCCCTCAAAGAAAAAAAAAAAAAAAAGGGTAACTTGCGGTGCATTTGCTGCTTGAACTTTTACTGACTTGACAAGTTGCTTGCAGAGAGCCCACAAATTGATAAAAGGCGTTACAATTTAGAAGGAAATGCCCTCATACACGTGACATGATGTGTTCTCATCGTCATCTGAACCTTGAGTGCTTTCCTTCGAATGATCATATCATGTAACATGCACAACGGCGGCGTTTTTGTCCAAATTTGGATTGCCATCACCAATTTGAAGGCTCCTTACATTAAATGAATTGCAGAGTGCCCAAAATTCGATGAACCATGTTACAACATAGAAGGAAATGCCCCCATGCATGTGACGTGACATGCTCTGGTCGCCATCCGAACTTTCAGTGTTTTCCTTCAAATGATTTCATATAATGCATATAAGGTCGTTTTCATCCAAATTTTAATAGTTGTCATTGATTTGGGGCCATTATGCAAACACTTAATTAAAATCATAAATAGTTAACAAAGTTAAAAGGTTTAAGTTGTAACCTGCCAATCATAAAAAGTTCAAGGGACAGATGTACCGAACACCATAGAAAAAATTAAAACATGATTTAAAACAAAAGACAGATCTATTGGACACTGTAACACTTACCCATTGGTTTCAGGATAAGAGATTTCTTGAACTGCACCATTGCCCGAGTTGGTAACGTATCCCCTAATAAAAACACCAACCGTGTTCACATAAGTCACTGATTTCACTAAGCAGCAAAAAAAAAAAAAAAAAAGTCACTGATTTCAAATAAGCACCAAGGTCATGAAGATCTCTAGTCAATGTGTGTGTGTGTGTGTGTATATAATATAACAAAACATCAAGTTAGATATACGGTCATGTTATGTTTTGTTCATGCCAAGGACACATGGTATAAACAAGCAGTAGTACGAGTACTACCACCAGTGGTGGCAATATTGTGGTAAGAATGTCCTAGAGCCTTCACTTCTTTTCACCCAACGTTCGATTCATGACACTTTTGCAAACGTTTGCCTTTTGGCATAAAATATGTATGTATTAGTGGACTCTGTGAACTTTGGGCTAATAATTGTCAAACGCTCACAGCCATGATCCTTGTGATCATCCCACAAGGGGTTCTAACAGACTCTTTCTAAAAGGCGTTAGCCATTGGATCACGGTATGAAGACACCACTAATTCTTCTTTTTATTCATAAAAAAAATACTAGTACTTGGAGCATTTTACCGTTTGTTTCGTTAATTCGAATCACAGCTCAAGTTTTCGCTAAGTCTTTTCTTTCATAAAAATTTAAATTCAACCTTTTCAGCTACAGTGTTTTCTCTCACATGAATTCACTTCTTAACTCGAATGAGCGAAACAAACGAAAAACTTACTTTTTCATGGGGCCATAGATGGAGGTAAGCTTGTGTGAAACGCCAAGAGCATCAAGAGCAAGCCAAGCATTTGGGAAGAGACCCAAGGCTGCACCAGTGGCTCTAAGCCCATCCCATCTCTCCAAAATCAGTGCCTTAATCCCAACTCTCTTCAGAGCCACTGCTGTGGCTAGCCCAGCAATCCCTGCTCCCACTATTACTACTTCCACAATTTCCATCTCTCTCTCTCTCTCTCTCTCTCTCTCTATATATATATATATATATATATAGTAAATTGATTGATCGGATAATTAGCTATATATATATGTGTGTGTGTATTTATATGTATATATGTGCGTGTGTATGTGTATGTGTATGTGTATGTGTAGATACCGTACCCCATTCGAGTTCTAATTCTTGTTTCCATTCACGAGATTCCATGTCCTAAACAATATGAATGAAGGCGTTTGACCAAAATACAAGCCAATATTTGAATCGTGGTTTCTTGTTTGACAAGAAATGATGTTTACCATACCAGTCAAAGAAACAAATCCACAGATTTTGGAAGAGCCTTCTTTCTTGGACAACATTAAGAGCGTTAGAAAAGTACACCACAAAAATTAGAAAAGCACACCACAGAAACAACGTTGAAAGCCTACATCCATTTGTTTTCAACAAAGTGTCTCGTTTGACCAGCCAAGTTGGTTATATGGAATATTATTACAAAGCTGAGAACGGCAACAATCTCACAAAAAGGCTTTCAAATCAAGATCACAGGAATTAGGCGATAGGACTTGGTAAAGTTAAATCGAAAGAAAAGAGCATGTGAATGTTGTGTTACTTGTTAGAACTTTAACAAAAAGTTGATTATTACTCCCGAGGAAAATTTTCAAGGTAAACAAACACCCTTCTCTTCGAAGTTCTACAATAAACCTAAAGAGTCGCCAAAGACCGTTTGACCAAGTGGCGGGTTTGGGTGCAGTGAGGAGATTGGGAGAGATTGTGGATTCAATCCCACTTTTTTTTTTTTTATTTAATAAATCTATTAATTTTCCATTTACTCATCAAACCTACATGGAAAAATCAGGTAAATGGTTTTTTTTTTTTAACCCCATTTTTAATAAATGGCCAATTTTTTTTTTTTTTTAAACAAGTGGATGATTTTTTTTTTTTATAGCAAAATGGTTGTTTTTCCAGTAGTCAATGAGTGATTCATCAAAGGTCACTCAATGATTGATTGATTCATTATTATAATTTATCAATGATTTATCACTAATAAAATGTAATTTGTTGACTGAAATTAATTAATTACTAATAAATTTTAATTAATTATTAACTGATATTGATTAACAATGAAAAATTGTCGAGCTAATAAGTGATAAATTAAAATCAAGCTGAAATTAACCGCTAAGTGGCATACCCAAAATTCTCACATACTCGTTGGCCAATGCATTTCATGATATTTTAGCATCATGCATATGATACATGAACACTTAGTCATTTTATATGCAGTTATTTGTCATAATGGTGTGCATTGTAATTTGAAGTGAATTATATGTTTGATATGTTCATTATATAGGTGAATGACTCGGGGTTGCCTAAGAGAAGGATCCGGTAAGTTGGGAAATGGACAACAACTTGTTCTTAATGATATTTACAAGAATTACCTCTCGTTCATTTCACCAATTCGAGTTTTTAGTTTTAGGTTTCTACAGTAAAAAGCTCTCAGAAAATGTCACATCAAAATTTTCTGCTACAGTGAAAAGCTATCAGAAAATGTCACATCTCAGCTCGAATCGAAAACTCGAATCCGCGAAATGAACGAGGCTTAAGTGAAAAGTAAAATATGGAGTCCTAATGGGGCTTTAAGGCAAGTTTAATGAAAATGTACATATTGGTGTGATGTGAGGAAAGGTTTGGACTTGAGTTAATGTGCCAAAGAGACTACTTAAGGTGATTCTAAGGTTGAAATAAGGTTAAGAAAGGGATGATGATAAGGGTTTAATGATTGTGTTACTTTAGAAGGCCTAAATTAAGCACATTTTGGTATTTAAGTTTGTGGAGTCAAATTGAGATTTTATTAAGGTTCTAAAGGAATCATGAATACTAATAATTGGATAATTTAGAGCCATATTAGGAGGGATGTTACACTAATTCAATTAGTAATCAACTACTACGTTAAGGAGCGATTGACTTTTAAGTTAAATAAAAGAAACGGTTATTTTACTAATTTTACAAAACTTCTGCTATTTTTTAAAAAATCCTTAGAAAAGGACCATATATATGCTGTTATCCCAACTCATATCGTAAGGACTATTATTTTTAAAAATGCCACCGAAACTACGAGCCTGTTTTTTTGTCCAAAAAATTCAAAAAAAGACAACTCGAGTTTTAATTTTATTTAAGTTTATGTTCTTTTAAGTTCTAACTTTATTCAATTTTACTCAACTTTATTCAAGTTACAACTTTCACTATCTCTGAATTTGTTACATTGGTAAGAATACTCCCTCTGTCAGTTTTTGTTTTTGGCCTTTTTTTTTTTCTCTCCTTTTTTTTTTTCGCCCTTACGTTTATCCTCTTCAATTATGTCTTAAGAACGGCCTCAATACCCAGATGCAAAAGCCAATTACTTGTTTGTTTGAATTTTGCTGTCGTTTTTCGAGTTCTTGTTGTTTTATGCTTTTTAGATCTTCTTGCCGTTTCTCATGTTATTATCCCTTTCAAAGATTTTCTCGTCGGCTGCCTGTGGCTTTTAAACTGATCGCCGTTTCCATTTGTTGCCTTCAGATTTTTAGATTTTTTATTTCCTATTTAAATTTGTTGATTTTTTTTAGTTACAGAATACTGTTTCTTTTTCCTTTTAATCTTAGTTTTAGAGTTTATCTCTCCATCTCAGGTGTTGTGATTTTCATGGTAGGTGTCGTTTTTTTAAACAAAGTACAAGTCGTGTTATGTTTTTTTTTTTTTTTTTTTTTTTTTTTTCTTTGAGACCTTCTCTGTTAGGCCGGTCTACCAGTAGTTAAAGTTTTTAATCATTAAATTTGGTTAAAATCACATCAGATTAAAAAAATATACAGAACAGATAGATTCTCATACATATTTAACGGCTAAAAAGTAAGAAACTACCGGTAGTCTATTTTTCTAGGGATTAGTAAAGAAAATCCCTTTTTGTTTCTCTTTCTTTTTGTTTCATAGTCATGTGTGCGTGCCTATATATATATATATAATACTTTAATAAAATGGGATCCTAAACTGAAATTTTAAAAATAAAAACAAAGTTATAAAAACCGATCGAGGAGAAATTTGTTAGAGTTATTTAAAAAAGTGAAATTGGTGAAGAACAATCACTCGATCTTTTTTCGTAACAAGTAGTCGTTCCGTATTCATTTTGTAAACAAAATTTTTTAAAAGTTATTTTACGAATAAAATTTCTCTACTTAAGTCATTTTAACAAAGGAATCTCGGATCGAGTTGGGTTATGTTGCCCCGCTTACTCCATACAAAAATAATAGAAATCTCCTCTTTCATTGTGATGTGAGTTAGGGAGGACTAAGAGAAGAAAGAGATATAAGATAGGAAGATATAAGAGAGAGATGAGGAAGAGAAATTCAAGAGGGAAAAATTCTTTATTCAATATTCATAAACCATGTCTGAATTTTGGTGTAATACTGTAGCCAATTTATAGATCAAGTACAATAATCAAAATTGGAAACCAATACAAAATCAATCCATTTGATTCCCTAACATTAAATTCAATCCTAACTTATTTCTTATATCACTTGACGTGTGATCTGCATCACATTGTATTATGTTTTTTTTTTTTTTAATTTTTAATTTTTTATATAGTAGGAAGTCTGCCACAATCATATTGCGTAACACTAGCAAGCTTGCGGAAAAGAAATCTGTAAAATATTGAATCCCTGAAGAACTTAACAGCCCATGAAGAACCTCCTTGTTGCACCCACCCTGAAAAATATGATCCTATGATCAACCAAACGGCGCGCCACCTCCTTTCCTCGACATAATTCGCCAAAACTTTAGGAACTTCACTGGGTACAAGGCCACCATTTTTTATGAAGGAAGTTCCAATGTGCCTGCCTAGGACCACAGCATCTTCAAGTGCCGAGCAACCACCCTGTGCCAAGTCCGGTGTCATGGGGTGCATGGCGTCGCCTGCCACCGTGACGTTTTGCTTGCTTAAGCTCCCAAATGCCACATTCCATGGCTGCCTGTAGACCAATTGAGCCCAGTGCACTGTTGAAAGATCAGAGTGCTTGACAATGTCTAGATATAGTTCAGGAAAGTCCTTGGCATAGTTCTCGATTATTTCTCTCTGTATTAGTTTCGGGTCCCTAGCCACGTGATCCGCCCCTACAATGGGTGTAGCGAATTAATAAAGCACACAGAATGCAATCTTTGAGAATGTTAATTCTTCACTTTGATTTGTATGAGACATGATAAATTGGATTTCTTTGATGTAGGGAAAATGTTTGTTTAACATAAAGATCTCCTATATTTTGTCGAAATGTTGGGTTCCACTTTACGCATGCGTTTGTATAGCCGGTCCCAAGCCCGGATAAAGGGGGAGGGTTGCGGTAGGTTGCGGTAGGATTTGACTGCTAGAAGCACCAATTCATGTTTGGGAGGACATTTTTATACCTAATATTAAGAGAGGGAGGGGTAGACCAAGAATTATGTGGACCGAAGTAATTAGGAAATATATTTTAGATCTACGCCTTCAGAAAAGTCTAATTTTGAATAGAGATGCGTGAAAAAGTGAAATTTATATAGCCGAATTGGGATTAGGCTTGTTGTTGTTGTATCCTCCATGTTTAACAAATCGTGTTAAAGATATATTTAACACAATTTTTAGGAAAATGTTTTTAACACGATTTGTAGAACACAAAGGATGGTTTTAAACACAGTTTGTAAAAACAGGACACAAAGGATGGCTTTAAACACAGTTTGTAAAAACAGGAGAATAGGTGAAATATTCCTAAAAATATAAGGTGGAATATAACAAGCCAATGAAACACAGAGGAGGTTTTTGTTATTTTCCCCAAAGGAAACAATGATCATTGTTACTCCTATTATTCAGCAAATTATGACAGTACAAGAACAAGGGAATTAAAAAGAGTAGAGAAAGGTATAATGTTTGTACCTTTAGGTGGAGTTGAACAACCATAGAACCAAAAGATATCTTTGTCAGTGACGGGAAGAAAACCCGACCTGGTTCCTGAACCTACAAACTGTTGGAGTTCATGTTTCAGTCCATGGCCTTGAGGAAATACAGCCAAGCCTCGCACAACTGTCCGACCAGCGTCAACAGGTGAAGCGAGTCCCAACCAGGTTGCCACCGCCGAGTGCACCCCATCACAACCTATCAAAACCTGCAATTCCCAAAGAGCAAATAATTTGAGGGCTCGTTTAGTTCGTTGATTCGAGTTTTTAATTCAAATTGATATGTGATTTTATATGAGAGCTTTTTACTGTAGCAAAAAAGTTAGATGTGACTGTTTCTGAGAGTTTTTTACTGTAGCAAAACTCGAATTCTAAACTCGAATCGGTGAAATGAATAGGACCTGAGACTCTACAAAGGATGTAGATAGAATGACAATTGCCATTTTTTTTGTAACACATTGTTAGTTGCTCTCAGGATTTGAGCCTAAGATCACCCCGTTAACTTATCGTGCCCTAGAACTGTCCGATGTTTTATGCGTGAACCGAAAGTGGATTGTATAACGATAAAAGCTGGCATTATGAGCACAATACCTTTGCTTTGATGATACTTCCATCTTCCATATAAAGAACAGCAATAGAAGAACCTTCATGTGTTATTGACCCGATGCCGTTGATCTTGGATGAGAAGCGGATAGAGTCGGCTGGCAATTCCTCTGCCAAAGCCTCGAGTAAGGCCTTTCGGTGTACTGATTTGGGCCCACTTTGATGACCATCACTTCACATACAAGACATCCAAAAAAAAAGTACAGATAAACTAGGATGTATACATTATAGTCCCTTGCAGTAAATTTAGGGTCTATTTAGTTCGCTAATTCGAGTTGAGACGTGACTTTATGTGAGAGTCTTTTACTGTAGCAAAAAAATTAGATGTGACTGTTTCTGAGAGCTTTTTACTATAGTAAAATTTGAATTCTAAACTCGAAACGGTGAAATAAACGGACCATTATAGTTATAGATAATTCCAACACAAGCTGAAAGAGAAGAACATTGCTTACGCATTAGTTCCACCCAAGGGGGCTTCTTGAATTGCTCCAGTTTCCAAATTGGTTACATATGACCTTAACAACAAGCACAAAAAGGGAATACAAATCTTAAGATGTACAATTTTAATGTTTTTTTTCTTTCTTTCAAGAAATGAGTTGATCAACATGATCAATAACACATTTAGAAATAATCACAAAGGCGAAGTTCATTACAAAGAGTATTATTTTAATCCACAAAGCAGTCAGGAATCACCAAACGGAATTGAAAAGGAATAGTGTACCAACTTTTGCATAAATATGCAATGAATTATCATTCTATCGGTAGATGCAACTCTTTTATACAATGCGTTTGACATAGTAGTTATCGGCCAGGTGCAACATTTTAATTTTAATAGAATGACAACTCGAATGTCACATTAATTAATATTACAATGTTGGGACTAAAGTTGGAACCCTTAACATTAGTGTTGTTAGGACTTTTGATCCTTGAATTTATTTTAAATATTGTGACACTTTGGACTCTAAACTTTTAAATTTAGTAGATTACTCCTGAACTTTTGTTTTTTTAACCGGTTTATCCCCTGACACTGAAATTGACAAAGGATTTCTAACTTCTAACATAGATGATCACATCCATATGACATAATAACTGAAAATTTTACATAAATAGTTACATTAAATGCAAAATGTTCTAATTTTCAATAGGTTCTTACGTTGTTTACAAAATAAAAAAAAGGTTTTTACATTAATAAAGAGATAACTTTCACGTAATGCAACTATTAATGTAAAATTCAAGTTATCATGTGATGGACATATGATTATCTCCGTCAATTTTAGTTCAAAGATAGAAACTGAAAAAAAAAAAAAAACAAAGTTCAAGAAGTAATCTATTAAAATAAAAAGTTCATAGTTCAAAAAGTAAACCGCCAAAATATCACAATACTCATAGTACTAACAGTGCTAGTAACTCCCCAACACATCTAAAAAAACATATAGAACAAAACATATACTATGTTGGAGATGCAAGAGCAATCTCAAGTGTAGAATTTCAATAGGAAAATGAGGAAATTAGTAAATATTTACTTTTTAGGAGGGCTATAGATTGTAAGCTTGTGTGAAACACCCAAGGCATCAAGCGCACGCCAAGCATTTGGGAGGAGACTCAAGGCTGCACCGGTGGCTCTAAGCCCATCCCATCTCTCCAAAACCAATGCCTTAATTCCCACTCTCTTTAGAGCCACTGCTGTAGCTAACCCTGCTATCCCTGCTCCCACTATTACCACTTCTTCCATCTCTCTCTCTCTCTCTCTCTCTCTCTCTCTCTCTCTCTCTCTCTCTCTCTCTCTCTCTCTCTCTCTCAGGCCTTAATTTTTAATCATAAATGTCTTGAGGGCATAATCACAATTAGAATATATATATATATATATACATACGTATTAAACATATATATGTTTACATGACTTTGACAAGGTGGCGGCTATGTATAAACCTTGACTTTTTTTTTTTTTTTTTTCTTTTAGGACTTTTCAAAAAGAATAGAGATTCAATTAACAAACACTTGGAAAAAGTCAATATAGGTGGCGGCTATGTATAAACCTTGATTTTTTTTTTCTTTTAGGACTTTTCAAAAAGAATAGAGATTCAATTAACAAACACTTGGAAAAAGTCAATATTCTTGTTTGACAAGCCTTTTCCCTTTTCTTGTTCTGAGAAGAACAGTGCAGCACGTATACGCTACTATAGAAGTCCTAATCACATAATCGGGAGAATTCTCTCGTGAAAAACAGCTTCGAAAACTCAACACTTTTTGATTGGGAGTCTAGAACTACTTTTTAACTTGAGAGTTGATTCTACGTAGACATAATGGTGATCGGGATTATAGTATAGCGGTAATGTCACACTTGACTCCACCAAATCACCTTAAGATGTTGAGCTTAAATATATAATGAAAAAATGCTATATATATAGGCGTTACATCAATATTAATGTGGGGGAGAGATTAGTTCCCACCAACTAAAAAGTTTACATTTAATTGTCTAGTCAAAATCACTGTAAGTACTTAATTAGAAAAATCAGCATATAGAGGAAACAATTATTTTATATAGTTAAATAAATTTAGGAAAGTTCAACGATGCTAGCCGTGGCGCATCGTGTGCTTCCAGAATCACTGTGTTCATTGATCAGAAGTTTAGAACCAGCCCATATAAATTTGTTCTTTCTTTTTAGCATGAGAATTTGAATTCATAATATATTTGTATAACTAATCAATTTGAAAATTCAAAAAAAGAAAAGTTTGAAAAGGAAACTGTCTACCAAAAATGTAAATTGACTAGCGTGAGTTCATCAAAGAAATAAAGTCATATCAATCATCGTTGGCTTCGTTTGATTAAAATGCATGCCAAATTAAATTTCTCCATTGACTTTTTTTTTCCTTTTTTTTTTTTTTTTCTATTGATTGATGGATGATTGTAATAGCAATGCATTTTGTGTTTGTGTGTTCATATTGAATGGCAGTAATGGAGGTGGATTTCTTGGTGAGCTATTGGGAAAGTTATATTTTGTGTTAGTTATCTTCAGTAATATATAATTTAGGTTTATTTATATCAAACATTTTCAAATGACAATATCTCTTTATAGGGAGAAAGAGGAAAATAGGCCAAAATTTGAGATGAATTAAAATTAATAGGCCAATAGTTTACATAAGTTAATAAATAGGCCAAATTATTATTTTCGTCCATAACTTGTCTGGTTATGAACCATAACTTGACAAGTTATTATTCATAATTGTCCATAACTTGTCCGGTTATGAACCATAACTTGATAAGTTTGTCCATAACTTATCTGGTTATGAACCATAACTTGACAAGTTATGGCCTATTAATTTCTATAACTAAAAATTGACATATTTCCTTTCTTAAGCTTTTTATATTGGCCTATTTTCTACTATTTCCTCTCTTTATATTAGGACATTTGAAAGCCCACTAATTGATAGCGCTTCTTACTAGTAAATTTTTTTTTTCTTTGGTTTTTAAACATGGTATTAGAGAATAGATCGGGAGAAGAGAAAATAAAGAATTTAACGTATCTCCGCGACATGCCACTACTAGAAACAAATAAAAATAATTCACTAGAAAATATTAATTATTCCCTAATAGCTAGCATTCATATCGTAGTAAATCTTGTCTAGATGACAAAACTTTTGTATGACTTTTTTTTTTTTTTTCCCTTGTCAATTTGGTTGTTTAATTGACTTGAAAATGTCAATGCACTAGAACTTGAAAGAAGAGAAAGCGCGTCTTTTATTTTCTTCCTTATACGGAAGGAAAAGCGACAGAAAAGTGCACTACAAAAACGACGTCCAAAGCCTATCGGTTAGTTTTCGACAAGTCCCTCGTTTGACCAATATATTGGTTCCCGAAAGTTTACGACAACTCGTACATACCTATACGAAAGGCGTTCTTATAAAAATCAACAGGAAGTATGTGATACGACTCGATAAAGAGTAAGGGTCCGTTCACTTATTCGAGTTTGTAATTTAAATTGAGATGTGATTTTATGTGAGAGTTTTTTACTGTAGTAAAAAGTTAAATGTGACTGTTTCAGAGAACTTTTTACTGTAACAAAACTCAAATTTTAAACTCGAATCGATAAAGTGAACGGAGCCTAAAATTCTACCAAAATAAGACAGACTCCATTATAAGGTGTCGAGTTTAAAACTTTATATCTTAATTTAAAAAAAAAAAAATAAATAAGAGAGCATGTGCAGGTCATGACGTGCAGATCACATGTCAAAGTGACAACTAATGCCCTTAAAATGGAGGTAACAACCAGTACATGCCAAAAACCGTTAAATATTAAGCAGACGTTATTATAAGTACTACTTATGTCACAAATTACAAAATTCAAGGGGTTTAATTGCCAAACTTTTTAGTTCAGGGACTGGTTTTCCAAATGCGACATGCTTTGGGTACCTATGCGAAAAAGCCATATTAAAAAAAAAACTCATTTAAATAATAATCTCTCCTTTCACTTATGTTGTGATTGTACAGAGAGGACCTAACCAAGTAATTATTCAACATCCCTATTTTTTTTTTTTGTGTCACATGTGTTAATTTGTTAAATTTTGTAATCAAAAGAGTTTCTTTGTTAATATTTCATAGATTAAGGGGAAACGAATGTTATATTTTGAAGAATGAGGGGCACATTGTATAAAAGCTATAGTTGAAGAGGAAGTTAATTTGTAATTAATCTCTTGTTTTGTTTTGTTCTTTTTGTAGTATCTTCAAACATAATTGAGTCAAGTTTTTCTAAATTTTCTAAAGGAAGAATGAATTAGTAAATAGCAGATTTATAGTAAATAATTAAAATAAATAGTAGATTTTAAAACTATTTAAAATAAATAACAATTTATCGTGTAAATGATCTTTTCACGGTCAGTAAAAATATATATATTTTTTTCATGTAAATTTTCTTTTTACGTTAATAAAAGGACATTTTTTTCTTGTAAATAAAACCACATAAATTATTTTTTACCAGTCAAAAATGAAATATTTACACAGTAAACTGTTATTTACTTCAAATAGTTTTAAAATATGTTATTTACTTAATTTTATAAATCTTCTATTTATTATAATTTCCCTTTTCTTCGTCGAAAACTCTTGGACCAAATGTTGACATGAATGGCATTATGATATTGACATCTTTGGAAGTTTATTTGTGCTGACAAACTCACGACTTTTGTGTTGAATATCTCACAAGTTCTTTTTTCTCTGAGTTCGATCTTAACTTTTCTGGATTTAGGGTTTTGGAAATAGTAACTCTATATTCAAGATATTTGTTCTAAAACTACAGCACGGCTATGTAAAATCACCCATGACATCTTTGCTATCACAGAGTTTAAATAAATATAAACTCTTCATCCCATTAACAATGACAAAGAAATGATGGACAATGGCGGAGTCAAAATTTTTTTTGATGGGTTACTGTTGTGTGGGAAAATGTGATGGAAACTTAGACCAACGACACCGCGACACGTGACAATATTTGCTCTCCACCAAGCACACAACCCTCGACGCTTTGTTCCCTCAAGATCAGCTGCAGAGCCTGAAGCTGGAGTCCATATTAGGGCGACGACCCTATGTGGCGTCGACGGATGCAAACCGACTAAATTAAGGCGTCAAGATCCCTCGACTGCAGAAAGGGTCGCTGAAAAGGACGAAAAAGGCTAGACGGCGCTGGCGACGAGGGGATCCTTCCGTCGAGACCCAGCGGGTTACGTGCGAAAATGAGAGACGCCTGACAGCATTAATGGCAAGTTTACAAACCGCCCCACAGGGGACAGAAAAGCATTACGGAGACTCACAGAGCCGTAGTAGAAGACTAACTAGTTGAGTGAACAGTACTGATTAGTGGGCTATGACTGGGCCTAAAAAGGGAAAGCACTTGAGTACATCTACCTACGAAGAAAACCCCCCTGCGAAGGAAGCCCGAGTATAAAAGGAGAAGGACCCCCAATAGAGAAATGGTCCAGATTTTCCAGAAGAGAAAAAAAGAGTGAGAGTGTGACGACCCTCCTACGAGGCCGTCACCGTAACTTACTTTTAACTTGTACTTACTGGCATTTCTTAAAATTTGCGGAACATTTTTTTTTTTTTTTTTTGAACATAAGAAGGAATACTTTCATAATTTGTAACAATAATTTCAAATAAGTGAATCACTAAATTTCTTAAAGCTTTTCTTAATTTTGGATAAGATAAAACCTTTTAGAAATATCCTTCAAACTGAATAGCATTTGAACTCTTGTTTCAAATACTCTTTAAAAGCTTTTCTAAAACTAGTCATTTTAATTGGCCATCTCATTTGACTTTAAAACTGATTTCGTGAAAAATCTTAAATTCAAGTACATTTTAAAGTCCTTTCAAAATCAATCATTTAAACCGTTATGTTTAAAATTCGTTTATTTGTTGCATGAACTATTGCAACGTTCTAAAACTTAAATACTCAAAACTAGGGTAGTTAGCTGCAACCTTGGTTTTCTTAACATACATATGTACGTATACTTTTTAAACATACATACTTAAAACCTTTGAATCATATAGACATATACATGATTTTTCTTAAACTTACTGCGGAAATAACTGCGTAAGCGGTATCCATTCCCATCTCCACCATTCGTCCGCCGCTTACCATTGCCCTTCAGGAATTGCTGATAGGTTTCTTACCTACAGCATGAACATATCTGATTGAGCTTTCGCTCAGCAAGTAGGAACTATATCTCTCAAAATAACTGTAAGTACACATGAATAAATATGCATGAGCTGATTATGCTTAATTATGATGTCTTATCATAGTCTTGTTATCTTATCTTATCTTTCTTACTGATGGGCCCGAGTGCTCACGTACCACTTGCGCGCAATCATTAGGACGTGAGGGTTTGCAAGGTCCCCCGCGACACCGTGATTATAACTTGAACGCCTCCCTTAGGTCGGAGGACATTCTTTTTTTTTCTTTTCTCCCTTGTGGAGCTGGAATTACCTCCCTTAGGTCGGAGGCTGGTACGGCACTCAACTGAGATTATTCTTATAAGTTCCTCTTGACTTATTAAGGTGTATGCAATATGACCTAGCATAGCATACTATAACATTAAATTAATTTAAGCACATATAATTCATGTGCACTGCTTATGTGTATGCATCATAACATAGCATCGTATACCATCCTTAAAGCATAAACATAAATATATATATATATATATATAACATGTGTAAATTTTTCTTTAAAATCTATTCATGCTGTAGGCGAGATTCCTACTTACCTGATTTACAGAGCTGGAATCCACTTTTCGCCAAACAGCCTATTTTGTTACTTGCTTACTTCTGAAAATAAACACCCACTGAGAGTGTGAGGTTATCTGTCGTTTGCTATTCTATTTTAGCAACTTACGAAGGAATCTAACCCTTTTCTTAAGGCATGTATTCCTTTCCTTTACTGAAGGATAATTCGCTATAAGGATCAATTTATTAAATCCTCAAAATCTTATTTTCCTTAATTGCCATTACAAATTTGTGCTAAATTGATAATTCATTAATTATCTTATCCTTATAATAAGTCTAATAATTTAGTTAACTAATTATGGTAATTAATTAACCCTCTTATTCATATACTGAGTCTACATAAGTTAGTTAATTAATCTTAGTAATTAATTAACTTCCTTAACCATATTCTAAGTCTTAGATAATTTAATTAATTAGTTTTAATAATTAATTAAATTATCATCCATAATACACTTTTAATAAACTTTACTTTACCTCACTTGATGGTCTCATGATAGTGTTGAGGTCCATATTTACCGTCGTAACATTAAGGGTCTAGCGTTTCGTTTCTTTACGATTTTCGCTTACATGCTTATTTGAAAATCGTTAAGTTTTATTGAAAAACTACATACGACGCTTTAACATAAATATAAACCTAATTCACGAATCTCATAATTAACGTATTTCGTGAAGATCATAAGCCTTATATGACTATCTTAATTAAACTGTAAGCAAGGTTTGTACTTGCCTGGATTCCGAGCAAATCGGTTCTGACAGTATCTCGCTTGTCGTGTCCTCCTGCGTATTCCTCAAAACTAATTTTGGGAAAGGCTGCAAGCACTATGAATGATCCTTGAGGAACATCGTAGCTTTAAACACTTAATTCTGATCTTCACTTGTTTAGTCCGAACCACCTCGATCTGCGTGCAACCAGTACTAGACCATTCTTATCAGAATTGAATTTGGTTGAACGGAAGTCACCATTGCGTTCAGCACGTCGAAACGAGTCGGGATATGGTCTCGGATCATCAAACGGAGGTCGATAGCCTGAGAAACAACACCTCGCCGGAATATGGCGGCGGCGGCGTACGGCGGCGGAGGCTCCCGGGGAGTTTTTCCGCGGCGGACTTGGGTCCTACCCCCCCTAACTTGACCCTTCTGAGTCTATTGGTGCGGTCAATTTCACACAATTCGGCCTGTAACAGTACCTATTGGGACCGGCAACGTAAGTAAAATCCGGCGACCCAAATCTCAATATTCCGGCCATCAATTATTAAAATTGGTTGAGGGGTTTTCTTACCCACTTCCTTCTGAGTGTTGTGACACCAAAACTACGACGATCCACCGGTTAGATCGTCGGAACCACCTCCTCCCTCCACGGACGACGGCAACGGCTCCGTTTTCCGGCCAAACTGCGATGGTGACGGTGGCTGCTGGTCGGGATCTGCTGGGCGTCGGCTTCTGAGTCGATTGGTGGGGGCGGTGGCATCCACGACGGCCTGGAGAGAGAGGAACAACGGCGGCGGCGGAGGCGATTCCGGCCACCACGGACGGCGGGGCTCCGGCCATCATTGAGCTATGAAAATGGATGGGTTTTCTTCGTCTCACTGCACTGAGTCCATAGGGACTGGAATCATCTCGATCGGAGGTCGGATGGCGGAGATATCACGACGGGAAGAAAATGGTCATTTCGGAACTTCCGCCGGCGATTGCGGCTGATTCCGGCGGAGGTAGAGGTCGTGCCGCATGTCATTGAACTCAGCTCGTCGAGATCTTTCTATTGACCCCGGCGGTGTCGAAAACGGAGGTCGGAATCTCAACTTGAGTATTTGGCCATTGAGGGTTTTGTGAGAAAACGTGAGAGAAGAGAGAGAGAGTGAGCGTGAACGTGAGCAAGAGAGAGAAAATGATAGAAGCCTAAAAATTTCACTATATATAGTGTCTAATTAAGACAAGATTACATGCCTGATCTTATCCTCAATTATTTCTTCTAAACAGATTAAATTTTACTGATTAGAGGTAATTAATTTTGCTCACGTAATTTAATCTATTACTTACAGTCCAATATTAATTTCTGAATAATTCAATATTGTTTTATATTCTCACTCGCGTAATATTTCGAACTGTTTCATGTCTTGAAATAAATTCTAGACTGAACAAATTCAAAATCTAACTTCTCAGCATTCTATCTCGGGAATGACGTTGTTTCTGACGGTGTCAACTCCCGAGCTCACATTGTACCCTTCTGCTATGGGTATTTACCTTGTGACTTTAACCTAACTGTCTGGCAAGTAAGGATTTTCTCTTCTTTTAAAATGTCAGTGTGTTTTTTTTTACACGCTGCTAACATCGTGTTGTGCTTGGAGATTCTTGAAATTAAGATTCTCAAACTATACTTGTACTGAAAATTATTCCGCCTTAAAATACGGCGAGAATTTATCGATCGAATTTACTTGATCGAAACATGAACTTAACATGAAATCTGCTATAGAATTTAGGAATACAGATATTGATTCCATTAATCCTTCAGTCACATAATATTTTCTAGGAAAATCCTTGGCTTAAATAAATAAATTATATTATTTAAAGTCTTTAGATTTTCTCAGTCATTACAATCTACCCCCCTTAAGAAATTTTCGTCCCGAAAATTAGAACAACTCGGGGTAGCTTTTCCTCGTATTCTCTTCGCGTTCTTAAGTAGCGTCCTCAATATTATGATTTCACTACAAGACTTTACCCGAGGAATTACTTTATTCCTTAAGGTTTTCTCCTCACGATCTAAGCTCTGGACTGCATGCACTTCGATAGGTTCCTAGTGCAATACATGCAATGGATATGTCGCATACTTCTTCAACATCAATATGTGAAAGTCGTTATGTACATAAACTAATTCTGGCGACAATGCTAGTATATATATGCGACCTTATTAATCCTTTTAAGGATCTTAAACGGTCCGATGTCTCTTGGGTTGAGTTTCCCTCTTTTACCGAATCTTATTCTTCCTTTCATCGGTACCACCTTCAGGAAAACTAAGTCTCCTACCTGAAACTCTATAGGTCTGCAGCGTTTATCCGCATAGCTCTTCTGGCGACTATGAACTGTATCAAACCTCTTTGTGATACGTCTAACATTCTCTGTGGCTCTCCTGTTAAAGTCTACTATTTCTAGATGCTTCTCCCCAGATTCATACTATTGAATTGGGGACATGCCTCTTCTTCTGTATAGAGCTTCGAAAGGTGTCATTCTTATTGACATGCGATAGCTGTTGTTATAGAAAAACTCTATCAAAGGCAACTTTCTATCTCAGTTCCCTTTAAATCCATGACACATGCTCTTAACATATCTTCTAGGGTCTGCATGGTCCTGTCAGATTGGCCATCTGTCTGTGGTGGAAAGTTGTACTAAACTTTAACTTAGACCCCATTGCATCATGTACACTCGTGAAATTGTTGTCTCTCAATAGAATAACTGAGTTTGATCGGCAAAAAGTGTGCTGATCTAGTCGATCGATCTAACGATTATCCAAATCGCATCGTTACTATCGGATATTCTAGGCAACTCTACCACAAAATCCGTCGTGATTTGATCACACTTCTATTCTAGAATGTAGATCCTCTGCAATTCTCCTGCTAGATGTTGTTATTCTACTTTAACTTCCTATCAATCAAGGCAATTTCAACAACATCATTCTTCTATTAGAGTAACGAATGGTTTGGATGAGATAGTTTGTCTCTAAAATGGCTGATCACTCTTTTTAGTCTCGATTGTCATTTCAATCTTCAACCGAATTAATCTTTAGGATTAGTTAATCAATTGCCTAGTATGAGTCGTGATTGATCTCGAAACTATTTTTTAAAAAACTTAACATAGACTTAGACTATGCATTTCTATCCTTGATTCGGCTGAGACTCTATTATCGGAACTATCTGATCTTGATCCTGGGTTATTGTAATATCCTCTTGATACACCTACTGTGAGAACTCTCTAATTCTGAGTGTGATGTACTACTTTTGTATAACTTGGATTAAAATGTTCATCCTTGTGGTTTCTGGGGGTACTGCGTAGTACAAACTGTAATACTACACATTGAATCATTGGATTATTCCATGATTCTATAATTCTCCTCTCATGATACTGCTTAGATCTTAAAAATATTCTTGGTTATTACTAATCGAGTGCTTACTTATTGGTTCGTCAATTTGTCTGAACCATTAAGAATGTGATGACTTATCTGAAGTCAAACAGTTTACTTGAACTTTCACTCTCATAGCCAGTATTCTCAATCATTATCTGACATGGTGTACCGTTAAGTCATTTCTTTCATGTCCCATGGTACTCTTAAACATTCCCATATATACTTATTAGGCTTTTCATAGTATATCTTGTCATACTGAGATTTTACACGTCATTCTAATATGAACACGTGTACTGAGAGGTTTTAAACCTGTAGATTGCATGGCTTATTTATGGAAAAATCCATAAATAAGTAAGACTTATTTATCTACTAATTCTCCTCGACATTACAATTCACTAGGCTTATATAAATTTGATCTTCAAAATTAAAATGAAGCCGAGAAAAAGTAATGTTTTTCGTTATTCTTCATGTGAATAGCATCTTCCATTGGCATTTTTTTTTTCTCTGAGGATCTTACTAAGATTATTGACCTTTCTTTCTATGAGGTCTCTTTTCCACTAATCCATGCTTTCAACTTGTTCTCTACTCTTAACTCCTGCGTTTCTTTATCAGGATCTTGATTTGATATATGGAATGACTCAAGAATCTATCATCTTAACATTTTCTTAATGGGTTCCCATTATCCAAATCGGTATCATTAGCAATAGTAGTAACTATAGCTTACTTATATACTTGTTCTGATACTTTGGGGAATCTATCTTTCCTCAATTAAACTTTCTCTATTTTTCTTCGGGGTACTCCGCCTTTCTCTTGGAGTATGAGTGAAGAAAGATCAGTCTTACTGTCCATACTTATAGAAGCTCTCTACTTTGTTCTAATAGTTTTCCCCATTGATTATGGGCTATCTTCACTTCTACTTTGTTTGTCATAATCACCAAGTAGTTTCTTATCAAAACTATGAGGCCTCAATTTAACTATTCTCCATATATATATATATTTATACTTAAGTTGGAGCTTCACCTATCATCTGACCAATAGTTCATATGACGCACGAACTCAAAGGTACCTCAAATCCTTTCTCACATGTAAAATTGTATTGTAATACTTTCTTATTCTAACTTATTGTAAAATCTGTGACCGAACATCGTATCATATCACGATTGTTTGGGCATTTTCCTTGTCTGGACCTTATTTCATAGAGTAACGAGACCATTCTTAGTCTAAACTTCGTACAACTAGTGTAACACATACTTCTACAAGATAAGGTTGTATTGTTTCCTGAGTTCTGTAAATGACTACTTGAGGTTTACAGACCTTATATTTGTCTTTTAATCATCAAACTTCATAACTGGTTTCCTCAAATACTTAATTTCTTAAGGAATACATGTATCGACCTCACCTGACATAGCTTATCTTCTTGCTGGAGCTCTAACTGTTTATGTTTTTATCACAAAACATTCATAACTCTCCTTCAATTCTTTGAAGGATAGTTATTGCTTACACAACTAGCTACATCATCTTTTCCTTTGGGGTTACTAATGTATCCTTTACGATGTGATACTCGCTCAATTGTTCTATCTTAGGCTTTATGAGTCTACGGGGTCTACCCTTTTCATTCTTATCTGGTGACGAGTTCAAACTACTCTCAGAAGTATGAACTCATTCAAGGAGATACCATCTACGTACGTTAGCATTCTTCCTTCTGATTTACTCTTTATATAATCAAGTTCTTAAGCTCATTTCATCTTGTGTTTACTTTCCTCAAAGAACAATTATCTTAAACTTATGACTCTGGAAAAATTCTAATAATTTCTCCGTAAAATAGATATATTTCGAAGTATTACCTTATGTTGACATTTTTGTTCTTAAGTAGGATCATCCGTCTTTCGATCTTTGTACCTCTCAGAGCATAGATCATAGTCTTAATGATTATACATCCATCCTTCTTAACCTAATCCTCGACCTCCAAACTCAAAAAGGTCATCCTCCCAATGTAAAATGATTACACCTAAAAATTCTTTCATTTTCTTTAGATTCCTAGATTGATAATAGTGTTCCCCTATTTATCATCGGGTAGGGTATATATAAAACAAAATCCTCAAACTATTGCTACGTTTGATACCCCATTATCTTACCTTTAACTTACTTATCATACTGACTAAACTATTAGTCCTTATTGTTCCTTTACTTATGCAAGAGATCTCTTCCTTTAAAAGGATTAAATTTCATATCCTCCATTAAGAGTTTGACTTATAAATTCATAACTTCCGTCCTCAAAGTTTCAATTATAAGTCCTAATAAATCTACCTTAGATTGGCATCATAACTAAATTTTTCTTAATAGATAAACACTATCCTTAATTGGTTTGCTCCACTCTTGTTGTGATTTCCTTCTTACAACGCATCTTGATTTGGCATGGAAATCATATTATTTCTATTTCCTTGCTTCATAATATCTAATTATGAGCCACACTTTGACTCTGAGGTTTCTTATATTTCCTTAAGCTGTAATCCCGTTCATCAAGGGATTTTGCCTACTTAAGTTAATCACCTTGAGTAGATACGTAGATGAGCACCTTTATTACTTTATTTTGATCACATATCTCTATTCATGGTCACCTTAGTATCTTATCGACTTGGCACATCTAATCCATGATTTTCTAATGGATAAGCTTATGACAGTGTATTGTCACACCTTAATTGCCTACTATCTTACGTCATCACTTGTTTTCGTCTAATCGATACTTCACTGAAAAGGCAACTTTTACCTTTATCATCTTTACCTAATGCAATCTTAATTCTTTTAGGAGATTTTAAACAATTCCATATCTATATTCTTAAATCATAAATTGGGTGAGAATATCTCCCCTTGAGATCGTTGTAGAGGGATTAGTTTGGTCAAAACTAACCTAGAACAACATCCCTCAATTTGTCTATGACCTTCGATGTTCTTTTCTTATCACTTAAACTGCTGCTTACCCTGAAACTCATTGCATTAGTTCTTGTACCTATATCCAAATGAGATTCTCCACATCTTGAACCCCTTTTGCATTTGTCTTAACTAATAGTGTTTGTGAGTTACTTATCAACACATTCATAGACATAAGTACTTTTTATGAGATTACTAAACATTTTAAGGCTAGCAATCATTGTGTCTTATATCATAAGTGGGTTTCTTGACATTTACCATAAGCTGGTATTGCTTAATGTTGAAGCTCTATTTCCTATATCGTATCTTGATATACATATATAGTCGTCGAACGTGGCCCACATCTAGCTTGACGGGGTTACATCGTCCATCTACTTATTAACGTCGTCTTTATGCTACATAGTCATATCCTTTTCATGTATCCATGCTGAAAAGTTGCTGCAAGCAACACAGTCAAACGTACATCCTCAAAAAGAGTCTCGGTAGTTGTTTCTTTTCAAACAGCTGCACGTGGCTCCGATACTTTGCTTAGCTTCAATACTTTGCTTGGCTTCATAGCCCAACAATGATCACTAAGAGGTCACCTCAAACGATCACACTTCTCGAGATATCGTCTTGTCAGCCCAAGGGAATACAACACAGTAAAATGATGGGGCGGTTCGACTTGAATGGTCCTTAATAGGACGATCTTAATCGTGTGAACATATGAACCTTTCATTGCTCATTAAATAAGTGTTCGCGTCTTTTAACTACTATAATCTAATTGACATAAACATACTTTAACTTACTTGGACTATGGCGAAGCAGACGCGTGACGACGTGGAGTAGGATGGCAGGATACCGGCTCTGATACCAACTGTGACGACCCTCCTACGAGGCCGCCACTGTAACTAACTTTTTAACTTGTACTTACTGAAATTTCTTAAAATTTGCGGAACATTTTTTTTTTTAAAACATAAGAATGAATACTTTCATAATTTGTAACAATAATTTCAAATAAGTGAATCACTAATTTCTTAAAGCTTTTCTTAATTTTAGTTAAGATAAAACCTTTTAGAAATATCTTTCAAGCTGAATAGCATTTGAACTCTTGTTTCAAATACTCTTTAAAAGCCTTTCTAAAACTAGTCATTTTAATTGGCCATCTCATTTGACTTTAAAACCGATTTCGTGAGAAATCTTAAGTTCAAGTACATCTTAAAATCCTTTTAAGACTAATCATTTAAATCGTCGTGTTTAAAATTCATTTACTTGTTGTTGCATGTACTGTTGCAACGTTCTAAAACTTAAATACTCAAAACTAAGATTATTAGCTACAATCTCGGTTTCCCTAACATACATATGTACATATACTTTTTCTTTAAACATACATAGTTGAAACTTTAAATCATATAAATATATACATGATTTTACTTAAACTTACTGCGGAAAATAACTGCGTTAGCGGTATCCATTCCCATCTCCACCATTCGTCCGCCGCTCACCATTGCCCTTCAAGAATTGCTGATAGGTTTCTTACCTACAGCATGAACTTATCTGATTGAGCTTTCGCTCAGCACGTAGGAACTATATCTCACAAAATAACTGTAAGTACACATGAATAAATATGCATGAGCTGATTATGCTTAATTATGATGTCTTATCATAGTCTTATTATCTTATCTTATCTTTCTTACTGATGGGCCCGAGTGCTCGCGTACCACTTGCGCGCAATCATCAGGACGTGAGGGTTTGCAAGGTCCCCCACGACACCGTGATTATAACTTGAATGCCTCCCTTAAGTCGAAGGACATTCTTTGTTTTTCTTTTCTCCCTTGTGGAGCTGGAATTACCTCCCTTAGGTCGGAGGCTGGTACGGCACTCAACTGAGATTATTCTTATAAGTTCCTCTTGACTTATTAAGGTGTATGCAATATGACCTAGCATAACATACTATAACATTAACTTAATTTAAGCACATATAATTCATGTGCACTGCTTATGTGTATGCATCATAACATAGCATCGTATACCATACTTAAAGCATAAACATGTATATATAACATGTGTAAATTTTTCTTTAAAATCTATTCATGCTGTAGGCGAGATTCCTACTTACCTGATTTACAGAGCTGGAATCCACTTTTCGCCAAACAGCCTATTCTGTTACTTGCTTACTTCTGAAAATAAACACCCACTGAGAGTGTGAGGTTATCTGGCGTTTGCTATTCTATTTTAGCAACTTATGAAGGAATCTAACCCTTTTCTTAAGGCATGTATTCCTTTCCTTTACTGAAGGATAATTCGCTATAAGGATCAATTTATTAAATCCTCAAAATCTTATTTTCCTTAATTGCCATTATAAGTTTGTGCTAAATTGATAATTCATTAATTATCTTATCCTTATAATAAGTCTAATAATTTAGTTAACTAATTTTAGTAATTAATTAACCCTCTTATTCATATACTAAGTCTACATAAGTTAGTTAATTAATCTTAGTAATTAATTAACTTCCTTAGCCATATTCTAAGTCTTAGATAATTTAATTAATTAGTTTTAATAATTAATTAAATTATCATCCATAATACACTTTTAATAAACTTTACTTTACCTCACTTGACGGGCTCATAATAGTGTTGAGGTCCATATTTACCGTCGTAAAATTAAGGGTCTGGCATATCGTTTCTTTACAATTTTCGCTTACATGCTTATTTGAAAACCGTTAAGTTTTATTAGAAAACTATATACGACATTTATTATAAACATAAACCTAATTCACGAATCTCATAATTAACGTATTTCGTGAAAATTGTATGCCTTATATGACTATCTTAAATAAACCATAAGCAAGGTTTGTACTTGCCTGGATTCCGAGCTAAGCAATTCTGATAGTATCTCGCTTGCCGTGACGTCCTGCGTATTCCTCAAAACTAATTCTGGGAAAAGCTGCAAGCACTATGAATGATTCTTGAGGAGCATCGTAGCTTTACACACTTGATTCTGATCTTTACTTGTTTAGTCTGAACCACCTCGATCCGCGTGCAACCAGTACCAGACCATTCTTATCAAAATTGAATTTGGTTGAGCGGACATCACCATTGCGTTCAGCACGTCGAAACGAGTCAGTATATGGTCTCGGATCATCAAACGGAGGTCAATAGCCTGAGAAACGACACCTCACCGGAATATGGCGGCGGCGGCGGCGGCGTACGGCGGCGGAGGCTCCCGGAGAGTTTTTCCGCGGCGGAATTGGGTCCTATCCCCCCTAACTTGACCCTTCTGAGTCTATTGGTGCGGTCAATTTCACACCATTCAGCATGTAACAGTACCTATCGGGATCGGCAACGTAGGTAAAATCCGGCGATCCAAATCTCAATATTCCGGCCATAAATTATTAAAATTGGTTGAGGGGTTTTCTTACCCACTTCCTTCTGAGTGTTGTGACACCAATTTCACTACGATCCAACGGTTAGATCGTCGGAACCACCTCTTCCCTCCACGGACGACGGTAGCGGCTCCGTTTTCCGGCCAAACTGCGACGGTGACAGCGGCTGCTGGTCGGGATCTACTGGGCGTCGGCTTCTGAGTCGATTGGTGGGGGCGGTGACATCCACGACGGCCTGGAGAGAGAGAAACAACGGCGGCGGCGGAGGCGATTCCGGCCACCACGGACGGCGGCGATCCGGCCATCATTGAGCTATGAAAATGGATGGGTTTTCTTCGTCTCGCTGCACTGAGTCCATAGGGACTGAAATCATCTCAATCGGAGGTCGGATGGCGGAGATATCACGACGGGAAGAAATGGGTAATTTCAGAACTTCCGCCGGCGATTGCGGCTGATTCCGGCAGAGTTAGAGGTCGTGCCGCATGTCGTTGAACTCAGCTCGTCGAGATCTTTCTATTGACACCGGCGGTGTCGAAAACGGAGGTCGGAATCTCAACTTGAGTATTTGGCCATTGAGGGTTTTGTGAGAAAACGTGAGAGAAGAGAGAGAGTGAGCGTGAACGTGAGCAAGAGAGAGAAAATGATAGAAGCCTAAAAATTTCACTATATATAGTGTCTAATTAAGACAAGATTACATGTCTGATCTTATCCTCAATTATTTCCTCTAAACAGATTAAATTTTACTGATTAGAGGTAATTAATTTTGCTCACGTAATTTAATCTATTACTTACAGTCCAATATTAATTTCTGAATAATTCAATATTGTTTTACATTCTTACTCGCGTAATATTTCAAACTGTTTCAAGTCTTGAAATAAATTCTAGACTGAACAAATTCAAAATCTAACTTCTCAGGATTCTATCTCGGGAATGACGTTGTTTCTGACGGTGTCAACTCCCGAGCTCACATTGTACCCTTCTGCTATGGGTATTTACCTTGTGACTTTAACCTAACTGTCTGGCAATTAAGGATTTTCTCTTCTTTTAAAATGTCAGTGTGTTTTTTTTACACGCTGCTAACATCGTGTTGTGCTTGGAGATTCTTGAAATTAAGATTCTCAAACTATACTTGTACTGAAAATTATTCCGCCTTAAAGTACGGCAATAATTTATCGATCGAATTTACTTGATCGAAAACATGAACTTAACATGAAATCTGCTATAGAATTTAGGAATACAAATATTGATTCCATTAATCCTTCAGTCACATAAATTTTCTAGGAAAATCCTTGGCTTAAATAAATAAATTATATTATTTAAAGTCTTGGATTTTCTCAGTCATTACAGAGAGAGAACAATTTGTGTAAATTGTAATCCCCCCAAGAGAAAGGCAATACACACACAGTGGATGTAGCTCTGATTCTATAGAGTGAACCACTATAAAATTTCCCTTGTGTATTTACATATAATTCATGCACACACAAGTAACCAAAAACAAACACGAATCCCACTTTTATTACATCAATAAGCCGGTAACCCGAAAGGTAACTCCAAGATAACCCGGCAGGTTTATTGTTGACGAAATTCTACCGTCAACAGTTACTATGAAAAATAATTAAAGATAACTTTTAAGAACATAATTATAAATTTCTATTATTGGGTGGGAACACATATAACGTTTCCTATACAATGAGATCTTAACTATTCTTTTTATTTTAAATAAAGCATAAAAATCAAATTTCTAAATCCATGTGTCAGAATGCCCATGATCACTGCTATGTCAAAAGCAGCGGTTTACTTCTCCGCACAAAAGCAACAGAATTCCCTTCTTTCATTGTATTTTGTGTTTATATCTATATATATTTTATAGGTACTCCACAAGGTTAACTGTCGATTTATGTGAGACCAAGATGATTAAGAAATAGAGAGAGAAAAATAAAGAAGATGTTGAGGTCAAATTTTGTACCTCATTTCTTACCGTACACTTGTCAACACGTTTTTCGGAGAGTGAGGGTCATTTGCCAAACTAGTAGTTGGAATTGTCTACAAGCTGCCGACAGCTCACCAGTCATAGGTCTTAAAACGAGTCCCCACTAGACAGGAGGGCTTCAATTGAGTCGGCCACTTCCCAAGCCTAGGAAAATCTTGCCAAAACGACATAAGCACCTCGGGACGAGCCATGAACTCATGACATCTCGCAGGCCGCTACTCAATAGGCAGATAGCTCGCCCAACAAGCTGCCCGATGGCCTAGATGACTTGGCGCCCAAGATTCCGGATTTGGGATAGATTCTCCATGAAATCCTCTATCCTAATTGCCCAAATACATATTTAAACGAGGATATCTCCTGGATTACTTCATCTCTAAGTTAAAAATTCAAATGAGACCTTATCCAATAGGGAATTAGCCACCAAGCTTATAAATAGGGGCATAATTCACGGCCTAAGCATCATCTACATGCACAAGAGAGCAAGCCCTACCTCCAAAACTGTTCTTCACGCATCCTCAGGCAGATATAGAGCATATTTTAGTGGAGTTTGAGGACTAATTCACCCCAATTCTCTCATATTTTCCTGAATTCCATTCTTCTGTTCTCCTCTTCTTCTTATTCTTAACGGCATTGTAATTATTCTTTGACTATAGTGAAAGCATATTGAAGATCCTACAGAGGACGTAACTCTCATTAATGAGCGAATCTCTAACAAAATTTTCGCATCTCTACCTTAGTTTATTTTTACGCATTTATTTACCACGATCCAATACTAACACCGCGAATTGTCTGGATTCAATCATTGACCTCATATAAATTCAACCGCAGAACTTCACCCTCTTCAGAAGAAGAGAAGAAATTTTGATGGAGAAAAGAGAAGAGGGAGAGACTAGAGAACAACATACGAGAAAATATTTGTGTTCAATTAATCATCAAAGTCTGAACTGGAAAATACAAATATCATCCTAATTTATAGACTTTTAAAGTCTTAAAATAAGATAGACATAACCAAATAATCAAGTTGCATAGATAAATCCTAAATAATCCAAATAGATAAGCACAACTATAAATTCAAATATTCTAAATAATCCTACTTGATAAACATGTTATTTAAACTTCTTATTGTTCCCAGTTTGTTCCTCATCAGCGATACTAGGAAGTTTGCCACAATCATAATGCATAACACTAAAAATCTTGCGGAAAAGGTATCTGAAAAATATTGTATCCCTAAAGAGCTTTACAGCCC